>CM067370.1:70432577-70942311 GCA_034401795.1 Chaetoderma sp. LZ-2023a
CTCGACAACAATGACGGACTTGGCATTTTGTACAGAAGACATTCACAGAAACCTCAGTAGAGTGGTCGGATCGCAGTTAGGAGGAAGCGACCGCCGCCCAGTCCTCTCTCTTTCTGGAAGTATTTCGACAAGTTCACCTCAACATCCAAGGTGGAACTACAAAAAGGCAAATTGGAGTCTGTTCGGCATTCGTTCCTATGAGCTTACCCAAAATATAGCAGAAGGGAGAAACATCAACAATGTGGTCAAGGAATTTAATTCAAGTATCCTCAAGGCTGCCAACGAAGCGATTCCTCGAGGGTTCAGGAAAAACTACCGCCCCTACTGGACAACAGAACTGCAAGCAGCACATGATAAACTAGACAAGGCCAGAGAAGATGCAGAGGGTAATCCCTGTCACTTCACGCTACAACAAACTAAAGCCAGGTATCTAAAGACCAAGCTGGAGGCCAAAAGAAGAAGCTGGAGGTAAAAGACGGCTGGGTTTAATTTAGAGAGAGACACCACAAAGCTATGGAGACTGACTAAAGCACTGAATGATGAGGGTGTCGAGGGAGATAAGATTACTCTTGAAGAAGATGGACAAACACTGTCAGGAAAGATGGCTGCAGATGCCTTTGCGAAGGCATATGCAAAAGAAAGCAACATTTCTATACCACGAATGCGTCAAAAAGAGGTTAGAAAAGAGCAAAAGGAATCAAAAAAGCATCCGCTTTTGTTTCTACGAGAATTCTTAATACTTACCAGATGTACTATTATGATAATGTCTATTATCAAGTCTAGCTCAAAATAAACAATTAAAACTCCGTACTCTCCATGGTCCTGCCCATACTGTGTCCGGGAACTACCATAGCCCCAGGTACCGAGTCAATTCCCAATCACAGTCAGATTCGTCTTATATTTGTCTTGACAAACAGCGAAAGCAGCTCAGCCTCATCGAGGCGGCTGAGGCGGGCCATAGTACTGGTAAGCATTAACAATTCTCGTAGAAACAAAAGCTGATACTTCGAATAATACTTACCAGATGTACTATTATGATAAACTCTGGATTTCAACAGCCAAGAAACTCCGGTGGGAGGTGAGGCTCGAACCAGGACTCATCTACCATTTGACAGAGAAGGTTGTGAAGAGACTAGAACCCTGGCATATGCTTGGGTTCCGCCATCTGACTCATAGAGTGCTAAACTTCCATGGTCTAGACCGCGCTCCTCCCCTCATTTGTCCGCACAAATTCCAGAGGGATGTCAAAAGGGGAGGCAACACCCATCAGACCTGTGTCAGCCCCAAGTCTCAGCTAGAGCAGTCCAGGAGAGTGCAAAGAAGCTACTAAAACTTCTAATTTTGAAAAACTATCAGTATATCGATTAGATTTTCAAATTTGAATGAGTCTAATGTCTGTTGCAATGAATAAGATACTCTTGAACCAGACTATTTACTTAATCAGTCTGGTATTTCGACTGTAAGTAAACTAATATTAGTCACTTAATTTAAGCAAATACTCACCATTTTCTGAGTGCTTGGTCTTTCTTGATCATCACAGGAGGTCCGCCCAATCCACGGAACCTTGCGGTGTATGCGAAATAGTGGTCAGATGTGGCTTTAGCTAAGATTCGACAAATTGGTGATGGCTACTGGATTAAGTGCGCTGGAGATATCGCGAAGGTAGAAATCAGTAAATGATGACTCGGCATGCCATTGTGCTACAGACATCACCTCCTCCAAAGAGACACCCTTATAAAGGGCCGATGCTGCTGCTAGTGCTCAGACTTGATGGGTGTTCACACGATCAATCTGCTTGCCTGTTGCGATTTTATGCGACATCTGAATAGCATCGACTATCCAATAAGAAATGGTGTCTTTCGAGGCGTGAAGATGAGGAGCTTTGAGGCATAACCACAGAGATTTTGGCTCATCTCTCCACTCCTCAGTACGTTTCTTATACATTTTCAGACATCTGACAGGACACCAAGCAGAAGAATTTGGGTCATGCCTAATTAAACTTGGCAAATTGATCGGCTGTCCTGGATATTTAAGTGACTGATTCTTTGCCAGGAAACAAAGACATGGTAGTAGTCTTAAACCTTCACTCGTAATGACAAAACGGTCTGAATTTCGCTTCTCCTTCTCGCGATGCTGCTGCAACCAAGAAAACTGACTTAATAGTTAACAGTTTAATATCTTTAGATCTAATTGGTTCAAAGACAGCATGTCCTAAAACCTGTAGAACAAGAGATAAATTCCATGTTGGGATAGGAATTGGCTGTCTAGGTCGTAAATTGCTCATTCCTTTAATAACTTCATTTAAAGTCGTTCTCCACTCCTACAATGGCCAGACTGGGAACAATTGAAGCAAATGCAGATTTATATGCTACTAGGGTTGAAGGTACATGTTTGTCAACTTGGTATAAATGGCAGATAAAATCTGCTGTGTTGAACAGATGCAGAAAAGGGATTAATATCTCTTCCCCTACACCACTCTGCAAATTTGTTGATTCTATAATTGAATGGCTTGATGGTTGACGCTCTTCTGGCTGAAGCGACAAACATTGCTGCTTGCTCAGAAAAGCCACTCTTAATTGCACGCTGCTTGATAACATCCATGCAGTCAATTGGAACATTTCCGGTCTGTCGTGGAGATACAGACCTTTGTTCTGAGCGATCAGCTCCCTTCTGTCTGGAAGAGGGATTGAATTGCAGACGAGAAGGTCCAGCAGATCCATAAACCAGGATCGGCCTGGCCAATGAGGGGCGATCAGTAGTACTTGGCATATGCCCTCTCTTATCTTTGCCGGAACTTTTGGGATGAGAATTGTTGGAGGATATGCATACGCGTACATTCTCTTCCAACTTATCGCCAGTGCGTTTACTGCTAGAGCTAGCGGGTCCGGGATCGGTGACACGTATATGTGACCATCCTTGCGTTTCATTTCATCGCAAATAGATCCACATTTGGCTTGCCCCAATATTTGAAAAGAACCTCCACTACCGATTGGTTGAGCTGCCATTTCATCGTACGGCAAACCATCCTTCGACTGAGAGCATGTGCTAGGATGTTCAACCTTCCTGGAATGTGTGCTGCCCAAAGAATAATATTCCTCTCTTGGCACCACAGCAGAAGGTTCCATATCATCATACACAACTCCGGTGATCTCGTCCCGCCTTGGCAGTTCAAATAAGACACCGCTGTGGAGTTGTCTGTCCTTACTAGGACAACCTTGTCTCGGACTAAGTTATCAAATTTTCTAAGTGCTAATGCCACCGTTAATAATACGAGACCATTTATGTGTTTCTGCGCATTGGTCCGATCCCATTCCCCTGACAGATCATCCAGTACTGCTCCCCAACCCATCATCAATGCATCTGTAAAGATGGACATCTGCGGTTGAGGAGGTTGTAGAGCAAAAACCCTCGCAGGAGATTCTGTTCTGATAACCACCACTGAAGATGTACTATCATGTGTTCTTTTACTGGAATCCTCAGAGATAACGGATCCGTTCTCCGAGACCAGAATGACATTAAGTACATCTGAATCGTCCTGTAGCTGAGTGCCGCATAAGGAGCCACCTTCTCCAGTGATACTAGTAAACCCAGTATTCTGAGAAATTGGTGCATCAGATAGGCTCCTAGAGAAAATGACTCCAGTACTGTAATCAAACTCTTGACTCTGCTCTCCGCCGGAAAAGCTACACTGTCCCTGAGATTGAAAAGAATTCCCAGATACACATACTCCTGGGATGGAGTCAATTCTGATTTCTCTAGATTCACAATCCATCCTAGGTCTTTAAATAAGGCCATGACTACTTGAAGATTGTTGCGCAGTGACTGGATTCCTCGCCTTCAGCAGCCAGTCATCTATGTAAGTATGAACAGCTATGTTTCTCCTGCGAAGATAAGAAGTCATGGCGAGAACCACTTTGGTGAAGACCCTCGGTGCCGTGGTCAGACCGAACGGTAACGCATTGAATTCCCAAACATTGTCTTGGAACACAAAGTGAAGGTATTTCTGAAAAGGAATTGACATTGGAATATGAAAATATGCATCCTTCAGATCTATTGATACTGCCCACATGCGATTTCTCAGCCCTGCCATCACCGCTGCCACAGTCTCCATCTGAAATTTTGGTGAGAGAATGAACAAATAGTGTTTTGAGGTTGAGAATCGGTCTCCAACCGCCGGTGCATTTCCGAATGAGGAAAATTATCGAAAAGAAGCCCAGGGAGGACTGCTTGCGGACTAGATGAATTGCATTCTTCTACTGAAGATCTAAAATTTCTGAGCAAATGGCATCTAGACGATTGGATTCCTTTGGAATGGGAGTCCATACGGGAGTCGATGTAAACGGAACTAAAGAGTGACGGATGAGCCATTCCGGTTCGTAGCCATTTCTTAGCCAATGACAGACTGAACAATCTTGCACGACCTGTTCCCACTGGTTTGAAAACAGTTGAAGTCTGCCTCCGACGGTAGGAATCTGCACACAGCTCGCGGTCGATTTTGCATGATAAGACGCTAATTCGCTTGGGTGAAGATTCTCGACTCCCTTCGTTCCACCGGAACGGGTCTCGCCGGAAACCCATCAGAACCGTCCCCCCCACGGCCACCTCGCGGTTTCTTGGAGTATGACGGCGCGGGACCGTTGCCACGGTTATCCTGTCGGTAACCACTGCGACCCGAGCCACCAACCTTCCTATCATCCTCATACGGACTCTTATTAGAGGACTTGTACGAAGACGAACGGCCAGGTCACTGTGAACTGGATGCGCGATGGGCATCACGGCCAGAAGGACGGAAGGGCGATCTCTGGTGCTGCCTCTATTACTCCTGCCGATGATGCTTGTAGGACTGTTGACTACTTCTTGCTCTGCGACCATTGATGCAACTTTGGAAAGAGCTTTCCGTGCCAAGCCGCCAAACAAGCCCGGACCAATGAAGGGCGCAGAAGATAATGCAGCCCTCACCTCTGGTCCTGGTTCTACGCAATCGAGAACCATTCTCCTTCGTTCCGCCAATGAGCTTGTGATCACCCTGGCCAGGTAATCTTGGGACAAGCGCATAGTGTCCCAGATAACTCTGGGAGCCTCTGGCACTTCCCCACCTTCCGCCATGCAGGTCAGCATACCCTGCAAGACGGTACATCCGTGCGAGAAAGCAGCCATAGTTGCTCTCACCACATCCTCAATGAGTCAAGATCTTTGTTAGCTTGGGAAACCAAGGATCGAGAATGACCCTTGGCATTCCCGGCCAACGGCCTATCCAGTGCTTCTCTTTCCCCAAAAGAAAGCAGAGGAACACGAGCGTACTGATGATAGGCCTGTTCCGGAAAGTGGACCCTACTCCTTATCCCCTTCGGAGCCTTGTGGGCAACGAATAATCTGGCTGAACCAGATGATACGCTGCGACTTCCAACAGGTTAGAAGTCTCGGAATCCATGGGCAGAGTTGGCATGGCCGAACAGCCACTTAACAGAGCGCTAGCCGCACGCCTTCACATCCGCTCCATCGCCGGATCGCGCTGAGATCCTTGAACCGATGCCAACCCGAGACTCAAACATCTCCTTGAATTGGGCTGCCCAACCACCCAACACCCAAGGCCGAGTCTATACGCTCGTTGAGATGCTCTTCAAGACCGTTTACTGACACCTGATCCACTTTGGCCGCCTTGTCCCTCGCGATCCTATCCAAACGCGCACGCCAATCATGATCGAACTCTGCCACCAACTCCGACAACCACTTCGCCCATACATCACAAGGACTTCCAACCTTGCACTTCACGCAGGCAACACAGTGATGACCAGAAAACTTCCATTTCATGAAGCGGTTGCAGCGCTGACAGAGCGTGTCAGGAGGTGCCTTGCCTTGCCACTTCACTTTCTGCGAACGCACAATAAGAATTAAAATGCTGCACATGATAATAAGATGATGAGCAACACGCACAATTTACTTGATTGTAATTTTTAAATTACTTAGAAACATTAACTTTCTCTTAGATTAATGATAATCATGTTCAGGCAGGAAATATTTGAAAATTTTTAGAGTGAAAATTTTATAAACACGACTTGGTAATTAACTAACGTTAAAAAAGCCAAGAAATAGACTGATCGCTACATACACCCTCGGCAATGAAGCGAGAGCTAAAGAGCGGCCTAAAACAGAGTGCATAGACACGGCAAGCCAAAACAAAACGATAATCATGGGCGCCGCCATCTTGGCTATGGGCGCATCCATCTTGGAAGGAACCGAGTCGCAAGAGAACTTAACCGAGTACCTGGATAAGATTAAACAGTTAACGGGTAAAGGAACGACTCCAACAATGGCTACCATTTCAAAATAATGTGCCAATTAAAGGAAATTTTAATCAGTCATTACGGCACGAATGTATAAATTCTAGATTGATACAACCTGCCCCTGTGATGACTTTCCCTTTCCTTCCATGAAGCCAGTGATGGATAACGTTAAACACGCTTAGTTCCGCTAAAATTGCACAATTTTAGAGCTAAAAAAACATGCGACTTTCAAAGTCAGAAAAATAGATGATTCTGACTGTGATTGGGAATTGACTCGGTACCTGGGGCTTGGTGATTCCCGGTATTCCACAGTATGGGCAGGACCATGGAGTGTGGAGTTTTAATTGTTTATTTTGAGCTAGACTAGATAATAGACATTATCATAATAGTACATCTGGTAAGTATTATTCGAAGTAGAAATTGGATTCCCTAAGTTGAGCCATCCTTCTCTTCGCTAAGTGCCCATCAAAAATTAATATTAGAAATTTCAATGTCAATAAATTTCAGTCAATATATTGATAAATCACTTCAGCCATACTCACTTGTGGATAAGTACATTAGCTATATCTAGTGTCTGTCCTCCTGTGATCGTTGATTTCCTATAACCTTGGGGTGGTTTCTCCAGCATTTCAATAGGGTACCAGTACCGCACTAACACACCTTCACTTTGCAGGTATGTTTCTACCTGCACAAGTTCATTTGGCTGTAACCAAAAAATTATTTTAAAAAATATTTAATTAAATTTAATCATTTAATACATTCATCCTGGAAATAACAGTATATCAATTTTAACCCTTTCACCATCAATTCCCTAAGGGAGTAATAGCTTCCAATCAAATTAATTTCAAAATGTTGAACAGTTTTCTTCTACGGCTGCTTGGAAAATGAGATATGGAAAATTCAGCGGTGCAGCAGTTAAAGCAACTATACAGGTAAGCCACTTCATATTTTGAAGCTAATCTGACAAGAGACTGTTGTTATCAAAGGCAGCAAGCGTCTATGCAAATTTGTTTCAAAATATTTAACAGTTTACAACGATGACTGTTTTATAACTGGAAAGGGTTAACCTTTTAATACTCAAGCTGGCCAAAAATGGCTTCTGATGTGGTCCTGGAAAACGTCCATTTGCAGATGAAGAGACTGCTTTTGAAAATTTATCACTGGAATCACTGGACTCAATAACCGAGCCCGTTAAATGGTAGTCTTCTCTTGGTCAACATATGGACATTTTCTATGAGAAAATATAAATTTTCTTCAACAACTTTGGGAGTTAAAGGGTTAAACAGTGATATTTCTTATCAATCTTAATCTAAACATTAGTCAGAATATTCACTTATTACAGGAGTATAAGGATTCTTACCGAGTCAACATCTAGAACAGAACCAGTGAGGCCAAACATCCTCAACATTCCACGCACTGCAAACTTTGGTAGTACTGTGGCTCCAGACAATCCAGTACTACTGGGAGAGCGAATAATTACTGAAGTTCCTTTTTTAACACGCTCAATCGTGAACTTCGCCAAATCTTCTTTAATGTCATCTATTGTGGGAAGGTGAAGGTCACGTGGCATTCCACCACTTTCCTCATACAAAAACTCTACTGTTTGTCTGGCAATGTCAACCATACCTGCGGTTACAGAATATCTTTATGGACATTTTATATTTACATACAAAATATTGTTATAGTAAATGTATCCGGCAGTTTGTGGATGAAGCTATTTGGATGAGCTGTAATTTAACCCTTTCATGGCAAAGCCGGCCAAAAGCAGCCTTTGCAGCGGTCTTCAGAAATGGCTATTTGCAGGTCAAGATGTTATTTCTGACAATTTGCCAATAGAATGGCTCACTTTGCAGGCCAACAGAAGAATATGTTTGGAATTTCTCATGCCATATCATCAGTAAATCATCAAAAATAATCTTCTCTTGCCATGCAAATGGATATTCACTAAGCACTAATTTGAATGTTCTTCACAAATCTTGATCATTAAAGGGTTAAAAATAACAAGCCTGACATACCTGGTGATATAAATCTTTAGAGATTGACAGTCAAAACCTCCATTAAATATTGAGAGAAGCAACTGAAACTTGAACTTGATCTGTAACTTCTCATAACAAAGCAGTAAACCAAGTTGCAGTTATATATGGTGAAGGAGAACGAAATATTCTTGAAAGCTGATATGATTGTAATTCAAAAGTTGAAAGGGGACATAATTCCATTAAAAATTGACGTAAATGCCTGAAACTCGACTCTGTAACTTCTCATAACAAAGCAATGTAGCCATCCTCAGTAGAATATTTTGAGACTGCGAAAAAAGTGTGGAAAACTAATATTTTTCCTATTTCATAAGTCGAAAGGGGGCATAACTCCATGAAAAATTGACGAAAATGACTGAACACTGAACTTACTCTGTATCTCCTTATTCTAAAGCGATGTACTGATTTTCCCTTAAATATCTTGAAGGAGTGCGAAAGAAAGTGCGGAAAGCTGATATTTTTTGTATTTCTTAAGTCGAAAGGGGGCATAACTCCTTAAAAAATGTACGCATATGCCTGAAACTCGAACTAGCTCTGTAATTTGTGCCTCGTATCTGTTCAAGGCCATCCTTTCTTTCAGCTTCATTGCGGAATCATCTTCGTATAATTGGAAACACTTTCAGTTCCCAAGCTTTGACAAGCAATGCATAATGACCCTCAGAATTGGTGTCATCGTTAGACTACTCTCGTATTTCATAAGTCAAAAGGGGACATAAATCCATCAAAATTGACGTAAATGCCTGAAACTCAAACCTGCTCTGTAACTTCTCATAACAAAGCAATGTAGCCATCCTCAGTAGGTTATCTTGAGACTGCGACAAAAAAGTGGGGAAAACTAATATTTTTCCTATTTCATAAGTCGAAAGGGGACACAACTCAATCAAAACCTTAAATATCTTGAAGGAGTGTGAATGAACTTGTGGAAAGCTGATATTATTTGTATTTCCTAAGTCGAAAGGGGGCATAACTCCATAGAAAATTGACGCATATGCCTGAAACTCGAACTTGCTCTGTCATTTCTCATAAGAAAGCAATGTACCAATTCTCAGTTGAATATCTTGAGACTGCAAAAAAAAATTGCGGAAAACTAATATTTTTCCTATTTCATAAGTCGAAAGGGGACACAACTCAATCAAAATTGCCGCATACTCGTGAAACTCTAACTTGCTCTGTAATTTCTCGCAACAAAGCAATGTACTTATTCTCAGTTAAATATCTTGAAAGACTGCGGATAAAGTGCGGAAAGGTAATATTTTTCGTATTTCATAAGACGAAAGGAGACATAACTTCATGAAAAATTGACGAAAATGACTGAAACTTGAACTTGATCTGTAACTCTTTATATTAAAGCTATGTACCGATTTTCCCTTAAATATCGTGTAGTAGGAAAAAAGTGCGGAAAGCTGATATTTTTCGTATTTTTTAAGACGAAATGGGGCATAACTCCACCAAAAATTGATGCATACACCTGAAACTTGAACTTGCTCTGTACCTTCTCATAACAAAGCAATGTACCAATTATCAGTTGAATACCTTGAAGGACTCCGAAAAAGTATGGAAAACCAACTGCGACAGATGGATAGACAGACGGGCGGACAGATGGAGTGCAATCCTATAGTTTCACACACACACACCCTTTTTACCGGTGAGGACTAATAACTACCAAAATGCACATACATCCTGCAGATCAAGTCTGGTGAATATTCCTTCTGCAAATGTTGAGGGATCATTAGGAAACATTATTTTCATTAATAAGTCGGTCACAATAATCCCTACTATTGACCATTTGGTCACAAATCAATAGAGATCTTCAAGTAACCATGGCAACATGCAGGCTATGTTTTGTAAATGTTGCTTTATTAGTTGTTGAATGGAACTCACCAGAAACAGCTTCAACGTACTATATAGTACTCTCAGTTTCATGATGGTTGCATGCTATGATGCAAGCTGGCGGATAGCAATCGCCAGACATCATGTTCATTTATCACATTTTGAGTCGTTTTATGTTACCAGACCGACCGCGAGGTCCCTACGTTCTTGTTATAGCCAGGTCAGATTAGGTCTTCCTGCACATTTATGCCACATTCTCAGTGACTCTCTGGGAGATTATCAAACAGGAATGTCCTCGTGAAGATGGCTGATGTTACTGAGCAGGTCAAGCCTCCAGCCTTTGAGTCATCCTCTATGGTTCTAATCTGGTAACTTGATAGAGGTAACCATCCTTGATGAGTTTTGGGTAACAGATACCAAGGGCATATCTCAATTGATGCCAATGGAATGCATCAATGTTCTAAATAAGGGTTTTGGTGAGGGCCTATAGTGATTAAAAGGCTTGCTTGGAAGCATTTAAACTGGGAAACTTTGAAATCAATGCTTAGACATTTGGAAAAATAAACAGATGAAAGAATTAAAAAAGCTAAAGCGAATGCAATAAACCTTCACTATTTAGTAGTAAGGGTTCAATTAACTTGTAAGCACCTCACTCTACTGTGACATGTATAACAAGCATTCTAAAAAATACAGTGTCTCACATATGCACTCTCTTAGATCACTCTGATCTTGTAACATGTGACCTTTTGACCACAAACTCAATACAGTTATTCAGGACCAAAAGGGAATGTTTCTTCCATGTTTAGACAAGATAACCCAAGTACAATGTTATTTATCTTGCTGGACACACACACACACACACACACACACACACACACACACACATTTGTATTTCTGAGTTACCCATATAATTGTGGATTGTTACATGACATTCCTATTCCACATGGATTCCGTCCCCTGGGAGGACCAGGAGTTGGAATCAAAAGCTTAAAGTTGGTGAAAGTGTGACGATTTATGATGCTGCATCATGGACTGTACATTCGAGTTCATATTCATCTCTCATCCATGTATGTCCATTTTCAGGTAGCCACACTACAAACATCTGCATATTTTGAAAACAATTCAACTTATAAGT
Source organism: Chaetoderma sp. LZ-2023a (assembly GCA_034401795.1). Classification (NCBI taxonomy): domain Eukaryota; kingdom Metazoa; phylum Mollusca; class Caudofoveata; order Chaetodermatida; family Chaetodermatidae; genus Chaetoderma; species Chaetoderma sp. LZ-2023a. The sequence goes on from CM067370.1 coordinate 70,443,860, forward strand.
AACAATTTATTCAACTTAAATTAATAAGTACCTAGCTGTAGAGCGCCTCGTATCTGTTCAAGGCCATCCTTTCTTTCAGCTTCATTGCGGAATCGTCTTCGTATAATTGGAAACACTTTCTGTTCCCAAGCTTTGACAAGCAATGCGTAATGATCCTCAGAATTGGTGTCATCGTTAGACTCCTCTCGATCTGACTCATCTTCTTGATGTGCCTGTTGTGCATAAGTATCCGGACCCGTCGTAACAAACCGATCATAGCTCGGGAGCAGACGATACTCCAAATAGCACTCATTATTGTAATCTGAAAGGACAGATAAGACTAAGAACTATAAGGCTTTAAGATATGCAAGCTTACTATGCCAAATACTTGCTTCACATATAATCTGTTCATTTTGAACAGCTTGACTGACTAACAATTAGTCCAATTACATACAAAATACATGTAGCCATCTCTTTCAGAGCTTACTTAACAAAAGGCCCAAGAGATATCATATACCCATTGGGTCTCTCAATTGGCACACTCACAATCCATATACTAATTTCACCCTCTATATTGCACATGATAGAGACCTACTTTCAGAAAGTCATTGATGACTTCAGCTGCAACATCCATTCAAATCCCATTCAAAATACTTCTCTATTTCTTACTAACTTAATTAATATTCTGAAGATTTAGCATGAATATAGTTAATTACACAATCTGTCAATGCTAGCCATCTGTATGAAGAGATGTATATATTGACAGACGGATGGATGAATGGATGGATGGATATATGGATGGATGGATGGGAGGGTGTGTATGTAGGTAGATGGGTGTGTGGAAGGGTTACTGACCGTGAGGATAGATGCATGTGTGCGAGCAAGCGAGTGAGTGGATGGGAATGGATGTGTGAGAGAAAACATAATCTGAATGGCTGGACACATGAGCAGATGGATATATGCAGTTGGATGGACAGATAAAAACACAGTTAACATGTAACCCAATATGCGTATGCGTGCACGCATTATTATTAGAATATATTTATTTGTTAAAACATTAAGTGAGGAAACAAAGGTAGAAACAAGTGCAATTACATATTGTAACTTCTGTCCTCATAGTTTTTATAACATTGATAAAATGGTTTGGATTTTCCAGATTTCTTGGTTATCACCTAATCATCAGGATGGTAGTGGAATCCCAGTGTACACTCACCCCCACCCTTTGTTGTGTTAAAATTTTAGCCCAATCTGACAACCAGTTTCTGAGATACTAATAGATCCAGAATATGATCCGATTAAGATGTGGGCATTTTAATCCGGATCATGGCCGAAGACTGGAAATCCTCTTTCACGATAAGAATTTGTTGTGTTAGAATTTGAGGAAGATCGGATCAGTAGTTTTTTAGATACAGCTCCAGCCACACAAGTACATACATACAGACAAGTTACCCTTTTCCACTAATGGGAAGGGCAATACAGTTTGTAATAATGAATACAACAGGAAAATAATGTTTTATAACAGCACTAGACTAAAACCAAAAAACACCTTTTTGCGATTTGGATGCTTGTACCACTTTGCACGGTGGTCCTGAAGGTGGTGCTTGTAACTCGGCGACCTCGACCACACTTGCAGCAGGTGGAACAAGTGGTGGCCCCTCTCCTTCACTGTCAGAACTGGGACAGAATGGCAGCTGGCTAAATGATTCTCGGATTTCTCGCAGTGTGTCAGAATGCTCATCTGCAGCATCTCGGTGGTACTGACCTTCTGCATACGCAAATGGACGGGCTCCAAAATTTGCACGGACACGGGTATTCTAAACACATAATAAAAAACAAGAACTTATGGAAAAACAAATATGTACACAAAACTAAGACACTCTTTAAAGAGTGGAGTAATAAGTATTAACCTTTAGATTAATCATTCTATTTAAAATGATAATAAGAAATTAGAATGATACAGTGTAGAAGATACACAAGGAAAGCATTTCTGAACTGGATGTGTTCAGTGGATGGCTTTGTCACTGACCAGTATTTCATACCATTATAATCCATGCACTGAGAGACCACCTGGCTTTAACTCTTGGTCAGTGTCGGACTGCTGAATTGGTTCAGACAATATTTTCGAGGTGATATAATTCTTCACATGCTGAATATCTTGAAAACAATTTGTCTGAAAGTTGTTGGTGGCTTAGCCTTCAGTCAAATTGTTTTCAAAATATTCAGCATTTGCAGAGTTACTGTCCATTGAAATAAACAAAATCACGGATTTCTTTTTTCATGAGAGTTGATACTTACCACCCTGATACGCTATGATATTTCCTAAATATCGACCTAGCTTCAATAATACTCAGAATTAAAAAGAAACCGCCCCCACTGGGCAGGTTACTCAACTGAAGGTCCAGCGGATGTGCGGCCCAAACTCGCGCATGCGCAGGGCTGTCTCATTCACCTTGATATTCTATGATATAGCCAGAATACGTAAGAGAATTTGGCGGGAGGGAGACGAATGTCAGAAGACCGGCTCATCCCTGGAAGAGCAAACTCTTTTGCTTTTGGAGCACAAAAACATCTGAAATTGCGTAGGTAAACACAATCAGGAAATGATATGGACATCGGATAACACGACTGATGTTGAGAGTAATGACTGTTTATCATCCGCTGCCCCCTCCCCCCTCTTTTAAAGATGACCTCAATGTCCTATACGCTCTCCATGTACTCGTGCTAAAGTACTATAAGACATCGGATGAAAGCTTCATTTCGTATACTCTCAGATCGAACCAGAAAGAACACAAACCATCACCATTTTAGTAAGTAATAAAGAATGTGACAAAAAATAACCAACACCAAATATAGGACTAACCTATTTTGACGCGATTCTCTTTAATCACCGCTGGCGATGATAGATACAGTACGGAAAAGTGCGGATTCCCTCACTAAATTGCACTGTGTGTGAGTCAATGGCCTTATATACAATACTTACAAATATATACAGATTTAACATTTATATAAAATCGATAAAGCAAGCGGATTTTATGTGTCCCGGAGGTAATGATCTGTAAAACTAGACTCATAGTGCCATTGTGCTACTGACATAATGTCATCCACCGGCACTCCGTTCAACAGAGCCGTGGATGTCACTATGACACGGACACTGTGAGCCTTGGCCATGTTAACTTGTTTTCCTGTGGTGGCTTTGTGGCAATGCTGGATGCACTCCACAACCCACCTAGAAATGGTATCTTAGAAGCTCTCCCATGGGGTTCAATGTAAGATAGCCATAAAGCACTAGGGTCTGTCCGCCATTCCTGTGTACGTTGTTTATAACGTGTTAATGCACGGACAGAACACAAAGCCTTTGAATTAGGAACAAACCTAGTCAAAGCGGGTAAAACTATAGGCTGACCAGGATATTTTAAAGACTGGTTTTTCGCCATAAAGTTAACTCTAGGTAGAAGCCTAAGGCCTTCCCCTGTAACCACAAAATGGTCTGGCTCTGCTGACAAAGCATGTATTTCACTTCTTCGTCTGGCTGAAGCTGCAGCAATCAGAAAAACTGTTTTAAGCGTCAACATTTTCATGGAAATGGCGCTTAGTGGTTCAAAGGGTTTATCTGCTAATACTTGAAGTACCAACGATAAACTCCAAGATGGAATCACTGGAGGATTCCTTGGTCTTAGATTACCCATGCCTTTGATTAAAGTATTTAGATTACATACTTCATCACTTCCCCTATTAGCCAAGCAAGGAATAACTGACATTAAAGCTGGCTTGTAGCCAGCAATAGAGTTAGGCTTGAGGCTATAGGCATAAAAAAGGTGACAGAGGAAATCGGCTACTACCTAAATAGATGCATCCATTGGATTAATACATCTTTTTGAGCACCATTCAGCAAATCTGTTGATTTTATAATTATATTCTCTGGAGGTTGACCCCTTCTGGCTTTTGCCATAAACATGGCTGCTTGCTCAGAAAAACCCTCCTTAACTGCTGATTCCTTGACAACATCCACGCAGTCAATTGGAACATTGACAGGTTGTTGTGCAAGGCCTTGCCTTGGAAGATTATGTTCTCCATCAGAGGCAGCAGAACAGGATTGCAGACAAGAAGGTCCAACCTATCCATATACCATGATTGGCTTGGCCAATTTGGGGTGATCAGAAGCACCTGGCATTCCTGCTGCCTGATTATCTGGAGAACTTTTGGAATCAAGATTGCTGCCGGGAATGCGTATGCATACATTCCCTCCCATCTGACAGCTAATGCATCTATTGCAATAGCGCTCGGATCTGGAATCCTCGCATTCTTGTTCGTTGCGAAGAAATCCATGTTGGGCTTGCCATTCCGTGGGAAGAATGCTCATTCTTCGGCTCGATGAGTCTGCTAATAGATTTAGCCTTCCCGGAATATGAACTGCTTTTAGGGAAATCCCATGATCTAGGCACCAGCAAAGCAGTTTCCATGTCATCATACAGAGTCTGGGCGACTTCATTCCGCCCTGACGGTTTATGTAAGTCACTACTGTTGTATTGTCTGATTGAACCAGAACACTCTTGCCCTTGACCTTACCTAGGAAATGTTCCATGGCTGACACTACTGCTCGCATTTCCAGCGGATTGATATGTTCTTTTGACTGATCCAGATTCCAAAGCCCTGATACTTTGTTTTCTTCCAGGCAAGCTCCCCATCCCTCCACTGATGCGTCTGTGTACATCGTTAACTGAGGGTGGGGAGGTGACAACGTAACCCCTGCCAGGAAATTCTCTCTCTTCATCCACCATTGAAGGTGGTGAATAAGAGGCTCCAACACTGACACCTTTGAGTCCAGGAAACCCGTACTCTGGGCCCACTGTGTCATGAGAAATAACTGGATCGGCCGCTGGCATAAGGCTGCCTGTGGAATGACTGGTTCCAAAGAAACCATCAACCCCAACATTCTCAAGTAGACCCGTGCCAGGACATGATGACTGTTGCACACTGACTGTATGACTGAGATGACTATTTCTACTCTCTCTTGAGATGGGTAAACATACCCTATCTTTAGATCGAAGAACATGCCCAGGTAAACAAACTTCTGGGATGGAGTCAGCTCTGATTTTTGAAAGTTGATTATCCAGCCTAGATCTGTAAGTGTTTTCAAAACTATCTCCAAATTTGCTGATAGACTTTCTTGATTGTGTGCTTTTAACAGCCAGTCGTCTATGTACGTGTGGATTGCTATGTGTCTCCTGTGGAGGTATGACGTCATAGCTTGGACCACTCGAGTGAAGACCCGAGGAGCAGACGATATAGCAAATGGGAGAACACTGAATTCCCATTGGCGGCCCTGGAATGCAAATCTCTGGAACCGACGAAAGCTCTTCGCAATTGGAATGTGAAAATAGGCATCTTTTAGATCTATTGATGCTGTCCACATTCCCTTCCTCAATCTTGCTAACACCGTTCTTAGTTTCCATTTTGAAACTTGGTGTGAGGACAAACCTGTTGAGAGGTTTGAGGTTGTGAATTGGTCTCCACCCTCCAGTGCTTTTTGTCACTAGGAACATGGTTGAATAATAACCCAGACATTTTTGTGCGGGTTGAATTGGGTGTTTTAGTATGAGGGATTGAATTTCTTCTTTTATACACAACCGTTGATCTGGAGCTCTTGGATTTTGAGTGCAGATCGGAACCAGACAGGCGCGATGGCTGACTTGAAATCCAGTCTGGATGGTAACTGACTGAAAGCCATCGCAAGACTGAGCAGTCCTCAGTAACCCGCTCCCAGACGGCCTCCCAAGGGTGCACCTAAGGATTGAGGTGGACCCGAGAAATGCCACCACCACGTCTAGCCTGCTGAGGGTGGAAGGCAAGGGGCGCTGCTCAAACACACTCACTGCACAGCACTTCAAACTGCTCTCACAGTGCCCTCTGGTTGTTCACCAGGTTTATGCTTTGTTGGACTTGCAGACATCCTTCACCTCCAAACAACCCTGGACCTGCCCGTCCGAAGAAGCCGAGTGTACAGGTCCTGCAAGGGGCACAAATTGTCAAGGACATGCGCCTCGCCCGTAAACTCCTGCTTACGGATCTCATCATGCAGTCCAGATGGCTCTCTGGACTGAAAGAGAAGCTTGGCGGGCCACGGATGCTACTACCCACTGTAGCAGCTGGGAAATATGGGAGAGAGCCAAGATGGCTCCTCGTACTTTCCTCCTTTTCCCGCAGTGCAGAATGTGCATTGCACAGAGCACTAGCGCACAAGGGTCCTGTGTCAGACTGGGACCCATGTCGCGTGTCTTCGCCCAAAGCTGCATGGTCATCCGTGCAAGGCTTTGGGACGCCGCCATACTTCTGATACAGATCGGAATTTATACGACAGTGCCGTGCCACCTCGCAAGGGGCCTTCGCAAGACGTCCTTTTGACTGAATGGACATCTCTGCCGCAGCGAACATATCAAAGATACACTCTCCATACGGAGGAGATGGTAAGGTGCTCGTCACCGGTTTCCCTCTCAACCACGGGCGCTGGTCCCGCTGGGAGGCCGGTGGATCCACCTGCAGTTCTGGCTTGATGCTCACCAGCCATTGGCAAGCATCCAGCCAGTCCTCCTCGGTGGCCACCTGTGAATGTTCGACAAGCGTAGGGCCTTCGCCGTCATCAAGCACATTCACTGGTGGGGTAATGGCCAGAGCTGAAGCTACTCCTGGATCGCCAGGGAAGCCATACGGACCCGCAAGGGCCAGCATGTCTTGCGCCATGGCTATTCCAGGAGGCGGATCTACGGCGTCATGGGGGCTAAATGCATGACATCATAGTCCAGGCCTTCCACAGGGTAACCCTCGGCAAGCCGAGGGATACGGTATGGATGGCCATCAGCTCCTAACTGGCCTAGCCGTTGAGCCATGAAACCTACTCCCGATGAAGTAGTTCCATGGAAAAGGTTACCCATGGGCACCTGTGTGAGTTCATGGGTATCCGTTTCTGTGGCCATCGGCAAGCCATAACAGTGTCCTCTTCTTCCTGGGATCAAGCTCGGCCTAGGCAGGAGGGGTATCGCGTGAGGCGCTGATACGCTTAGCCTTGGGCTGCTTTAGAGCGCTCGATAAGCGAGCGCCCGAGGCCATGGCTTTCGCTCCCGGGTCCACGGGCGAGGCAAGCCTCAGCGCTGGACCAACAGGAGTTGTCTCTGGGTCTATAACAAAAACTGGCTTGCTAAGAGAGCCAGACCCAGAGACAGGAACACTCTGTCATGGAGCAAATGAAGAAGACAATGACGAACTTGAACCGGGACACAAGCTGCGAAGCAACTCCGGGACAAGATCCGTGATTGTCTTCTTCATTTCTCCCATCATTTCAAGATGGAAGGCCTTCATGTCTGCCTTCCTTTTCTTACCACACTCTTTTTCCCCGACGCCTCTTCTCGTCTGCCGCCCGGTCCTTCACCTACTAATTTAAAAAATCAGTCATAACCTCCACCGGCCATGACTCATACACATGGCACTTTAGAAGGGGTCTGCACGTACTGCACCTAGTGCAGTCATGAGGGTAAAAGCGGGCCTTCACGAAATGGTGGCAGGAAGGGTATTTGTTCTCAATTACCCTCTGAAATGACACAAACGGAAACAATTAGTTTTTAGTTATGACGAACCAAAAAAACAATTGCAGGCTAATAAGTTCCATACGGAAAACTGACCATCAGATGAAAGGAATGATCCAGGGCCATAGAAGGAAACTATAGGCCTGACTAAACGTAAACAAATCCTAATAACTTCTTATTCTTCTTTAAGAAGACAATGGAAACATTAGAATTTGAACTTGAATACTTGCGAGGCAAATTTTAGACTCCACAGCTCAAAACAAAGATTCATTAGTAGTTGGACTTTATAAACACAATGAACCTATGCAAACCATCAAGAGAGATAAATAACTCAATGCTCAGACATAAAATTTCTAAAAATTTTAGAAATAAAATGACTGAAAATTTGTATCTCCAAAATAAACCTCAGAAGATGACTCCTGAGGATGAGTGAAGTCTGATGAACAACAACAGGAATACCTGACCTCTAATCCAAACCCTGTGGTGGGGGAGAATGCGGAAAAATTACTTCTTATGGTAATAATTCCCTCGGCAAACTCATAATAAATTAGATGGACCCAGAAACCAAGTATAAATATTGTTCAAATAAAGGATACACTTCAAATACCAGCTCATGTGTCTGAAATACAAAGCACAACATGCGTTAGCTAATATATAGCCTCCACAAAAACGAGCTAGCCTCATAAAAACATATCTATGAGTTAGCGCGAATCCCGGAAACACAATCCGAGTCAACACGCAAATTTTTTATCAATAAATTTACTAAAGTACACCTGATAGCTTGGACCGGGAGCATCCTCCGGTGACTTGGCAGCATCAGACATACTAATATTCAGTCAAAATCAAGTTGCAAAACAACTCAAAACTTCAAAAAGATCAAAAGCAAAAGCAAGCATAGAAAGCGTGTTGCAATGGCAGGTCAATACTTTAAGAAGAGAATGAGACAGCCCCGTGCATGTGCGAGTTTGGGCTGCACATCCGCTGGACTGTCAGGTGTGTAACCTGCCCAGTGGGGTGGGGGGTCTTTTTAATTCTGAGTATTATTGAAGCTAGGTCGATATTTAGGAAATATCATAGAGTATCAGGGTGGTAAGTATACTCTTGATGTGAAATTATTATTCTGCGGTTTGCAGTAGTCAGACAGGTAATACTCACGTTTTATTCACACACATGTAGGTATTTCCTTCAAACTTCCGCTAACTGAACATAGTCTTACCTTTTTCTGTACGTGAACAACCGGAAACATGCCACCGATCACATCATCCATGTAGGCGGGTAGACGGCGACCATTATAGGTGAAGTACACACGCCCTTTAGGAGGTTGTCCTTGTAGATAGCCTCCTTCCTCGGATTTCTCCCAGCCAATACCACCCACATCTCCGACAGCCATACTCATATCGAGGCGGACACTCTTCCATTGTAGTAAGCTCGCTCCATTGTAATGCACCGCTTTACCATTACTATGATGAAAAACATGAGAATGAATGGATATTGATGGATATTAAATGGCATACGGGTAACCACAGAATGGCCTCACCAGTATATAAAATGCATTTGTTTGAACTGTGATATGGAATATAAAGTCAATTCTTTGTAATATTTGGTAACATGTCGCATTAACCTATTGCAACTTGTCAAGGGGAAACTGTATACCACATGTTATCAAAATAAAGTATAACATATTATCAAAATAGGTTTTGGTGAAACTGTTTAACATATTTTAAGCTATCATGTACAATCAAAAATAAAACTTTTATTTGAGATTTCTTTAACCCCCATTGGCTTTTGTGTTCTTTATAGAGTCTATAATGTCAGGGAGGAGGCCATATGGGTAAGGGACAGCCTACTGGCTAATGGCTCTTTAACCATATGGCTGGTGATGAGAGATTCCTTGGTGTGGAGATGATATATCCTGTATGCTTCCTTTTTCCTCACCTGATTGGAGTGTTTATGTTTGCACATGGGTCCCCTCTTAGATCCTGGGTAATGCAGTAAGAAGCATGCTCCATCCGATGGTTAGGTATTGCTGTATTGCTTGTGAATCCTCAGCTTCATGAGTCCTTACGTTTCCCATACATAAGTCTTGGGAAAGTAAAGTGCTGAGCTGTGGCCGGGTTTTTTGGACACCCCTATCGTCCTCCTGACTCCTCAGTTTGGAGTCTTTTACTTCCCTTACATCTATGTTTGTAAAGGGGACAGGGCTAGGTACCTATCGTCCACTTCTCTTGATACTTCTTCTCTTAGAGGGCAGGATTATTTCTGGCTGGAGATTGTCTGTATTGGCTCCTACAATATTTTGCTGATTATTTTAAACTGGTAAAATGCGATAAGCCATGACGCTGAAATATCCCTGATGCTTGCCTTCAGGTTTAGGATGAAAGTCAGATCCCTGACAATGCTGCAGTGTCTCCTATTTATAGGTCACAGGGTCCTGGTAGTGTCGCTGCTACTGAGCATTAAAAAAGCATTCGCTTTTGTTTCTACGAGAATTGTTAATACTTACCAGATGTACTATTATGATAATGTCTATTATCTAGTCTAGCTCAAAATAAACAACTAAAACTCCGCACTCTCCATGGTCCTGCCCATATTGTGTCTGGGAATTACCATAGCCCCAGGTACCGACTCAATTTCCAATCACGATGAGATTCGTCTTATATTTGTCTAGACACACCGCGAAAGCAGATCAGCCTCACCTCAGCGGGGGGGGGTGCGCGCGCGGCAATTATTAACAATTCTCGTAGAAACTATGATAAACTCCGGATTTCAGCAGCCAAAAAACTCCCGTGAGATGAGGTGAGGCTCTAACCAGCACTCATCTACCATCCGACAGAGGTTGTGAAGAGACTAGAACCCTGGCATACGCTTGGGTTCCACCATCTGACTCATAGTGCTAAACTTCCATGGTCTAGACCGTGTTCCCCCACCCCCTCATTTGTCCGCACAAATTCCAGAGGGCTGTCAAAAGGGGAGGCAACACCCACCAGACCCATGTCAGCCCCAAGTCTCAGCTAGGGCAGTCCAGGAGAGTGCAAACCAGCTACTACAACTTCTAATTTTGAAAAACTATCCGTATATGGATTAGATTTTCAAATTTGAATGAGTCTAATGTCTGTTGCAATGAATAAGATACTCTTGAACCAGACTATTTACTTAATCAGTCTGGTATTTTGACTATAAGTAAATTAATATTAGTCACATAATTTAAGCAAAAACTCACCATTTTCTGAGTGCTTGGTCTTTCTTGATCATCACAGAAGCTCCGCCCAAATCAGAGTTGTTCACAGATCATGTTCATCACCATCGCTCAGTGCATGTGGAAGAACCTTGCGATGTATGCGAAATAGTGGTCGGATGAGGCTTTAGTTAAGATTCGACAAATTGGCGACGGCTACCGGATTAAGTGCGCTGGAGATATCGCGAAGGTAGAAATCAGTAAATGACGACTCGGTATGCCATTGTGCTACAGACATAACCTCCTCTAAAGACACCCTTATAAAGGGCCGATGCTGCTGTTAGTACTCGAACTTGATGGGCGTTTGCACGATCAATCTGCTTTCCTGTTGCGATTTTATGAGACTTCTGAACATCGACTATCCAATGAGAAATGGTGTCTTTCGAGCCGCGAAGATGAGGAGCTTTGAGACATAACCACAGAGATTTCGGGTCATCTCTCCACTCCGCAGTACATTTCTTATATATTTACAGACATCTGACAGGACACCAAGCAGAAGAGTTTGGGTTATGTCTAATTAAACTTGGCAAATTGATTGGCTGTCCTGGATATTTAAGTGACTGATTCTTTGCCAGGTAACAAAGACGTGGTAGTAGTCTTAAACCTTCACCCGTAACGACAACACGGTCTTGTTCGGCTGAAAGCGCATGAATTTCGCTTCTCCTTCTCGCCGATGCTGCTGCAACCAAGAAAACTGACCTAATAGTTAACAGTTTAATATCTAAAGATCTAATTGGTTCAAAGGGAGCACGCACTAAAACCTGTAGAACAAGAGATAGATTCCATGCTGGGATAGGGATTGGCTTGTCTAGGTCGCAAATTGCTCATTCCTTTAATAACTCCTACAATGGCCAGACTGTGAACAATTGACACGAATGCAGACTTATATGCTTATATGTTGAAGGTACAAGTTTGTCAACTTCGTAAAAATGACAGATAAAATCCGCTACGTGTTGAACAGATGCAGAAATGGGATGAATATCTCTTCGCTTACACCACTCAATTTGTTGATTCTATAATTTATATGTCTTGGTGGTTGACCCTCTTCTGGCTGAAGCGACAAACTTCACTGCTTGCTCAGAAAACCACCCTTAATTGCACGCTGCTTGATAACATTCATGCAGTCAATTGGAACATCTCCGGTCTGTCGTGGAGATACAGACCTTTGTTCTGAGTGATCAGCTCCCTTCTGTCTGGAAGAGGGATTGAATTGCAGACCAGAAGGTCCAGCAGATCCGTAAACCATGATTGGCCTGGCCAATGAGGGGCGATCAGTAGTACTTGGCATATGCCCTCTCCTATCTTTGCCAGAACATTTGGGATGAGAATCGTTGGAAGATACGCATACGCGTACATTCCCTTACAACTTATTGCCAGTGTGTCTTACTGCTAGAGCTAGCGGGTCCGGGATCGGTGACACATATGTGACCATATTTGTGTTTCCTTTCATTACAAATAGATCCACATTTGGCTTGCCCCAATATTTGAAAGGAACCTCCGCTACCGATTGGTTGAGCTGCCATTCCATCAGATGGCAAACCGCCCCTCAACTGAGAGCATCTGCTAGGATGTTCAATCTTCCTGGAATGTGTGCTGCCTGCCTCTCTTGGCACCACAGCAGAAGGTTCCATATCATCATACACAACTCTGGTGATCTCATCCTGCCTTGGCGGTTCAAATACGACACCACTGTCGAGTTGTCTGTCCTTACTAGGACAATATTGTCTCAGATTAAGTTCTCAAATTTTCGAAGTGCTAATGCCACCGCTAATAACTCGAGAACATTTGTGTTTCTGCGCATTGGTCCAATCCCATTCCCCTGGCACTGACAGATCATCCAGTACTGCTCTCCAACCTGTCATCGATGCATCTGTAAAGATGGATATCTGCGGTTGAGGAGGTTGTAGCGGAACACCTCGCAGGAGATTCTGTTCTGCTAACCACCACGGAAGATGGTATAGCAATGGTTCCTTTACTGGAGTCCTCAGAGACAACGGATCCATTTTCTGAGACCAGAATGCCATTAAGTACATCTGAATCGGCCTGCGCCTGAGTGTCGCATAAGGAACCACCTTCTCCAGAGATACTAGTAAACCCAGTATTCTGAGAAATTGAGGCGCCATCAGATAGGCTCCTAGAGAAACTGAGTAATGCAATCAAACTCTTGACTCTGCTCTCCGCCGGAAAAGCTACACCGTCCCTGAGATTGAAAAGAATTCCCAGATACACAAACTCCTAGGATGGAGTCAATTCTGAGTTCTCTAGATTCACAATCCATACTAGGTCCTTTAATAAGGCCAGGACTACCTGAAGATTGTTGCGCAGAGTGACTGGATTCCCCGCCTTCAGCAGCCAGTCGTCTATGTAGGTATGAACAGCTATGTTTCTCCTGCGAAGATAAGAAGTCATTGCGAGAACCACTTTGATGAAGACCCTGGGTGCTGTGGTCAGACCGAACGGTAATGCATTGAATTCCCAAACATTGTCTTGGAACGCAAAGCGAAGGTATTTCTGAAAAGGAATTGACATTGAAATATGAAAATATGCATCCTTCAGATCTATCGATACTGCCCACATGCCTTTTCTCAGACATGTCATCACCGCTGCCACAGTCTCCATCTGAAATTTTGGTGAGAGAATGAATTTGTTCAGCGGTTTGATGTTAACAATCGGTCTCCAACCTCCGGTGCATTTCGGAATGAGGAAAATTATCGAATAGAAGCCCAGGGAGGATGGATTGCTGACTACATGAATCGCATTATTCTGCTGAAGATCTAAGATTTCTGAGCAAATGGCATCTAGACGATCGGATTCCCTTGGAATGGCAGTCCATACTGGAGTCGATGTTAACGGAATTAACAATTGACAGATGAGCCAGTCCGGTTCATAGCCATTTCTTAGACAATGACGGACTAAACTATCTTGCACAACCTATTCCCACTGGTTTGAGAACAGTTGAAGTCTGCCTTCGCCGGTAGGAATCTGCACAGAGCTCATGGTCGATGTTGCACGATAAGATGCTAATCCGCTTGGGTGAAGGTTCTCGACTCCCATCGTTCCTGGTGCCAACGGAACGGGTCTCACCGGAAACCCGTCAGGACAGTCCCCCATGGCCACCTCACAGCTTCTTGGAGTATGACGCCCCGGGACCGCTGCCACGGTTATCCTTACGGTAACCGCCGTGATCCAAGCTGCCACCCTTCCTATTGTCTTCATACAGCCTCTTATTAGAGGACTTGTACGAAGACGAATGGCCAGGTCCCTGTGAACCGGATGCCCGATGGGCATCACGGCCAGAAGGACGGAAGGGTAGTCTCTGGCGCTGCCTCTGTTGCTCATGCCGATGCTGCTTGTAGGACTGCTGCAGCTCAGTCCTCTTCGTCGACTTCCACGACTTGCTGACTACTTCCTGCTCTGCGACCATTGACGCAACTTTGGAAAGAGCTTGCCGTGCCGAGCTGCCAAACATGCCCAGACCAATGAAGTGTTTCTCTTCCCCCGACAGAAAGCCGAGGAACATGAGTGTACTGATGATAGGCCTGCTCCAGAAAGCGGGCCCTTCTCCTTATCCCCTTAGGAGCATTGGGCAACGAATAATCTGGCTGAACCAGATGATACGCTGCGACTTCCAACATGTTAGAAGTCTGGGAATCCATGGGCAGAGTTGGCATGGCTGAAGAGCCACTTGACAGAGCGCTAGCCACATGCTCTGACATCCGCTCCATCGCCGGATCGCGCCGAGATCCTTGAAACGATGCCAACCCGAGACTGTTGGGCAAGCCAAGGACCTGCACCCACTGAGCTTCGGTACAAAAGGATGATTCATCCATCAAAGGACTACCATTCTCATCCTCCTTCTCACTTTTAGATGAGAAGGCCACTGACGATCCATGCTGAAAGGTATGGACCAAACTTCCAATATGAAGTGGATCCATAGCCCGACTACTTGCGGCTCCAGTATCTAACTAATCGCCAGATATGGATTCACTGCAATCCATCGGCTCCAGCACGGGAGCCGGGACTATGGCCGCTACTACGGCAGGAGATGGAACCCCGTGATGCCGACGGGAGCCGTAAAACACAGCTCCAACAGCAACGTGGCCTGAGCAAAGTCCGGGTGAAAATGCCTGACGGAACGTCAACATCTCCACCCGGCTGGTAAACCCGTACAAAACCCGTGGGAGACCCGCGGGAAGTACTAGTATCTGCCACCTGAGAAAGCTCCGGCTTCATTCAGGATATCTTCCTCCTCCGCCGTCGGCTCTTGAGCCAAAGCGGGAGGAAGGACAGGTGCTTGTCCCTCCGCACAACTTCCGATAGGAGCCGCACCAAAAGCCGCTGGGATACCGGCAGGAACCGCAAAACACGGCTCCGCCGACACCTCTGGTTGCACAAACAGCGGATGGAAAATACCCGATGGAACGTCGATATCATCATCCGCCTGGCAAACCCGTACAAATCCCGAGGGAGACCCCTGGGAAGTACTAGGCATTGCCGTCATCGAAATATCCAGCATGCCAGAATCTTCCATAAGAAGAAGATCTTCCTCCTCTATCGTCGGCTCGTGAGCCAAGGACAGAGAAGGGGCAGGTGCTTGACCCTCCGCAGAACTAGCCGGACCACCTAAGGGTTGTCCTGCACTAGCTTGCATCGACGGGACCGTGGAATGAAAAGACTCAAACACAGCCTTAAACTGGGCCGCCCATACGCCAAGAGCTGAATCCATGCGGTCATTCAGACAACCTTCCAGTCCCTTCAGAGACACCTGGTCCAGCTTCGCCGCCTTGTCCCTCGCGATCCTCTCCAGACGATGTCGATCCCAATCAAACTCTGCCACCATTGCCGACGACCACTTGGCGCACACATCACATGGGCTTCCCACCTTACACTTCACGCACGCTACACAGTGATGTCCTGAGTACTTGCGCTTCATGAACCTGTTGCACTTCTGGCACAACGTGTCCTGGTTCTTTGGTTTCTGCGAACACAGAGAAGAATTAAAATGCTGCACATGACAAACGATGACGAGCAATACGCACAATCGACGTGATAGTAAAAGAATTTCTTAGAACACATTAACTTTCTCTTAAATTAATGATAATCAAGCCTTTAGGCAGGAAATATTTGAAAGTTTTTTGAGTGAAAATTAAAAAACACAACTCAGCAGTTAACAAACGTTAAACAACCAAGAATACAACGCCGATCGCTACAAACACCCTCGACAATGAAGCAAGAGCTAAAAATCGGCGAAAACAGAGTGCCTAGACACGCCAAGCCAAGCAAGACATAATTCATGGGCACCGCCATCTTGGCTAAGGACGCATCCATCTTTAGAGGAACCGAGTCGCAAGAGAAATTAACCGAGTACCCGAATTAAAACTAAAAGTTAACGGGTACAGAAGCGACTCCAACAATGGCTATCATTTTAAAACAATGTACCAATTTAAGGAAATTTCAAACAGTCATTATGGCATGAATGTATAAATTCTAGATTGATACAACCTGCCCCAGTGATGATTTTCCTGGTTCCTCCATGAAGCCACCGATAGTTTTCCAACAACAACGCTAAAACCGCTTAAATTATTGAAAATTTGAGCACTCTAAAAATGCGACTTTGTAAAAGCGCAAAATAGACGAATCTGACTGTGATTGGGTATTGACTCGGTACCTGCAGCTATGGTAATTCCCGGACACAGTATGGGCAGGACCAGGAGAGTGCGGAGTTTTAATTGTTTATTTTGAGCTAGACTAGATAATAGACATTATCATAATAGTACATCTGGTAAGTATTATTCGAAGTAGAATGTGCATGCACACGCTCAATAGCAGGGATCCTGAATTCAGGGTCCAGCTAATCAGTGAGCATGTGCATGTCCTGCCGGGACCCTGTGGCCTATAGATAGAAAGCACTATGAGAAAATGTTGCTTGTATTAAGATACCCACTCATAGACAAAAATCTGAAAGGCTCTTCATAACTATTATTATATTAATGCAAAGTATATGTTTGACAGCTAATATGGCATTTTTCTGAGCTTACTTGAGCATGAGGCATGTGCCCACAGGATTTGTCCAGGACCCTTCACGCTTCTCTGCCGCTGGAGCAAAACCAAATGACACTACAACGCTACTCTCTTCTTGTGTGTCGCCATAGGAACATACCTCAAGTTCCCAGTAGAATGATGGAGCCTATATTAAACATATGATGCATATTGTTAAGATCTGCTCATCCATTTCTGTTTTTATAACTTCCAAGTTTATATACATTCAGGCTTCCAAAAGCGCTACACAACAGCACTACACTGATATACTCCATTGGCCTTCATAACTTCTATGTCTACATTTCCTTGTAATTTCACTAACATAGATAATTTTAATATGTTTGACAACATACTGCTGCAACTTTTCCAATAGCGATTAAATTAATGAAAAGTTATCATTGCTGCTCTAAGAACACCCTTTATTTTTTACATCCAACAAGGGAGATAATTCATGGGCACTAATAAAAAAAACCAATTTGTTCCTCCAATTCAGAGTAATCTCCTGTTGAAGTTTGTAATGCATGATACCATGAGCCGTTTGGGCTCAAACTGTCAACCAATCACAGCCATTGAGACAGTAGTTAATGTGATTCTTACCATGGCAACAAAAGTGACGCATTAACACTTGCCGTGACAAATCCTCGAAAAAGTATATTCTTTACGATATAAAACTTATTCTGTTGAATATTTTGAAATAATTTTGACTGGAAGCCACTGCTGCCTGAGAGGCAGCTACAGCATCCATCAAATCAATTTCAAAATATTCAAGTTTTCCTGTTTGGTTGCCTTGAAAATGAGATATGAGAAATTTATTGGTGAACTGGGTTAATAGTAAGAAGTGATGTACTATTATTAAGACTGTTACTATTATGCATTTTATTTCTCGGCCAAGATGCATCAGATTTCACACAAAATGCTGGGCATTTACAGCCTACTAAGGAGTATAGTTTCCTGCTGATGGAGTCTGTGCACCAGTCTATGATAACAGCCACCTACAGGCAAGGAAGATGTTTCGACCACTTGTCATTGAGAAATTGTTAAAAGTACAGGGGTTTCTTCACATAGTTGTCTATAAATCACAGGAGTTATATCCCAGTACTTTGTTAACTTGTAAATATATGGCAAATTGTAAAGATGAAAGTTATTATGAGTCAGACAGTAATAGTAACCTGTAGAGGTATTGGTTGACTGGCATACACCAAGGTGCCTCTCGGAAGTCCTGTTCCTGCACTCGGATCACCTAGAAACGTCAGTCCTGTCAGTCCATATGAGAAAAGACATGCTCTAGCAGGCGGATAAGGTCTACTAGGATCCCAAGTGATTTCTTTGTTCTGAACAATAAACAGTACGATTATGTTAATTGATAAATTAAGCACATACTCAAATGCAAGCGGCCTTGCCACAAATGACAAACATTAGATAGAAAACTTTTGATAGACCAACCGACTGATTGCCTTACATACTAGTTGTGAGTCATAACTAAAACCAGGATTTCATTGCATTTAATGACTAGGTTATCAATCAAATTTCGACAGTTATTCCAGGAGGTTACAAGCAGATGATAGTCATTATTGGGAAGGCCAGAATAATTGATAAATCCACCATTGCTTCAACACAAATTTATAATTTTTTCAATTATTTTAGCCATGGATGTCCAATTTATGTCATAATTACCAAGTATCATTCTTTTTGGAAGGTTTTTGCAGTAAATTCAGCCAAATAATATTATTTCAGCATTGCCATATTTATATCTATGTACAGTTGAACAAATCTCATTAGTATATAACTTACATTTTTATTGTTGACTTTACATGGAGGTGGCGGTGGCTTGGCACAGTCTCTGTACAGCATACGTAATCTGCTACAGTGATCTTCAACACTTACTAACCTATCACCTGAATCACAAGATATAATATGTACCCGCATCTTTATGTAAGGCTTTTGCCCAGCTTGACCACTAAAGGGCTAATTAATCATTGTCTATTTACCTATCAACAACATTCCTGTTAATTAAACGAAATCATGGATTTCTTTTTTCACGAGAGCTGATACTTACCACCCTGATACTTTATGATATTTCCTAAATATCGATCTAGCTTCAATAATACTCAGAATTAAAAAGAACACCTGCCCCGCCCCCCCCCCCCCCTCCACTGGGCAGGTTACACAACTGACAGTTCAGCGGATGTGCAGCCCAAACTCGCACATGCGCGGGGCCGACTCATTCTATTCCAAAATATTGGCTGACATAATTGTAACATAAAAACGCCGATAGACTGACTCCTCTGTGGGGCGGAGGCCGGGATCGTATCAGGGTGGTAAGTATCAACTCTCTCGTCAAAAAAGAAATCTGGGATTTCGTTTATTTCACATCAAAAGTATACTTACCAGCCTGATACTCTATGATATAGCCAGAATTCATAAGAGAATTCGGCGGGAGGGAGGCGAAGGTCAGAAAACCAGCTCATCCCTGGAAGAGCAAGCTCTTTTGCTTTTGGAGCACAACAAACATCTGAAATTGTGAATGTAAACACAATCAGGAAATGATTTGGCCAACACGACCGATGTTGAGAGTAATGACTGTTTAAGATCTGCTCCGGCCCCCACCACTCTTTTAAAGAGGGAGCGATGACCCCAATGTCATATATACTCTCTATGTACTCGTGCTATAAGACATCGGATGAAAACTTCATTTCATATACTCTCAGATGGAACCACAAAGAGCACAAAACCATCACTAAGTAAAAAAAACCGTGACAAAAAATAACCATCATCAAATATAAAACTAACCTATTTTGACGAGATTCCCTTTAATCACCGTTGGCGATGATAAGTACTGTATGGAAAAGCGGGGATTCCCTCACTAAATTGTACTGTGTGTGAGTCAACACCCTTATATATACAATATTTACAAATATATACAGATTTAACATTTATGTAAAATCGATAAGGCAAGTGGATTTGACGTGTCACGGAGGTAATGATCTGTAAAACTACTCAGTGCCATTGTGCTACTGACATAATGTCATCCACCGGCACTCCGTTAAACAGAGCCGTGAATGTCACTACGCCACGGACACTGTGAGCCTTGGCCATGTTAACTTGTTTTCCCGTCACGGTTCTGTGGCAATGCTGGATGCATTCCACAATCCACCTAGAAATGGTATCTTTAGAAGCTCTACCGTGGGGTTCAATGTAAGATAGCCATAAAGCACTAGGGTCTGTCCGCCATTCCTGTGTACGTTGTTTATAACGTGTTAATGCACGGACTGGACACAAAGCCTTTGAATTAGGATTAAACCTAGTCAAAGTGGGTAAAACTATAGGCTGACCAGGATATTTTAAAGACTGGTTTTTCGCTATAAAGTTAACTCTAGGTAGAAGCCTAAGGCCCTCCCCTGTAACCACAAAACGGTTTGGCTCTGCTGACAAAGCATGTATTTCACTTCTTCGTCTGACTGAAGCGGCAGCAATCAGAAAAACTGTTTTAAGCGTCAATATTTTCATGGAAATGGCACTTAGTGGTTCAAACGGTTTATCTGCTAATACTTGAAGTACTACCGATAAACTCCAAGACGAAATCAATGGAGGATTCCCTGGGCTTAGATTAGCCATGCCTTTGATTAAAGTGTTTAGATTACATACTTCATCACTTCCCCTATTAGCCAAACAAGGGATAACTGACATTAAAGCTGACTTGTAGCCAGCAACAGAGTTAGGCTTGAGGCTATAGGCATCAAAAAGGTGACAGAGGAAATCGGCTACTACCTGAATAGATGCTTCTATTGGATTAATACATCTTTTTGAGCACCATTCAACAAATCTGTTGATTTTATAATTATGTGCTCTGGAGGTTGACCCCTTCTGGCTTTTGCCATAAACATGGCTGCTTGCACAGAAAAGCCCTCCTTAACTGCTGATTCCTTGACAACATCCACACAGTCAATTGGAACATTGACGGGTTGTTGTGCAAGGCCTTGCCATGGAAGATTATGTTCTCCATCAGAGGCAGAGGAACAGGATTGCAGACCAGTGGCCAATTTGGGGCGATCAGAAGCACTTGGCATTCCTGCTGCCTGATTTTCTGAACTTTTGGAATCAGGATTGCTGGCGGGAATGCGTATGCATACATTCCATCCAAGGTGATAGCTAACGCATCTATTGCAATAGCGCTCGGATCTGGAATCGGAGAGACATACCTCATCATCTTCGCATTCCTGTTCGTTGCAAATAAATCTATGTTGGCTTGCCCCTGTAGTTGAACAGGCAATCCGTCACACATTGATTTAGGTGCCATTCCGTGGGAAGAAGGCTCATTCTTCAGTTCAATGAGTCTGCTAATAGATTTAGCCTTCCCAGAATATGAACTACTTTCAGGGAAATCCCATGATCTAGGCACCACCAAAGCAGTTTCCATGTCATCATACAGAGACTGGGCGACTTCGTTCCGCCCTGGCGGTTTATGTAAGTCACTACTGTTGTATTGTCTGATCGAACCAGAACATTCTTGCCCTTGACCTTTTCTAGGAAGAATTCCATGGCTAAGACTACTGCCCGCATTTCCAGCAGATTGATATGTTCTTTTGACTGATCCAGATTCCAAAGCCCTGGTACTTTGTTTTCTTCCAGGCAAGCTCCCCCATCCCTCCATTGATGCATCTGTATACATCGTTAACTGAGGGTGGGGAGGTGACAATGTCAGCCCACCAGATTTTCTCTTCATCCACCATTGAAGGTGGTGAATAAGAGGTTCCATCACTGACACCTTTGAGTCCAGGAAACCCGTACTCTGGGTCCACTGACTCATGAGAAATAACTGGATCGGCCACCGGCGTAGGGTTGCCTGTGGAATGACTGGTTCCAAAGAAACCATCAACCCCAACATTCTCAAGTAGAGCCGTGCCAGGACATGATGACTGTTGCACAATGACTGTATGACTGAGATAACTATTTCTACTCTCTCTTGAGATGGGTAAACATACCCTATCTCTAGATCAAAGAACATGCCAAGGTAAACAAACTTCTGGGATGGAGTCAGCGCTGATTTTTGAAAGTTGATTATCCAGCATAGATCTGTAAGAGTTTTCAAAACTATATCCAGATTTCCTGATAGACTTTCTTGAGTGTGTGCTTTTAACTGCCAGTTGTCTATGTACGTGTGGATTGCTGTGTCTCCTGTGGAGGTATGACGTCATAGCTTGGACCACTCGAGTGAAGACCCGAGGAGCCGTCGATATACCAAATGGGAGAACCCTGAATTCCCAATGGCGGCCCTAGACTGCAAATCTCAGGAACCGACGAAAGCTCTTCGCAATGGGAATGTGAAAATATGCATCTTTAAGATCTACTGATGCTGTCCACGTTCCCTTCCTGCTAAAACCATTCTTACAGTTTCCATTTTGAAACTTGGTGTGAGGATAAACCTGTTGAGAGGTTTGAGGTTGAGAATTGGTCTCCACCCTCCAGTGCTTTTTGTCACTAGGAACACGGTTGAATAATAACCCGGACATTTTTGTGCGGGTTGAATATCGTGTTTTAGTATGATGGATTAAATTTCTTCCTCTATACACAACCATTGATGTGGATCGTTTGGATTTTGAGTCCAAATCAGAACCAGAGACAGGCGCGATGGCCGATTTGAAATCCAGTAGGGGTGGTAACCGACTGAAAGCCATCGCAAGACTGAGCGGTCCTGCATAATCTCACGGGTGCACCTAAGGATTGAGGTGGACCCGAGAAGCGCAAGAGAAGCCCTATCTCTGGTGGCTGTCCTAGCAGCACTGGTGTGGTCTTTGTGAGAGCCGACACATCAGGTTCGGCTCCCACGACCAGAAACCTGCGCTCCTCTACCAGCACCACGCGCACCTTGGTATGCGGGCTGTCTGGCCGGTTGCGCTGGAGGAGCCTGCGCTCCTCCCTAGCTGGCTTACACTGGCCTTGCCATGGGTGATGCTGCGTAGGTGGTTGGCTTCTGGCAAGACAACCAGTACCTCCAGCCTGCTGAGGGTGGAAGGCAGGGGGCGCTGTTCGAACACGCTTCCTGCGGAGCACTTCAAACTGCTCTCGCAGCGCCCTCTGGTTGTTCACCAGGTTTACGGTTTGTTGGTGGTGTAGGCATCCTTCACCTCCAAACAACCCTGGACCGGCCATCAGCGTCAGAAGAAGCCGAGTGTACAGGTCCTGCGAGGGGCACAAATTGTCAAGGGCAAATGTGTGCCTCGCCCGTAAACTCCTGGTTACGGATCTCGTCATGCAGTCCAGAGACAAGTTAATGTCGTCCTGGATGGTTCTCTGAACTGAAAGGAGAAGTTTGGCGGGCCACGGATGCTGCTACTACCCGCTGTAGCAGCTGGGAAACGTGCGAGAGAGCTGAGACAGCTCCTCTCATACCTTCCTCCATGTCCTGCAGCGCGGAATTAGCGTTATGCAGCTAGCGCACAAGGGTCCCGTGTCAGACTGGGACCCAGCGCGAGTGTCTTCGCCCAAAGCCACATGATCATCCATGCAAGGCTTTGGGACGCCACCGTACTTCCGATACAGATCAGAACTTATATGGCAACACCGTGCCACCTCGCGAGGGGCCTTCGCAAGGCGTCCTTTCGACTGAATGGATGTCTCTGCCGCAGCGAACATATCAACGATATGCTCTCCATATGGCAGAGATGGCATGGTGCTCGTCACCAGTTTCCCTCCCAACCACGGGGGCTGGTCCCGCTGGGAGGCCGGTGGATCCACCTGGAGTTCCGGCTTGATGCTCACCAGCCATTGGCAAGCATCCAGCCAGTCCTGCTCGGTGGCCACCTGTGAATGTTCGATGAGCCGAGGGCCTTCGTCGTCCTCAACCACATTCACTGGTGGGGTAATGGCCGGAGCTGAAGATACTCCTGGATAGCCAGGGAAGCCATACGGACCCGCGAGGGCCGGCATGACTCGCCCCCTGGCTATTCCAGGAGCCGGATCTACGGCGTCATGGGGGGGGCTAAATGCATGACGTCATAATCCGGGACTTCCTCACGGTAACTCTCGGCAAGCCGAGGGATATGGTATGTACAGCCATCGGCTCCTAGCCGACCTAGCCATTGAGCCGTGAAACCTACTCCCGAAGAAGTAGTTCCATGGAAAAGGTTACCCATGAGCCCGCATGGGGGCCCATGGGTATCCATTTCCGTGGCCATCGGCTCATCAGTAGGCCATGACAGTGTCCTCTTCTTCCTGCCCGGAAAGATTAGACGCCAAGCTTGAAAAGGGATCAAGCTCGGCCTGGGCAGGAGGTGTATCGCGTGAGGCGCTGATACCCTTAGCCTAAGGCTGCTCTAGAGCACTCAATAAGCGAGCGCCCGAGGCCATGGATTTCACTCCCGGATGCACGGGCGAGGCAAGCCTCAGCGCCGGACCAACAGGAGCCGTCTCTCGGTCTATACCGAAAACTGGCTTGCTAAGAGAACCAGACTCAGAGATGGGAACACTCTGTCCCGGAGCAAATGAAGAAGACAATGATGAACTTGGCCCAGGAAGCAAGCTGCGAAGCAACTCCGGGACAAGATCCGTGATCATCTTCTTCATTTCTCCCATCATTTCAAACCGGAAGGCCTCCATGTCTGGCATGGATGCCTTCCTGTTCTTACCACACTCTTTTTTCAGACGCCTCTCATCTGCCGCCCGGTCTTTCACCTGCTGAATTAAAAAATCATTCACAACCTCCACCGGCCACGACTCACACACATGGCAATTTAGAAGGGGCCTGCACGTACCGCACTAGTGCAGTCATGAGGGAAAAAGCGGGCCTTCACGAAACGGTGGGAGGAAGGGTATAAACGAAATCTAGGATTTCTTTTTTCACGAGAGAGTTGATACTTACCTCCCTAATACTTTTGATATTGCTAAATATTGGCTTTCACTCAATAAACACTCAGATTAAAACAGTTAGGTGCCCCTACTGGGCAGGGAGTCAGAGCGTAGTCTGGCGGATGCCAGCCCCACCACCGCGCATGCGCAGACTAGCACTTCCTCTGACTAGATTATTGGCTGACACACATGCAACTATTAAGAGCCTGAAGACCGAGCCTCTGTGGGGTGGAGAGGCCGGGTCCGTATCTAGGGAGGTAAGTATCAACTCTCTCGTGAAAAAAGAAATCCTAGATTTCGTTTATTTCACTTCAAGAGTATACTTACCTCCCTAATACTTTTGATATTGCCAGAATTCGAAAGTGAATCTGGCGGGAGGGAGGCGAGGTCAAAAGACCATCTCATCCCTATACGCTTTTCTGCGTTTAAGGCACTTAAACTTCTGAAACTGTACGAAAAACAGTCAGGATTTGACTAACCATCGGATAACACCACCGATGTATGAGAGATGACCGAATGTCATATGCGCTCCCCCCCCCCCTCCTTCCTGGGAGGAAGAGTCGACTGACCTCAATGTCCTATACGCTCTCTACGTACAAGTGCCATGTACTACAGGACAGAGACGAAAAAGCTCCATTTTCGTAACTCTCAACAATGAACCACACAAATACACAAACCATCACCATATTAATAACGGGTAACGTGACAATACAATCAACAACGGACAACACATGAACAAGACTGACCTTGTTGAAATGGCTGCTGACATCATCTTCCCATTGGTGAAGACTGATGCAGGCCCAAAAAAGTGGGTGTTTCCATAAATTAATTGTGAAATATATAAGTAATGAGGAAAAAACCTCCTCAAAAAATATAACCCGAGTTATTTTTTCAAAATCGACAAGGCGAGAGGATTAGAGGTGTCACGGAGATAATGGTCTGTAAAACTTGACTCACAGTGCCACTGAGCCACCGACATAATATCATCCACAGGGACCCCATTAAATAGGGCAGTGGATGTCACTACGCCGCGGACACTGTGAGCCTTGGCCACGTCAACCTGCTTCCCGGTGGCGGATTTATGGCAAAACTGAATGCATTCTACAATCCACCTGGAAATGGTGTCCTTAGAAGCCCTGCCATGGGGTTCAATATATGACAACGATAACGCTGACTGATCGGTGCGCCACTCCGCCGTACGTTGCTTGTACCGGCAAAGCGCCCGGACAGGACACCATGCTTTAGAATTAGGATCATATCTAGTTAAAGCAGGCAAAATAATAGGTTGACCTGGATATTTCAACGACTGATTTTTAGCCAAGAAATTAATCCTAGGTAGCAGCTTAAGGCCTTCCCCTGAAACCACAAAACGGTCATCCTCGGCTGATAAGGCATGAATTTCACTCCTACGCCTAGCCGAGGCCGCAGCAATTAAAAACACAGTCTTCAGTGTTAATAGTTTCATAGAAATGGAACTAAGTGGTTCAAAAGGCTTATCACCTAGTACTTGAAGCACTAGCGATAAACTCCAAGACGGAATCACCGGTGGATTCCTTGGTCTTAGATTGCCCATGCCTTTAATTAATACATTTAATGTATTTACTTCATCACTTCCCCTCTTAGCCAAGCAAGGAATAACAGACATTAATGCTGACTTATAACCAGCAATAGAGTTAGGCTTGAGGCTATAGGCATCATAGAGGTGACAGAGGAAATCAGCTACTACTTGAATAGATGAATCCATTGGATCAATACATCTTTTTGAGCACCATTCTGCAAATCTGTTGATTTTATAATTATATGCTCTGGAGGTTGACCCCCTCCTGGCTTTGGCCATAAACATGGCTGCTTGCTCAGAAAAGCCCTCCTTAATTCTAGATTCCTTGACAACATCCACGCAGTCAATCTGAACATTGACGGATTGTTGTGAAGGACCTTGCCCTGGAAGATAATATCGTCCATCAGAGGCAGAGGAACCGGATTGCAGACCAGAAGGTCCAGCAGATCCGTATACCATGATCGGCTTGGCCAATCCGGGGCGATCAGAAGCACTTGGCATTCCTCTTGTCTGATTTTCTGAAGAATTTTTGGAATCAGGATTGCTGGAGGGAATGCGTATGCATACATTCTCCCCCAGCTGATAGCTAACGCATCTGTTGCGAAAGCGCTTGGATCCGGAATCGGAGAGACGTACGTCGTCATCTTCGCATTCTTCTTCGTTGCGAACAAATCGATGTTGGGTTTCCCCCAATGGTCGAACAGACGATCCGCCACACATTGATTTAGTTGCCATTCCGTGGGTAAAACACTCATCCTTCGGCTCAATGAGTCTGCTAGCAGGTTTAACCTTCCCGGAATATGAACTGCTTTCAAGGTAATCTGGTGATCCAGACACCAACAAAGCAGTCTCCATGTCATCATACAGAGACTGGGCGACTTCGTTCCGCCCTGGCGGTTTATGTAAGTCACAACTGTTGAGTTGTCTGAACGAATAAGAACAATCTTGCCCTGAACTTTCTGTAAGAAATGTTCCAGGCCCAGGACTACTGCTCTTAGCTCCAGTAGATTTATATGTTCCTTTGACTGTTCCAGATTCCAAAGCCCCGATATCGTGGACTCTTCCAGGCAAGCCCCCAAGCCCTCCATCGATGCATCTGTATACACAGTCACCTGAGGGTGGGGAGGGGTCAGCATAACCCCCACCTAGAGATTCTCTGTGAGCAACCACCATTGCAGGTGGTGAATCAGAGGCGCCAACACTGACACGTTCGAGTCCAGCGAACCTGTACTCTGGGTCCATTGTGTCATGAGAAACAACTGGATCGGCCGCCTGCGTAAGGCGGCCTGAGGAATGACTGGTTCCAAAGAAACCATCAACCCCAGCATTCTCAAGTAAACCCGTGCCAGGACATGACGACTGTCGCACACTGACTGAATTAACGAGATGAGTTTTTGCACTCTCTCCTGAGTAGGATAAACATATCCCGTCTCCAGATCGAAGAACATTCCCAGGTAAACAAACCTCTGGGATGGAGTCAGCTCTGATTTCGGAAAATTTATCATCCAGCCCAAATCCGAGAGAGTTTTCAAAACAATCACCAGATTGGCCGATAAAGCTTCCTTGTCGTGTGCCTTTAACAGCCAGTCGTCTATGTACGTGTGGACTGCTATGCTTCTCCTGCGGAGGTATGCTGTGATCGCAAGAACCACACGGGTGAAAACCCGAGGAGCCGTGGAAATTCCGAAGGGCAACACCCTGAATTCCCACTGTCTGCCCTGGAATGCAAATCTCAGGAAGCGACAGAAACTCCCGTGGATGGGGATGTGGAAATAAGCGTCCTTCAAATCTATCGACGCCGTCCACATCCCCCTCTCCAACCCCGCCAACACCGAGCGCACCGTTTCCATCTTGAAACTGGGCGTCTCGATGAACTTGTTCAATGGCTTGAGGTTGAGAATCGGTCTCCACCCTCCGGTGTGTTTTGTTACTAAGAACAGGGTTGAATAGAAGCCCGGACACCTTTGTGCCGGCTGAATAGCTCCCTTTTGTACGAGGGAATCTATCTCCTCCTCGATACACAACCTTTGCTCTGGATCTCTCGGAATGGGAGTCCAGACTGGCACTAGAGACAGTCGCGACGGCGGGCCTGTCATCCACTCTGGATGATACCCGACGGAAAGCCATCGCAAGACTAAACGGTCCTGAGTTAACCGTTCCCACTCTTGCATGTGGTCGGCTAGCCGGCCTCCCACCGGTCCACCTAGGGACAGAGGTGGACACGAGGCATGCAAGAGCGGCACTGTCCCCGTCGCCATAAACACCGGAGTGGTTCTTACCGCGGTAACCGTCCCGTCAGGACCGATAACCACGCCCAGATCCTCGCGCGCCCCGCCCCGCCTCGCGCGCACCTCGGTGCGCGGGCGGCTGCCTGGCTGACGGCGCCTGAGGAACCTGCGCCCCCCTCGCTGCTGGCCGAATCGCACGCGGCCGAGGCCGACGCTGCAACGGTGGCTGGCCTCTGACTTGGCCAGCACCACCTCGAGCCTGCAGGGGACGATACGCAGGGGCCGCGGCGCGAACGTTAGCACGACGCAGCACCTCAAACTGCTCGCGCAGCGCCCTCTGGTTATTCACCAGGGTGACCGTCTCCTGGAGGTGTCGACATCCCTCACCTCCAAAAAGACCAGGACCCGTCATAGGCGTACGCAGTAGCCTATTGTACAGGTCCTGAGACGGGCACAGATTGTCCAGGGCAAACGTGCGTCTTGCCCGGACACTCCTGGTCACCGCCCGAGTCATACAATCCAGCGCCAGGTTAATACCATCCTGGATGGCTCGCTGGACCGTGACCGGACTTGGCTGGCGCGATGCGGATGCCGTTACTACCCCCTGTAACAGCTGGGAGACGTGGGACAGAGCGGCAATCGAAGCCCTCCCACTCTCCTCCGCATCACGCAACGCGGTATTTGCCAAACGCAACGCGTTCGAGCACAAGACCCCCGTGTCAGAACGGGAGCCTGGCCGCGCATCCTCACCCAAAGCCGCGCGGTCATCCACGCTGGGCTTGGGTACCACACCGTACCGCTGGTAATCCAGGGGCACGATGCGACAACGCCTGGCCACCTCGCGAGGGGCCTTCGCGAGACGTCCACTCGACTTAATGGACGACTCCGCCGCCTCGAACATGTCAACGATATGCTCCGCCAGCGGCAGAGAAGGCATAGCGTTAGCAGTCGGTTTCCCAGCTAACCACGGCCTGTGGTCACGCTGGCTAGCCGACTGCTCCACGGGCAGATCAGGCCTAACGCTCACCAACCACTGGCAAGCGTCAGACCAATCCTCCTCCGTGGCTAACTGCGAGCGCTCTACAAGACGGGGGCCTTCGTCTTCCTCCTGAGCGCAAGCAGCAGAGCTTGACGGCGGGTACGCTGATACACCTGGCAAGCCAGGTAAAACATGCGGGCCTGACAGCACCGGCATGACAATATCACTGGTTTGACCAGGAGCAGGCGCCGTGGCAGAGCGCGGGGCATATACCGCCCCACCACGGGCCCGGCCAGCACCAGCAACACCCTCGGCAAGCCGAGGTATGCGGTACCGCTGGCCATCAGCAGCGCCCTGGGCCACCACCTGAACCGCGGACTCTACTCCAGGGTGAGTAAAACCGTGGAAGAAGCCGCCTGTATTCCCCGCGAGGGGTGCACAAACGTCTTCATCCATGTCCACGTCATCAGACGGCGACCCTAGCAGGTAATCCTCATCACCCTGGTCAGAAAGATTAGACCCCGGGTCAGCAAAGAGAGCTAACCCGGGCTGACCAGGAACGGTGCCATAGGAGGTACTGGCCACCGCGGCGTGCGGATACCCCTGGACTGATAAGCAGCCCGCGGGTTCCAGCGACAACCGTCCACGGTCCCCTATCGGCGCGGCAATAAGCCTGCTGCCAGGGTCGTGGAACGCCCCCTCTAATGGGGCCACCTCTGAATCGTTGAACAACGGAAGCGGTCTAAGGAAAACTGATCCAGAGGCGGGGATTACCTGCTCCGAAGCCGATGATGAGGACAGTAAAGGATTTGGTCCAGGAAGCATGCCACGAAGCAACTCTGGAACCAAATCCTTTATTGTCCTCTTCATCTCTCCCAACATCTCGGTCCGGAAGGCCTCCATATCCACCGCGGATGAGGCCTTCCCCTTACCCTTCCTACTTACAACCTCTCGTTTCCGCTTCTTCTTCTTCTCCTCCTCTACCACCTTGTCCGTCGCCTGCAAGCACAAGAATTCGGACATTAACTCGCCCCCCCAGTGCTTACATATGTCACAATTAGCCAAGGGACCACAAGGGCTACATTGATAGCAAAGATGAGGCAAGAACTTATCATGCAGAAATCGTCCACAGGACGCGCAACCCGGTCCCTGAAACAGGGCAAAGGACGAGGAGTATGAGCAAACTAGTTAAGCTTAGACACTCAAACCAACTCAAAGAGAAGGAAAACGATCATAAAGATCAATATACATCAGAAACCAGCATTGCAACTTGAATTGCTGATAAATACATAGCCAGGCTGATTATGACGTCATTAATCCCGTGACAGGAAAAAATCGATCCCAACAAACATCCAAGTGCAAGGACGAATTGTATGCTGAATGGATACGTCGACTACACAACCATCAGATACACATAGATAACTCTTTTCTGGCAAAAATGTTAATTATCTCCCTTTGCTTACTATAATTAACATCACCACATTATCAATAACTAGATACCTGACACCTTGTATAGACAAACCATCCAATGTGACGAACCGGAGTACTCCACCACCTGCACGCCTCTTAACTCTCTCCACCTCATGGGGAAGGAATTGGATCAAGAGGGCAAAGTGAGAAGACCTTTATACTAGGCCTCCAACTCACTGGACATAATTTTTCATTTGGTTAGATAACCTAACAGTGTTAGTAGGAAATGGAACCATGGTGGAGAGAAAACTAACTCTCTGCTGCTGTGATGCCACCACCTAGCGTCATACAGACCTGTGGACATAAACAGAAAGAGAAATTAGCCTTAGGTAGCACCGAGTTGACATAAACCAACTAACCAAGGCGCTTATCACGGTAAACGCGAGTCCCGGAAACACAATACACCGGGAAGAAAAACTCGCTAATTTTACTAGAAGTCACCTGATTCAAAGGTCCTAGGTCCCCCTTTGGCGAAGTGATCCTTCCTGCCATCCTAATCAGTGACTATCACTCCAAAATAACACCACCAAGTTATGTTAAAACAGTTTAAGAGCAAGGAAAAGCTTTTGCACAAAAAAACATGTGTGATCTCTCTGCCAATAATCTAGCAAAGAGGAAGTGCTAGTCTGCGCATGCGCGGTGGTGGGGCTGGCATCCGCCAGACTACGCTCTGACTCCCTGCCCAGTAGGGGCACCTAACTGTTTTAATCTGAGTGTTTATTGAGTGAAAGCCAATATTTAGCAATATCAAAAGTATTAGGGAGGTAAGTATACTCTTGAAGTGAAATTTGTTCTCAATAACCTCTGAAACGACACAAAACGGAAACAATTAGTTTTTAGTTATGATGAACCAAAAAACCAATTGCAGATGGCTAATAAGATCCATAAGGAAAACTTTGACAATCAAATGAAAGGATAAGCCAGGGCCATAGAAATAACTATAGGTCTGACAAAAGGTGAACAAATCCTAAAAACTTCTTATACGTCTTTAAGAAGACAAGGGAGACATTAGAATTTGAACTTGAATACTTGAGAGGCAAATTTTTAGACTTCAAAACAAAGATTCATTAGTAATTGAATTTTATAAACACAATGAACCTATGCAAACCATCAAGAGAGATAAATAACTCAACACACAGTAAAAAATTTCTAAAAATTCCTTAGAAATAAAATGACTGAAAATTTTTCTCTCTCCTAAATAAACCTCATAAGATGACTTCTTAGGACGAGTGAAGTCTGATGAACAACACCAGGAATACCTCATCCTGAATTCAAACCCTGTGGTTGGGGGGGTGTGTGGTGAGAGAATGCGGAAAAATTATTTTTTATGGTAATAATTCCCTCTGCAAACTCATAATAAATTAGAAGGACCCAGAAACCAAGTAAAAAATATTGTTCAAAATAAAGGATACACTTCAAATATCAGCTCATGTGTCTGAAATACAAAGCACAACATGTGCTAGCTAATATATAGGCCTCCCCCAAAAAGAGCTAGCATAATAAAGATGTATCCACGAGTTAGCGTGAATCCCGGAAACACCATCCGAGTTAACACGCAAATTTGTTATCAATAAATTTACTAAAGTACACCTGATGGCTTGGACCGGGAGCATCCTCCGGCGACTTGGCAGTGTCAGACATACTAATATTCAGTCAAAACAAGTTGCAAAACAACTCAAAGCTTCAAAAAGACAGAAAACAAAAGCAAGGTTAGAAAGCATGTTGCAATGGCAGGTCAATATTTTAAGAAGAGAATGAGTCAGCCCCGCACATGTGCGAGTTTGGGCTGCACATCCGCTGGACTGTCAGTTGTGTAACCTGCCCAGTGGGGGCCCCCGCACATGTGCGAGTTTGGGCTGCACATCCACTGGACTGTCAGTTGTGTAACCTGCCCAGTGGGGGCGGTATCCTTTTAATTCGGAGTATTATTGAAGCTAGGTCGATATTTAGGAAATATCGTAGAGTATCAGGGTGGTAAGTATACTCTTGATTAGAAAAGCACAAGTCAGTTCTATTTTGATTTAGTTTAAACAAAGTTTATTTTAGTCTATGTGGGAGCTCAATAAGACATGTCTTATTAGCGTTCCTCCCACTTACGTACAAATATTTTACATTAAATAAATCAAGAGGCGAATAATAATACTGCCAACTGTCACAACAGTAATAACAACAATAACATTAATAATAATAATAATAAGAACAAGAACAAGAACAAGAATCAGTTCTATTTTGATTAGTGACTTGAACATTTATTCCACACAGATCAGACACAATAAATTCCCTATGACTTAAGGAATATTTTGGTGAATATTTTGATACTGATTTCATTGGGAGCTGGTGCTCCCAGTCAAATTAGTTTCAAAATATTCAATAGTTTTCTTATATATACACCTGTGCAAAAGTTAAGCACCACCCTATTTTTACGCACATGCGAGGGTGCAAGAGGTAATAATGCAACTAGAGGAATGCTGATTATGATGGTGGGGAAACACTGTATGTTTTTGTTTGAACTTGAAAACGAGGCCTGAATATGGTTACGTTGACACAACTGACAACTATTGCCCTACAGTTGACACATGTGGCTAGATTGTCATTCATTAATGGTGTCTGAAAACGAAGTTTAACATCTGTGCACGAGTTTGAGACTGTCATTATTAATACCGGGTATATCCAGCTTGTGCCTGGATGACGGCCTGGACACGACGTCTCATGCTGGTCACCAACCGACTGATACGCCATTGTGGTATTCGTTGCCATTCAAGATGGAGTGCGTCTGTTAATTCCTGTAGGTTCTGCACAGGAGGATCCCTCCTTCTCACCATGTTTCCCAGAATGTCCCAGATATGCTCAATAGGGTTCATGTCAGGGCTCCTTGCTGGCCATGGTAGGGTTTCGATGACATTCTGGCGGAGGTATTCATGCACAGCTCTAGCACGATGTGGTCGGGCGTTGTCATCCATGAATATAGGGTGGGTTCCAGGTGCATGATTTACAAAATGAGGGACCACAACTCTATCCAGTATGGAATCTTGATATCTTTGTCCATTTAGTGTTCCAGGTACAGTCAACAGATCCAGCTTACAATCAAATGAGATGCACCCCCATATCATAACGGAACCTCCACCAAATGGAACTTCTTCCATGATGTTACGTTGGTCGTACGCCGTGCGTCTGGACCTCCATACACGAGTTCGACCATCTGTGGCATGAAGCAGGAACCGACTTTCATCGGACCAGTGTACCCGTCTCCAGGATCTCATGTTCCAGTGTCTTCTTTCGTTGCACCACCTCAGACGCTCCTCTTTGTGGTGTGCAGTGAGGAGAGGACGTCTGACAGGTCTCCTAGATTTCATGCCAGCAGCATACAGTCTCCTTTTGACGGTAGACATTGACACTCTATTGCGCGTTTCCCATTGCTGGCTGAGCACTCTGCTGTTGGTGAATGGAGATCTCCTAACAAGGCGTACTAGGGCTCGATCATCACGGGCAGTAGTCTTCTTCGGTCTTCCAGATCTAGGCCTGTCCTTCACCTCGTTAGTTTGCCCATGTTTTGCAATCAAACGACTGATTACAGTATGGTTAATGTTCAGCTGTCTGCCAATCTCTCTGCATGACATACCAGTGGTATGCATGCCTATGATTTGCCATTTCACACGATCACTTAACCTTCGTCTTGCCATAGCGGTTCACAATCAAGAGCTAATTCTCTCTGTACAAATAAACCACGGTCATGAACACAAAATTCCTAATCTTGTCGCCTAAATCTGTATGTAATGTTCTACACCTCAAACTGGACTTTTACATAACTGAACACGTGTGCTGTTTCCCGCCACGCACGGACATCAAGCGGCGTGAAGTCATGCATGCATGTGCATTTCGTACTTGGAATTATGTCAGCTAACGCGGGGACAAAAAGTATGGCAGCCTAGTTGTACCATCATGTTTCTACGTTCTATTGTTTTTGCTGGTGCTTAACTTTTGCACAGGTGTATAGTTGTCTTGAAACTGAGGTGCTGGAATTCCAACGGTTAAAGCGCTACATATAGCTCACATGGACCAAGGGAGGGGGAGTGGGGTATATCACACAATACATATATAATCAGCAACAAATACCAGAAAGTTTTCCATTCCATTCAAATTTAATATATACATTCAAATAGCTAGATCAGAATTCGTAGAAATTTGATCAGAGAATCAATCAGGCACGATTTACCAAATTGCCAGCAGAATTACATGTATATGTACTTAACTTAAGACATGAAACTAAAGACTGCAATGAGGCTATTAAATAATCTAACCTGGTTTACATTCTTGAGCGAGTGACTTCAGAGTATCAATGGTGGCTCCACAGTGTTGGATGAACTCCTTAGCAAATTCAACATCTTGTAAGTAATTAGAGAGTACCAGACAAGTACGCGAGTAAATCTCAGCTACAACGCGACATGTCTGATTCCCAGCGCTGTTACCATCACCTTGAACTGGTAATGGCTGCTGCAGAGGACAGGTGCTGCCATCTTGTGGCAGGAGTAAAGCCTGAACAGCCATCACAACAGCCTCGGACATTGGCAGATGATAGGCAGATAAAGTCTAAATACAAAGAAATAAATATACAGATTGTCTATAGACAGGACTTCAAACGAGTTGCCATTTCCCATAAAATTTATCCCGCAAGTTTAGTAAGCTCTCAGAACTTAAATGAGTTCTAAATGAGATCTTACTAAATGAGTGTGATAAATCTGATATGAAATACCATGAGTTTCAGATTCAATTTATTACATAAGCCATAATTTATCATTTTCACATCGGTTCTGATAATTGTCTTAACTACTTTATCCTATATTTTTGTGAATGTAGTGCTTCACGACTGTCAGTACTGATCAATGCATAATAAAATAGTGACAAATACTTACATGTATATAATCTAGCCACAAACCCCCGTGAATTATCTTAAATTCAATTTGACAGTAAATTGTTGCTGCTGTAAACATGTTTTATATGAAACAATAATAAAATACAGTACAATGTCATCAACTAAATACAGTATTTTACTTCATTCCTGGGTGGTATAAGTCTAGACAATGGCACGTTGACTGTGTGATCATATCTTGGTGCTATACTGTTATCTGGCTCTGGGTCCAGCTTGACCGTGGCCAGACCTGTCTGTTCTGACACGCTCACAACCTGACCAGTAGTCTTGTGTATTCCTTCACCAACAATCTAAAAACAATTAATAATTGTAATCATCATACTGCCGAAAACAAAGGTGGGGAGACAGTAGAAACTGATCAGAAGAACAAGGGGCCCTCAACGCCTGTATGGTTAACCTGCAGTAAAGGTTGTCTGTGTAAAAGGGACATATTATTAATGTATTCTGTAGTATTGAGCTAGGTCAATATAAGATTACATATTTAAACTTGTCTTCATGGTAAGTATTTGCCTGAAGTAAAATTTCAATGTACACAAAGCCAAGATTCCCTTCCCACCTTTTTAATATGGACACGGTTTGACATTTTCGTGGACAAAAAACCATTTCATAGCCGATCAAAATAGACAATTGTTACTAGGGACTCCAACTGTTCTGTACCAACTAACTACAGCTAACCATCCAGCAGACATCTTGGCGTAGCCAATGTACATGCTCAATAAACAAACTTCCTGACTATTTTTACAGTTTAAACTTGACCATAGTTTGATATGACACTTACTTTGACCCGACATCCTGGCTTGAGAGTCTCTTTAAAGCCACCAATGGCGCATAAGGCGGCATTGGCTTGTTTTGCCATGCTCATCAGATGTACAGGACTACAACGTGGTGAACCCATGTGTTCCACTGA
Organism: Chaetoderma sp. LZ-2023a; assembly: GCA_034401795.1. Lineage (NCBI taxonomy): Eukaryota > Metazoa > Mollusca > Caudofoveata > Chaetodermatida > Chaetodermatidae > Chaetoderma > Chaetoderma sp. LZ-2023a. The sequence goes on from CM067370.1 coordinate 70,480,604, forward strand.
GTTTATCAACACAGCCAAACAAGTAAGGGCATTGGTTAGAACCTGTAATTAAAATACATGTTATGCATATGTAGAATAATTAATGCATTCTTTAGCAGAATAAAATATCTGTCGACTCAGACACATCTTAATGGAGGAATCCAGTTTTAGCTATGCCCTACCCATCTTTAGATAAGCTCCACCCACACTTCGCCTGTGTTGGGATCGATCGATTCCTGAACTCCCTCACTATCAGTTTTCAGCAAAATATACAGCTAAGCTGTTGAATATCTTGAAAATAATTTGACTGGGTGCTGTTGCTACCTATGCTACAAATAGACATTAAGCAAGCAAAACCGTGACCAATTTGAGCTTCTAAAACTTTTAAATTCAAATATCAACAACATCAGGCCTGTTTAATGATAGAAATTGCTTAAAATTAGTTTAAACTTAAAAGAGTAGCCGGTTTTACTTATAACCTGTTCTCATTCAACACGAAAGATAAGACATTGGAAGAAATAGTATCTAATTAAATTCGTCTTGAAATGAACAATAGAATCTTTTTATAGTGTAACTTTTCATACACCAACTGGCTGAAGAAATGATTAAATTTGAAAAATGTCTTACTTTTTCTTCAAAAATAGTAAAGAATAAACATTTGTATTATCTTATTTATGCTGCTAGAAATGTTGACATTTTGGTGCTTAAAGAGAGAAGTATCGTGCCTCATGAAACACAACATAAAACACATATCAGTGCTAAGATATGTGAAACTGAATGCTACCTGTCTAACAGAATGTCATCTGTCTAAACATATACTAGCTGCATAACTGGATATTACCTGTCTAACAGGATGTCATCTGTCTAAACACATACTAGCTGCGTAACTGGATATTACCTGTCTAACAGGATGTCATCTGTCTAAACATATACTAGCTGCATAACTGGATATTACCTGTCTAACAGGATGTCATCTGTCTAAACACATACTAGCTGCGTAACTGGATATTACCTGTCTAACAGGATGTCATCTGTCTAAACATATACTAGATGCATACCTGGATATTACCTGTCTAACAGCATGTCATCTGTGTAAACATATACCAGCTGCATAACTGGATATTACCTGTCTAACAGAATGTCATCTGTCTAAACATATACAAGCTGAGTAACTGGATATTACCTGGCTAACAGCATGTCATCTGTGTAAACATATACTAGCTGCGTACCTGGATATTATCTGTCTAACAGGATGTCATATCTGTGTAAACATATACTAGCTGCATAACTGGACATTACCTGTCTAACAGGATGTCATCTGTGTAAACATATACTAGCTGCATAACTGGACGTTACCTGTCTAACAGGATGTCATCTGTCTAAACATATACTAGGTGCATAACTGGACATTACCTGTCTAACAGGATGTCATCTGTCTAAACATATACCAGCTGCATAACTGGACTTTACCTGTCTAACAGTATGTGCCCATGTTTGAGCTGTAGAGGATTCTGACAGGAGACTGTGAAGGAGTTCTATCACCTCAGCAGACATACTGTTAGAAACATGGCCACTGATAAATGGCTGTATTGGATGTTACGTGTCTAACAGGATGTCATCTGTCTAAACATATACTAGGTGCATAACTGGACATTACCTGTCTAACTGGATGTCATCTGTCTAAACATATACTAGCTGTATAACTGGACATTACCTGTCTAACAGGATGTCATCTGTGTAAACATATACAAGCTGCATAACTGGACATTACCTGTCTAACAGCATGTGCCCATGTTTGAGCTGTAGAGGATTCTGACAGGAGACTGTGAAGGAGTTCTATCACCTCAGCAGACATACTGTTAGAAACATGGCCACTGATAAATGCCTGTATTGGATGTTACGTGTCTAACAGGATGTCATCTGTCTAAACATATACTAGATGCATAACTGGACATTACCTGTCTAACAGGATGTCATCTGACTAAACATATACTAGCTGCATAACTGGACATTACCTGTCTAACAGGATTTCATCTGTGTAAACATATACAAGCTGCATAACTGGACATTACCTGTCTAACAGCATGTGCCCATGTTTGAGCTGCAGAGGATTCTGACAGGAGACTGTGAAGGAGTTCTATCACCTCAGCAGACATACTGTTAGAAACATGGCCACTGATAAATGGCTGTACTGGACGCTACGTGTCTAACAGGATGTCATCTGTCTAAACATATACTAGGTGCATAACTGGACATTACCTGTCTAACAGGATGTCATCTGTCTAAACATATACCAGCTGCATAACTGGACATTACCTGTCTAACAGCATGTGCCCATGTTTGAGCTGTAGAGGATTCTGACAGGAGACTGTGAAGGAGTTCTATCACCTCAGCAGACATACTGTTAGAAACATAGCCACTGATAAATGGCTGTATTGGATGCTACGTGTCTAACAGGATGTCATCTGTCTAAACATATACTAGGTGCATAACTGGACATTACCTGTCTAACAGGATGTCATCTGTGTAAACATATACCAGCTGCATAACTGGACATTACCTGTCTAACAGCATGTGCCCATGTTTGAGCTGTAGAGGATTCTGACAGGAGACTGTGAAGGAGTTCTATCACTTCAGCAGCCATACTGTTAGAAACATGGCCACTGATAAATGGCCGTACTGGGTCAGTCCTGCAACAGACAAATACAAAGAAAATGCATACTATCATAATCATGAAACTCAGTCTATAGCAGTTAAACTATAATAGAAACTATCATTATTGTCATTTAATCAATAATTAGAAAGACATGTTTCCCTGTTTTTAAATACATTAGTATTTATATAGATGGTAGACTTTAATAGTTTAAAATTTGTGTTTGTCTGCTAATAATGATAACAGGACTAAAAAAATAGGCCATTTTAAGACAAATTTACATATTGAGATATAATGTCCTAAAGCTTGTACACATGTGTGATATAGTTGCAACATAGGCGGTTTTGTCAGAAATACTAAAAAAATTTGACGGATTTGTCAGAAATATAACAGAAATTTGACAGACAAAATGACCAACAAACCAACCTATACTATTTCCGAAAAAATTGGTCCCGATCCCAAGATGATTTATAATAAGGAAAAATTAGTTACCTCTCTGGGATGTAGAAATTGCTTGAGTGTAATAAACAACCAGACGTCGAAAAACTCCCACTAGTCGGACTTCCGTACATCCAAGGCCTATCAGAACACCTTGGCAGACTCAAAAAAGCATCCACTTTTGTTTCTACGAGAATTCTTAATACTTACCAGATGTACTATTATGATAATGTCTATTATCTAGTCTAGCTCAAAATAAGCAATTAAAACTCCGCACTCTCCTGGTCCTGCCCATACTGTGTCCGGGAATTACCATAGCCGCAGGTACCGAGTCAATTCCCAATCAGTCAGATTCGTCTTATATTTGCCTTGACAAACAGCGAAAGCAGCTCAGCCTCACCTCAGCGGGGTGGCTGAGGCAGGGCCATAGTACATCTGTTAAGTATTAAGAATTCTCGTAGAAACAAAAGCGGATGCTTTTTTGATTCTACTTCGAATAATACTTACCAGATGTACTATTATGATAAACTCCGGATTTCGACAGCCAGGAAATACCGGTGGGAGGAGGTGAGGCTAGAACCAGCACTCATCTACCATCCAACAGAGAAGGTTGTGAAGAGACTAGAATCCTGGCATACGTTTGGGTTCTGCCATCTGACTCATAGAGTGCTAAACTTCCATGGTCTAGACCGCGCTCTCCCCCTCTTTTGTCCGCACAAAATTCAGAGGGCTGTCAATGGGGATGCAACACCCACCAGACCCGTGTCAGCCCCAAGTCTCAGCTAGGGCAGTCCAGTAGAGTGCAAAGAAGCTACTACAACTTCTAATTTTGAAAAAATATCAGTATATTGATTAGATTTTCAAATTGGAATGAGTCTAATGTCTGTTTGAGAGGATAAGTATACTCTTGTACCAGACTATTTACCTAAGCAGTCTGGTATTTCGACTAAGTAAATATATTTATAGTCACTTAATTAATGTAAACACTCACCATTTTGAGTGCTCGATCTTTTCTTGTTCATCACAGGAGCTCGGCCCAATCCACGGTCATACTCAAGTCATGTGCATAGCCATAGTTCAGTGTAAGCGGAAAATTTTGTGATGTGTGCGAAGTAGTGGTCGGATGTGGCTTAGTTTAGATTCGATAAATTGGCAACGGCTACCGGATTAACTGCGCTGAAGATGTCGCGAAGGTAGAAATCAGTGAATGACGACTCGGCATGCCATTGTGCTAGAGACATCACCTCCTCTAATGAGACACCCGTATAAAGGGCCGATGATGCAGCTAGTGCTCGGACCTGATGGGCATTCACACGATCAATCTGCTTTCCTGTTGCGATTTTGTGCGACATCTGAATAGCGTCAACTATCCAACGAGAAATAGTATCATTCGAGGCGCGTAAATGAGGAGCTTTGCGACATAACCACAGAGATTTTGGGTCATCTCTGCACTCCTCAGTACGTTTCTTATACATTTTCAGACATCTGACAGGACACCAAGCAGAAGAGTTTGGGTCATGTCTAGTTAAACTTGGCAAATTGATTGGCTGTCCTGGATATTTAAGTGACTGATTCTTTGCCAGGAAACAAAGACGTGGAAGTAGTCTTAAACCTTCACCCGTGACGACAAAATGGTCTTTTTCGGCAGAAAGCGCATGTATTTCGCTTCTCCTTCTCGCCGACGCTGCTGCAACCAAGAAAACTGATTTAATAGTTAACAGTTTAATGTCTATAGATCTAATTGGTTCAAAGGGAGCATGCCCTAAAACCTGTAGAACAAGAGATAGATTCCATGCTGGGATAGGAATTGGCTGTCTAGGTCGCAGATTGCTCATTCCTTTAATAACAACATTTAAGGTGTCATTCTCCACTCCTTCAATGGCCAGACTGGGAATGACTGAAGCTAATGCAGACTTATATGCTGCTAGGGTTGAAGGTACAAGGTTTTCAACTTCGTATAAATGACACATAAAATCTGCTACGTGTTGAACAGATGCAGAAAAGGGATTGATACCTCTTCCCTTACGCCACTCTGCAAATTTGTTGATTCTATAATTATATGTTTTCGTGGTTGAACCTCTTCTGGCTGAAGCAACAAACTTCGCTGCTTGCTCAAAAAAGCCACCCTCAATTGCACGCTGCTTGATAACATCCATGCAGTCAATTTGAACATTTCTGGTCTGTCGTGAAGGTACAGACCCTTGTTCTGAGAGATTAGATCTCTTCTGTCTGGAAGATGGATTGGATTGCAGACCAGAAGGTCCAGCAGATCCATAAACCATGATCGGCCTGGCCAATAAAGGGCGATCAGTAGCACTTGGCACACTCCCTCTCTTATCTTTGCCAGAACTTTTGGGATGAGAATTGTTGGAGGATACGCATACGCGTACATTCCCTTCCAACTTATCGCCAGTGCATCTACCGCTAGACCTAGCGGGTCCGGGATCGGTGACACGTAAGTGACCATCTTTGCGTTTTGTTTCATCGCAAACAGGTCGACATTTGGCTTGCCCCAATGTTTGAATAGAACCTCCGCTACCAACTGGTTGAGCTGCCATTCCATCGGACGACAAACCATCCTTCGACTGAGAGCATCCGCTAGGATGTTCAATCTTCCTGGAATGTGTGCTGCCCGAAGAATAACATTCCTCTCTTGGCACCACAGCAGAAGGTTCCAAATCATCATACACAACTCTGGTGATCTAGTGCCACCTTGGCGGTTCAAATAAGACACCACTGTTGAGTTGTCTGTCCTTATTAGGACAATCTTGTCTTGAATTAGACTCTCAAACTTTCGAAGTGCAAATACCACCGCTAATAGTTCGAGAACATTGATATGTTTCTGCGCATTGATCCGATCCCATTCCCCTGACACTGACTGATCATCCAATACCGCTCCCCAACCCGTCGTCGATGCATCTGTGAAGATGGACATCGGAGGTTGAGGAGGCTGTAGAGGAACACCTTGCAGGAGATTCTGTTCCGATAACCACCACTGAAGGTGTAATATTAATGGTTCTTTCACTGGTATCCTCTGAGACCAGAATGACATTAGATACATCTGAATTGGCCTGCGCCTGAGTGCCGCATATGGAACCACCTTCCCCCAGAGATACTAGTAAACCCAGTATTCTGAGAAATTGACGCGCCGTCAGATAGGCTCCTAGAGAAACTGACTCCAAAACTGCAATCAGGCTCTTGACTCTGCTCTCTGCCGGAAAAGCTATGCCGTCCCTGAGATTGAAAAAGATTCCCAGATAAACAAACTCCTGGGATGGAGTCAATTCTGATTTCTCTAGATTCACAATCCATCCTAGATCCTTTAATAAGGCTAGGACTACCTGCAGATTGTTGCGCAGAGTGACTGGGTTCCCCGCCTTTAGCAGCCAGTCGTCTATGTAAGTATGAACAGCTATGTTTCTCCTGCGAAGGAAAGAAGTCATGGCGAGAACCACTTTGGTGAAGACCCTCGGTGCTGTGGTCAGGCCGAATGGAAGCGCATTGAATTCCCAAACATTGTCTTGGAATGCAAAGTGAAGGTATTTCTGAAAAGGAACTGACATTGGAATATGAAAATAAGCATCCTTCAGATCTATCGACACTGCCCACGTGCCTTTTCTCAGCCCTGTCATTACCGCTGCTACAGTCTCCATCTGAAAATTGGGAGAAAGAATAAATTTGTTCAACGGTTTGAGATTGAGAATTGGTCTCCATCCTCCGGTACGCTTCGGAACGAGGAACATGATCGAATAGAAGCCTAGAGATGATTGATTGCGGAATAGATGAATCGCATTCTTCTGATGAAGTGATTCTATTTCTGAGCAAATGGCCTCTAGACGATCGGATTCCCTTGGAATGGGAGTCCATATTGGAGTCGAAGTTAACGGAACTAACGATTGATGGATGAGCCAGTCCAGTTCGTAGCCGTTTCTTATCCATTGACAGACTAAACAATCTCGCACGACCTGTTCCATTGGCTTAAGAACAGTTGAAGTCTGCCTCCGACGGAAGGAATCTGCACACAGCTGGCGGTCAAGATTGCACGTGAAGACGCTAAATCGCTTGGGTGAAGATTCTCGACTCCCTTCGTTCCTGACGTCACCGGAACTGGTCCCACCGGAATCCTGTCAGGACCAACCCCCACAGCCGCCCCGCGGCTTCTTGGAATATGACGGTCCGGAACCGCCGCCACGGTTATCCTTACGGTAACCGCCGCGGCCCGAACCGCCACCCTTCCTGTCATCTTCATACGCCTCTTATTAGAGGATTTGTATGAAGATGAATGGCCAGGTCCTTGAGAGCTGGATGGCCGATGGGCATCACGACCTGAAGGATGGAAGGGCGATCTTGGACGCTGTCTCTGCTGCTCCTGGCGATGTTGCCTGTAGGAATGCTGCAGCTGTGTCCTCTTAGTCGACTTCCACGACTTGCCGACTAGCTCCTGCTCTGCAACTATTGACGCGACCTTGGAGAGAGCTTGTCGTGCTGAGCCGCCGAACAAGCCTGGACCGATGAAAGGCGCAGACGACAACGCAGCCCTCATCTCCGGTCCTGGTTCTACGCAATCGAGAACCATTCTCCGTCGTTCTGCCAATGTCCTGGTGATCCCCCTGGCCAGGCAATCTTGAGACAGACGCATGGTGTCCCGAATAACTCCGGGAGCAGCCTCTGGCACCTGCCCACCCTCCTCCGTGCAGGACAGCATACCCTGCAGGAGGGTACATCCATGCGAGAGCGCAGCCATGGCTGCCCTCGCCGCATCTTCAATGAGCGTAACTCATTAAACGGATCTTTATTGGTCTGGGAAACCAAAGGACGAGAACGGCCCTTAGACTCCCCCAGCCAACGGCCTGTTCAGCACCTCTCGCTCCCCGACGGATAGCTGTGGAACCCGGGCATACTGATGGTAGGCCTGCTCCGGAAAACGGACCCTACTCCTCACCCCCTTGGGGTTTTTGGGCAGTGCATACTCCGGCTGAACCAGACGGTATGCCACAACTGCCAGCATGTCGGAAGTCTGCGTGTCCAACGGGAGTGTCGGCATGGCAGAAGAGCCACTTGACAGAGCGCTAACCGCTCACTCTGACATCCGTTCCATCGCCGGATCCCGCTGAGATCCAAGCTCAGATGCCAACCCGAAACGGTCGGACATCCAGCCAAGGACCTGCACCCATTCAGCTTCGGTGCAGAAAACGGATTCGTCCATTAAAGAACTACCGTTCTCATCTTCCCTCTCTCCCTTGGATGAGAAGGCCACCGACGATCCATGCCGAGAGCTATGGGACGCACCTCTACCAACATAGGGCGCATCCATAGCCCAACTACCAGCGGCACCGGTGTCCAACGAATCGCCGGACACGGATTCCCCGCAGTCCAGCGGCTCCAACACGGGAGGCGGGACCACGACCGCTTTGCCTATGGCAGGCGACGGCAATCCGATAGGAGCCGCACCTAACGCCGCCGGGATGCCGGTAGGAACCGCAAAAAAAGGCTCCACCGACACAACAGGTTGCACAAACCCTGGATGGAAGATGCCCGACGGAACGTCAACATCACTATCCGCCTAGCAAACCCGTACAAATCCCGAGGGAGACCCCTGGGAAGTAAACGAAATCAAGGATTTCTTTTTTCACGAGAGAGTTGATACTTACCTCCCTAATACTTTTGATATTGCTAAATATTGGCTTTCACTCAATAAACACTCAGATTAAAAACAGTTAGGTGCCCCTACTGGGCAGGGAGTCAGAGCGTAGTCTGGCGGATGCCAGCCCCACCACCGCGCATGCGCAGACTAGCACTTCCTCTGACTAATTTATTGGCTGATACACATGCAACTATAAAGAGCCTGAAGACCGAGCCTCTGTGGGGTGGAGAGGCCGGGTCCGTATCTAGGGAGGTAAGTATCAACTCTCTCGTGAAAAAAGAAATCCTTGATTTCGTTTATTTCACATCAAGAGTATACTTACCTCCATAATACTTTTGATATTGCCAGAATTCGACAGTGAATTCGGCGGGAGGGAGGCGAGGTCAAAAGACCAGCTCATCCCTATACGCTTTTCTGCGTTTAAGGCACTTAAACTTCTGAAACTGTATGAAAAACAGTCAGGATTTGACTAACCATCGGATAACACCCCCGATGTATGAGAGATGACCGAATGTCATATGCGCTCCCCCCCTCCTTCCTGGGAGGAAGAGTCGAATGACCTCAATGTCCTATACGCTCTCTACGTACAAGTGCCATGTACTACAGGACAGAGACGAAAAAACTCCATTTTCGTATACTCTCAACAATGAACCACATAAATACACAAAACCATCATCATATAAATAACGGGTAACGTGACAAGACAATCAACAATGGACAACACATACACAAGACTGACCTTGTTGAAATGGCTGCTGACATCCTCTTCCCATTGGTGAAGATCGATGCAGTCCCAAATTAGTGGTTGTTTCCATAAATTAATTGTGAAATATATAAGCAATGAGGAAACCCCATCAAAAATATATATGCCTAGTTATTTTTTCAAAATCGACAAGGCGAGAGGATTAGAGGTGTCACGGAGATAATGGTCTGTAAAACTTGACTCACAGTGCCACTGAGCCACCGACATAATATCATCCACAGGGACCCCATTAAATAGGGCAGTGGATGTCACTACGCTGCGGACACTGTGAGCCTTGGCCACGTCAACCTGCTTCCCGGTGGCGGATTTATGGCAAAACTGAATGCATTCTACAATCCACCTGGAAATGGTGTCCTTAGAAGCCCTGCCATGGGGTTCAATATATGACAACCATAACGCTGACTGATCGGTGCGCCACTCCGCCGTACGTTGTTTGTACCGGCGAAGCGCCCGGACAGGACACCATGCTTTAGAATTAGGATCATATCTAGTTAAAGCAGGCAAAATAATAGGTTGACCTGGATATTTCAACGACTGATTTTTAGCCAAGAAATTAATCCTAGGTAGCAGCTTAAGGCCTTCCCCTGAAACCACAAAACGGTCATCCTCGGCTGATAAGGCATGAATCTCACTCCTACGCCTAGCCGAGGCCGCAGCAATTAAAAACACAGTCTTCAGTGTTAATAGTTTCATAGAAATGGAACTAAGTGGTTCAAACGGCTTATCACCTAGTACTTGAAGCACTAGCGATAAACTCCAAGACGGAATCACCGGTGGATTCCTTGGTCTTAGATTGCCCATGCCTTTAATTAATACATTTAATGTATTCACTTCATCACTTCCCCTCTTAGCCAAGCAAGGAATAACAGACATTAAAGCTGACTTATAACCAGCAATAGAGTTAGGCTTGAGGCTATAGGCATCATAAAGGTGACAGAGGAAATCAGCTACTACCTGAATAGATGCATCCATTGGATCAATACATCTTTTTGAGCACCATTCTGCAAATCTGTTGATTTTATAATTATATGCTCTGGAGGTTGACCCCCTCCTGGCTTTGGCCATAAACATGGCTGCTTGCTCAGAAAAGCCCTCCTTAATTCTAGATTCCTTGACAACATCCACGCAGTCAATCTGAACATTGACGGATTGTTGTGAAGGGCCTTGCCCTGGAAGATAATATCGTCCATCAGAGGCAGAGGAACCGGATTGCAGACCAGAAGGTCCAGCAGATCCGTATACCATGATCGGCTTGGCCAATCCGGGGCGATCAGAAGCACTTGGCATTCCTCTTGTCTGATTTTCTGAAGAATTTTTGGAATCAGGATTGCTGGAGGGAATGCGTATGCATACATTCTCCCCCAGCTGATAGCTAACGCATCTGTTGCGAAAGCGCTTGGATCCGGAATCGGAGAGACGTACGTCGTCATCTTCGCATTCTTCTTCGTTGCGAACAAATCGATGTTGGGTTTCCCCCAATGGTCGAACAGACGATCCGCCACACATTGATTTAGTTGCCATTCCGTGGGTAAAACACTCATCCTTCGGCTCAATGAGTCTGCTAGCAGGTTTAACCTTCCCGGAATATGAACTGCTTTCAAGGTAATCTGGTGATCCAGACACCAACAAAGCAGTTTCCATGTCATCATACAGAGACTGGGCGACTTCGTTCCGCCCTGGCGGTTTATGTAAGTCACAACTGTTGAGTTGTCTGAACGAATAAGAACAATCTTGCCCTGAACTTTCTGTAAGAAATGTTCCAGGCCCAGGACTACTGCTCTTAGCTCCAGTAGATTTATATGTTCCTTTGACTGTTCCAGATTCCAAAGCCCTGATATCGTGGACTCTTCCAGGCAAGCTCCCCAGCCCTCCATCGATGCATCTGTATACACAGTCACCTGAGGGTGGGGAGGGGTTAGCATAACCCCCACCAAGAGATTCTCTGTGTCCAACCACCATTGCAGGTGATGAATCAGAGGCGCCAACACTGACACAATCGAGTCCAGCGAACCTGTACTCTGGGTCCATTGTGTCATGAGAAATAACTGGATCGGCCGCCTGCGTAAGGCAGGCGGCCTGAGGAATGACTGGTTCCAATGAAACCATCAACCCCAGCATTCTCAAGTAAACCCGTGCCAGGACATGACGACTGTCGCACACTGACTGAATTAATGAGATGAGTTTCTGAACTCTCTCCTGAGTAGGATAAACATATCCTGTCTCTAGATCGAAGAACATCCCCAGGTAAACAAACTTCTGGGATGGAGTCAGCTCTGATTTTGGGAAATTGATCATCCAGCCTAAGTCTGTGAGAGTTTTCAAAACAATCTCCAGACTGGCCGACAAACTTTCCCGGGTGTGCGCTTTCAACAGCCAGTCGTCTATGTACGTGTGGACTGCTATGCTTCTCCTGCGGAGGTATGCGGTGATCGCAAGAACCACACGGGTGAAAACCCGAGGAGCCGTGGAAATTCCGAAGGGTAGCACCCTGAATTCCCACTGTCTGCCCTGGAATGCAAATCTCAGGAAGCGACGGAAACTCCTGTGTATGGGGATGTGGAAATAAGCGTCCTTCAAATCTATCGACGCTGTCCACATTCCCCTCTCTAACCCCGCCAACACCGAGCGCACAGTCTCCATCTTGAAACTGGGCGTCTCTATGAACTTGTTCAATGGCTTGAGGTTGAGAATTGGTCTCCACCCTCCGGTGTTCTTTGTTACTAAGAACAGGGTTGAATAGAAGCCCGGACACCTCTGTGCCGGCTGAATAGCTCCTTTTTGTATGAGGGAATTTATTTCCTCCTCGATACACAACCTTTGATCTGGATCTCTCGGATTTGGAGTCCAGATTGGCACTAGAGACAGTCGCGATGGCGGGCCTGTCATCCAATCGGGATGATACCCGACTGAAAGCCATCGCAAGACTAAACGGTCCTGAGTTAACCGTTCCCACTCTTGCATGTGGTCGGCTAATCGGCCTCCCATCGGTCCACCTAGGGATAGAGGTGGACATAAGGAGTGCAAGAGCGGCACTGTCTCCTTTGCCAGAAACACCGGCGCGGTTCTCACCGCGGTAACCGTCCCATCAGGAACGATTACCCCGCCCAGATCCTCGCGCGCCACGACCAGCACCGCGCGCACCTCGGTGCGCGGGCGGCTGCCTGGCTGACTGCGCCTGAGGAGCCTGCGCCCCCCTCGCTGCTGGCCGAATCGCACGCGGCCGAGGCCGGCGCTGCGATGGTAGTTGGCCTCTGACCTGGCCACTACCACCTCGAGCCTGCAGGGGACGATACGCAGGGGGTGCGGCGCGAACGTTGGCACGACGAAGCACCTCAAACTGTTCGCGCAGCGCCCTCTGGTTATTGACCAGAGTAACCGTCTCCTGGAGGTGTCTACATCCCTCACCTCCAAAGAGACCAGGACCTGTCATAGGCGTACGTAGTAGCCTATTGTAGAGGTCCTGGGACGGGCACAGATTATCCAAGGCAAAAGTGCGCCTTGCCCGGACACTCCTGGTCACCGCCCGCGTCATACAGTCCAGAGCCAGGTTGATACCATCCTGGATGGCTCGCTGGACTGTGACCGGACTTGGCTGGCGCGATGCGGATGCTGTTACTACCCCTTGTAACAGCTGGGAGACGTGGGACAGAGCGGCAATCGAAGCCCTCCCACTCTCCTCCGCATCACGCAACGCGGCATTTGCCGAACGCAACGCGTTCGAACACAAGACTCCCGTGTCAGAACGGGAGCCTGGCCGCGCATCCTCACCCAAAGCCGCGCGGTCACCAGGGGCACGATGCGGCAACGCCTGGCCACCTCGCGCGGGGCCTTAGCGAGACGTCCACTCGCCTTAATGGACGTCTCCGCCGCCTCGAACATGTCAGCGACATGCTCTGCCAGCGGCAGAGAAGGCATAGCGTTAGCAGTAGGCTTACCAGTTAACCACGGCCTGTGTTCACGCTGGCTAGCCGACTGCTCCACGGGCAGATCTGGTCTAACACTCACCAACCACTGGCAAGCGTCAGACCAATCCTCCTCCGTGGCTAGTTGCGAGCGCTCTACAAGACGGGGGCCTTCGTCTTCCTCCTGAGCACAAGCAACAGAGCTTGACGGCGGATACGCTGATATCCCTGGCAAGCCAGGGAGAGCATGCAGGCCTGATAATACCGGCATGCTAATCTCACTGGTTTGACCAGGAGCAGGCGCCGTGGTAGAGCGCGGGGCATATACCGCCCCACCACGGCCCCGGCCAGCACCAGCTACACTCTCGGCAAGCCGAGGTATGCGGTACCGCTGGCCTTCAGCGCCCAGGGCCACAGTCTGAACCGTGGATTCTACCCCTGGAAGAGTAGAACCGTGGAAAAAGGCGCCTGTATTCCCCGCGAGGGGCGCACAAACGTCATATTCCATGGCCACGTCTTCAGACGGCGACCCCAACAGGTAATCCTCATCCTCCTGGCCAGAAAGATTAGACTCCGGGTCAGCAAAGAGAGCTAACCCGGACTGGCCAGGGAAGGTGCCATACGAGGTACTGGCAGCCGCGGTGTGCGGATACCCCTGGACTGATGAGCAGCCCGCGGGTTCCAGCGACGACCGTCCACGGTCCCTATTGGGCGCGGCAATAAGCCTGCTGCCAGGGCCGTGGAACACCCCCTCTAATGGGGCCACCTCTGAATCTTCAAACAACGGAAGCGTACTAAGGAACGTTGATTCAGAGGTGGGGATTACCTGCTCCGAAGCAGATGATGAGGTCAATAAAGGATTTGGTCCAGGAAGCATGCCACGAAGCAACTCTGGAACCAAATCCTTGATTGTCCTCCTCATCTCTCCCAACATCTCGGTCCGGAAGGCCTCCATGTCCACCGCGGACGAGGCCTTCCTCTTACCCTTCTTACTTACGACCTCTTTTTTCAGCTTCTTTTTCTCCTCCTCCAACTTGTCCTTCGCCTGCAAGCACAAGAATTCGGACATTAGCTCGCCCCCCCAGTGCTTACATATCTCGCAATTAAGCAAGGGACCACAGGGGCTACACTGAAAACATAGATGAGGGCCAAACTTGTCCCTCAAAAATCGTCCACAGGACGCACAACCAGGTCTCTGAAAAAGGCCAAAGGACGAGGAGTATGAGCAAACTAGTTAAGCTTAGAAACTCACCAACTCAAGAGAAGGAAATGATCATAAAGATCATAATTTTTATCAGAAACCAGCTTCGGACAACTTTAATTGTAAATAAAGAGCAAAGCTGATTATGACGTCATTAATCCTATGACAGGACAAAATCGATCCCAACAAACATCCCAGTGCAAGGACGAATTGTATCTCTAACCAGAACATGTGCAGAATGGACATTTCGACTACACAAGCATCAGATAAATACTGATAACAATGGCAAATAGTGTTAATTATCTCCCTTTCTCATATCAATAATTAATACCTGACACCTTGTCTAGACAAACCATCCAACCTGATGAACTGGAGAACTCCACCACTGAACGCCTCTTAACTCTCTCCACCTCAAGGGGAAGGAATTGGATCAAGAGGGCAAAGTGAGAAGACCTTTATAATAGGCCTCCAACTCACTGGGCATAGAATTTTTGGTTAGATAACCTAACAGTATTAGTAGGAAATGGAACCATGGTGGAGAGACACAAACCCTCTGCTGATGTCATGTCCTTATTTCTCCTTCACACAGACCTGTGGACATAAACACAAAGAGAGATTAGTCTTATATAGCACCTAGTTGAAAAAACCCAACTAATTAAGGCGCTTATCACGTTTAGCGAGAGTCCCGGAAACACATTACAACGGGACAAAACTCGCTAATTTTACTAGAAGTCACCTGATTTAAAGGTCCAAGGCCCTCCTGTGGCGAAGTCACTCTCTCAGCCATCTTTGTCAGCGGTAAACTTCTATCTAATAGTCTTAAAAAGCTTTGAAAAGAGTATAGAAAGATTCTATCATGAAAGCATGTGTTGTCTCTCAGCCAATAAATTAGCAAAGAGGAAGTGCTAGTCTGCGCATGCGCGGTGGTGGGGCTGGCATCCGCCAGACTACGCTCTGACTCCCTGCCCAGTAGGGGCACCTAACTGTTTTTAATCTGAGTGTTTATTGAGTGAAAGCCAATATTTAGCAATATCAAAAGTATTAGGGAGGTAAGTATACTCTTGATGTGAAATACTGGGCATTGCCGTCATCGAAATATCCGGCATGCCGGAATCTTCCATAAGATCTTCCTCCTCCACCGTCGGCTCTTGAGCCAAGGACAGAGAAGGGGCAGGTGCTTGTCCCTCCGCAGAACTAGCCAGACCACCTAAGGGTTGCCCTGCACCAGCGTGCATCGACGGGACCTTGGACTGCAATGAGTCGAACATTGCCTTGAACTGGGCCGCCCATACGCCCAGTGCTGAATCCATACAAGTATTCAGACGACCTTCCAGTCCTCTCAACAACACCTGATCCAGCTTACCCCGCCTTGTCCCTTGCGATCCTCTCACGATCAAATTCTGCCACCATCTCCGATGACCACTTGGCGCACACATCACATGGCCATCACACTTTACACTTCGCGCAAGCTACACAGTGATGACCAGAGTATTTGCGCTTCATGAACCTGTTGCACTTTTGACAGTGTCCTGGTTCTTGGCTTTCTGCGAACACAAAGAAGAATTAAAACGCTGCACATGACTGATGACGAGCAATACGCACAATAGACCTGATAGTAAAATTGAATTACTAGGAAAACATTAACTTTCTCTCAATTAATGATAATCAAGCCTCAGGCAGGAAATATTTGAAACTTTTTTAAGTGAAAAAATTAAAAACACAACCTAGACGTTAACTAACATTAAAACGATCAGGAAATAAACGCTGATCGCTACAAACACCCTCGACAATGAAGCGAGAGCTAAAAATCGGCATAAATAGAGTGCATAGACACGCGAAGCCAAGCGGAATAAACATCATGGGCGCCGCCATCTTGGCTAAGAGCGCATCCATCTTAGAAAGAACCGAGTACCCGATTAACACTAATAAGCTAACAGGTACCGGGCGACTCCAACAATGGCTACCATTTTAGAATAATGTGCCAATTTAAGGAAATTTCAAACAGTCATTATGGCACGAATGTATAAATTCTAGATTGATACAACCTGCCCCTGTGATGATTTCCCTTTGTCTTCCATGATGCCAACAATAACGCACTCCAACAACGCTTAAATTCAGTTAAAATTGAAAATTTTAAGAGTTTGAAAAAATGTGACTTTCTCAAGTCGCAAAATAGACGAATCTGACTGTGATTGGGAATTGACTCGGTACCTGCGGCTATGGTAATTCCCGGACACAGTATGGGCAGGACCAGGAGAGTGCGGAGTTTTAATTGTTTATTTTGAGCTAGACTAGATAATAGACATTATCATAATAGTACATCTTGTAAGTATTATTCGAAGTAGAATCTTCAAACACCACATCAAAACTTACCACAAGCCCGTCAACACCGTAAGATCACAATTAGTAAGACCTAAAGATAAACTGACCACAGATGAACGTTCTGGAGTCATCTACAAGATCGAATGTGACAAATGTGAGGGGACATATATAGGTGAAACGAAAAGGCCTCTCAGCAGCAGAGTCAAAGAACATCTTAAAATCAATTCCAAATCAGCTGTGGCAGAGCACACAGACTCCACTGGCCACATTATCCTCGCCAGCAGTGCCTTGGTCATCAACATCGAGACCAACATATTTAAACGGAGAACCGAGATGAGGGCTACTGTATACCAGCAGTCTACCAGCCCATGCTGTCACGTGACTCCACAAGAACTGACCAGAGTGACGTTGCCAGCAACCGCCAGTTAGTGCTGAAGAAGTGACCGAGATGGTTACGAAAGCTATAATCAAACAATTTCTACATCCCGGAGAGGTCACTAATTTTTCTTTATTATCAACCTATACTAGTTCTGTGTCACAATTAAAATCAATAAAATTAACCTTAAATGGTAACATGGGATGTGAATCCTGAAAAACATCAAGTTCTCACCTGGCCAACTCTGCATTTTTCTCTCTAGCAATCACATCTCCTGTCAGTTTCTTCTTGTCTGTCTGAGGTGGTTCAGGAGGTGTGGCTTCAACTGGTGGCCCTGTAGACACCACGAGACCCATTTGTGCCCACTTGGCTGCTTTACGCAAGGCTGTAATAGCATCTTCTGTTGTAATCTCAGCTTTACCCATCTGATGAAATGCAAACACATCGAATGTTAATATGGAAACACATAAAAAAATGCAGGACTGCACCTTAACTACAACTAAGTGCTTAAACCATTACCAGTAAACCCAGTCAAAAATCCCTCCAGCAGTGGTCATGAGAAATATCTATTTCCAGACATGGCACGCAACACAATATGAAATTTTGACACAATGGTATAACATAGTCTTCTCTGCTAACATGGTAACATTATTTGAATCAATAAATTGTCAATTTCCTCTGACAAAACTCCCACGAACGACATCATTCTTCTGACAACACGACCACTTAATTACAAGCTTGAATCCAGGAATTACTTACTAGTGGCAATGATTTGTATTTACACATAGTCTCACCCTGACAACACACTGAGCTGAAGTCTGTTATGCTCAAGCGCAAGAAGCAACTTCTTGTTTCATCAGTGTTACGGTTTACCTCTAATGAATGCAATGGACAGATACATATTATGCTGCATGTACTAGGACAATTCCAGTCAAACACCAATGGTGCCATGTCGCATCAGGACATTATGATACATTTCACATGACCTTTCACCTCATTTTAATTAACTCTTTAAAAGTAAAGCCAGCCAGAAATGCTTTTTACAGTGAGTCTTGAGAAATGTCTAATTGCAATTAAAAAGTAGAATATTTTTTAAAACCTAGCACTAGAATGACTGGATCGCTAATTAAGCCAGTCATTCCAGAGGTAAAGTTTCAAAAACTGTTTTCTGTTGGACTGCAAATTAAGCAGAAATTCTGATTTTCTTGAGCACTCTTGACTGTTCAAGGATTACTGCAGTTAGTTGATAAGGAATGTGTGTTTGTCACAGAATAACTGTGAATATAAATGTTCACTCTCACCTTGGTCATATCTCTGTCTATGCGAACCACACGCTCCATGTTAGTATTACCTCCACCAAGTCTAAAAGGACGACTGTCAGAGCTGAAATTACATATTAATCCACATTTTGTCAGGACTAAATACATGAATACAAACAATACTGATTGGCACGGAACGATTGAAATATATAAAGAAATAATACAGGGAAGTGTAAATCAGTAAATAATTGTTCAAACATTGCTAACGGTCAGGTAATATACACATTATTAAGCTAAGTAGACATCATCTCTCTCAGGGAATATGGTATTGCATGTATGTGCATGCGTGCGTCCATTCGGGGAGGGCTGCATCTCGAAAACTAACGATATGATTTTGCTAAAATTTTAACACAGAAAAGGCTCTTGCAATGAAAGAGGATTTCCAGACTTTGGCCATGATCTGGATAAAAAACATGGACCAAAATCGAATCAAATTCTGGATCTATAAATATCTAGAAAAATACTGGCCCATTTTGGGTCAAATTTTTTCACAAAAAAGGTGTAACCATATACTAAGATTCCATAAAATGGTTATGTTTGGAAAAAATATTGGTAACATACAATATTCGGGAAAATCAGAAATTTTTTATGGGACAAAAATAGGATTGCAAAGGTCTGTCATTACTGGTTGCTTTTGCAATGTTTGTCATTGTCTAATACTCACTTGATGCAAGAAAACAAAGATGATATAATGTATTTATCACATGATAATGATTATGTTCTCATTTTACAAAATGGCAGTCTCTGTATTATTCCCCGAAGTTGGAGTTTAAGGAAACTGCTTAGATTGATCCCTGTCATTAGTGGTGATACAATGGTGTTTCTAAAGGTGGCTGCCTAATACTTAACACTATCTACCTAAGCAATGGCTGTATGACTTCATGGGAGGATTGATCCTCTCTCTTGTGAGCAAACACTGCAAGCCTTCCATCCTGAACACCTCCTTCATCCACTTCGCCTTTATCACCGGTAAGGCCATGTCGCTGACTCAAATTTTCCATTGATGGACGACGACTAGACACCGTGATGGGGACACCTAAATATTGAGGAAATTCTAAGTGATGTTTGCAAGCATGCAATTATCAGCATATGATACAGATTTTTCACTTTAGTGAGAAATTTAAACACCTTTACACTTTGTTGACTTCCTTAACATGTTAATGGTAAAAATTGGTCAGGAAAATTCAGGTCTTTGCCCTTACCACTCTGGTGTCAAAACTTTAAATCTTCAAATTAAATTAAAAGATGAACGGGTGTACATTTTTCAACAAATTTGGTGGGAGATGGTGGTCGTAGACAGCAGCACCTTCCACCAAAATTGTTGAAAAATGCACACCAGTTTCTTTGATATTAACATCAGAGTGGTAAGGGTTTAAACGAAATCTAGGATTTCTTTTTTCACGAGAGAGTTGATACTTACCTCCCTAATACTTTTGATATTGCTAAATATTGGCTTTCACTCAATAAACACTCAGATTTAAAACAGTTAGGTGCCCCTACTGGGCAGGGAGTCAGAGCGTAGTCTGGCGGATGCCAGCCCCACCACCGCGCATGCGCAGACTAGCACTTCCTCTGACTAGATTATTGGCTGACACACATGCAACTATTAAGAGCCTGAAGACCGAGCCTCTGTGGGGTGGAGAGGCCGGGTCCGTATCTAGGGAGGTAAGTATCAACTCTCTCGTGAAAAAAGAAATCCTAGATTTCGTTTATTTCACTTCAAGAGTATACTTACCTCCCTAATACTTTTGATATTGCCAGAATTCGAAAGTGAATCTGGCGGGAGGGAGGCGAGGTCAAAAGACCAGCTCATCCCTATACGCTTTTCTGCGTTTAAGGCACTTAAACTTCTGAAACTGTAAGAAAAAACAGTCAGGATTTGACTAACCATCGGATAACACCACCGATGTATGAGAGATGACCGAATGTCATATGCGCTCCCCCCCCTCCTTCCTGGGAGGAAGAGTCGACTGACCTCAATGTCCTATACGCTCTCTACGTACAAGTGCCATGTACTACAGGACAGAGACGAAAAAGCTCCATTTTCGTAACTCTCAACAATGAACCACACAAATACACAAACCATCACCATATTAATAACGGGTAATCGTGACAATACAATCAACAACGGACAACACATGAACAAGACTGACCTTGTTGAAAACGGCTGCTGACATCATCTTCCCATTGGTAAAGACTGATGCAGGCCCCAAAAAAGTGGGTGTTTCCATAAATTAATTGTGAAATATATAAGTAATGAGGAAAAACCTCCTCAAAAAATATAAACCGAGTTATTTTTTCAAAACCGACAAGGCGAGAGGATTAGAGGTGTCACGGAGATAATGGTCTGTAAAACTTGACTCACAGTGCCACTGAGCCACCGACATAATATCATCCACAGGGACCCCATTAAATAGGGCCGTGGATGTCACTACGCCGCGGACACTGTGAGCCTTGGCCACGTCAACCTGCTTCCCGGTGGCGGATTTATGGCAAAACTGAATGCATTCCACAATCCACCTGGAAATGGTGTCCTTAGAAGCCCTGCCATGGGGTTCAATATATGACAACCATAACGCTGACTGGTCGGTGCGCCACTCCGCCGTACGTTGTTTGTACCGGCGCAGCGCCCGGACGGGACACCATGCTTTAGAATTAGGATCATATCTAGTTAAAGCAGGCAAAATAATAGGTTGACCTGGATATTTCAACGACTGATTTTTAGCCAAGAAATTAATCCTAGGTAGCAGCTTAAGGCCTTCCCCTGAAACCACAAAACGGTCATCCTCGGCTGATAAGGCATGAATTTCACTCCTACGCCTAGCCGAGGCCGCAGCAATTAAAAACACAGTCTTCAGTGTTGATAGTTTCATAGAAATGGAACTAAGTGGTTCAAAAGGCTTATCACCTAGTACTTGAAGCACTAGCGATAAACTCCAAGACGGAATCACAGGTGGATTCCTTGGTCTTAGATTGCCCATGCCTTTAATTAATACATTTAATGTATTTACTTCATCACTTCCCCTCTTAGCCAAGCAAGGAATAACAGACATTAATGCTGACTTATAACCAGCAATAGAGTTAGGCTTGAGGCTATAGGCATCATAGAGGTGACAGAGGAAATCAGCTACTACTTGAATAGATGAAGCCATTGGATCAATACATCTTTTTGAGCACCATTCTGCAAATCTGTTGATTTTATAATTATATGCTCTGGAGGTTGACCCCCTCCTGGCTTTGGCCATAAACATGGCTGCTTGCTCAGAAAAGCCCTCCTTAATTCTAGATTCCTTGACAACATCCACGCAGTCAATCTGAACATTGACGGATTGTTGTGAAGGGCCTTGCCCTGGAAGATAATATCGTCCATCAGAGGCAGAGGAACCGGATTGCAGACCAGAAGGTCCAGCAGATCCGTATACCATGATCGGCTTGGCCAATCCGGGGCGATCAGAAGCACTTGGCATTCCTCTTGTCTGATTTTCTGAAGAATTTTTGGAATCAGGATTGCTGGAGGGAATGCGTATGCATACATTCTCCCCCAGCTGATAGCTAACGCATCTGTTGCGAAAGCGCTTGGATCCGGAATCGGAGAGACGTACGTCGTCATCTTCGCATTCTTCTTCGTTGCGAACAAATCGATGTTGGGTTTCCCCCAATGGTCGAACAGACGATCCGCCACACATTGATTTAGTTGCCATTCCGTGGGTAAAACACTCATCCTTCGGCTCAATGAGTCTGCTAGCAGGTTTAACCTTCCCGGAATATGAACTGCTTTCAAGGTAATCTGGTGATCCAGACACCAACAAAGCAGTTTCCATGTCATCATACAGAGACTGGGCGACTTCGTTCCGCCCTGGCGGTTTATGTAAGTCACAACTGTTGAGTTGTCTGAACGAATAAGAACAATCTTGCCCTGAACTTTCTGTAAGAAATGTTCCAGGCACAGGACTACTGCTCTTAGCTCCAGTAGATTTATATGTTCCTTTGACTGTTCCAGATTCCAAAGCCCTGATATCGTGTACTCTTCCAGGCAAGCTCCCCAGCCCTCCATCGATGCATCTGTATACACAGTCACCTGAGGGTGGGGAGGGGTTAGCAAAACCCCCGGCAAGAGATTCTCTGTATTCAACCACCATTGCAGGTGGTGAATGAGAGGCGCCAACACTGACACATTCGAGTCCAGCGAACCTGTACTCTGGGTCCATTGTGTCATGAGAAATAACTGGATCGGCCGCCTGCGTAAGGCGGCCTGAGGAATGACTGGTTCCAATGAAACCATCAACCCCAGCATTCTCAAGTAAACCCGTGCCAGGACATGACGACTGTCGCACACTGACTGAATTAACGAGATGAGTTTCTGAACTCTCTCCTGAGTAGGATAAACATATCCTGTCTCTAGATCGAAGAACATCCCCAGGTAAACAAACTTCTGGGATGGAGTCAGCTCTGATTTTGGGAAATTGATCATCCAGCCTAAGTCTGTGAGAGTTTTCAAAACAATCTCCAGATTGGCCGACAAACTTTCCCGGGTGTGCGCTTTCAACAGCCAGTCGTCTATGTACGTGTGGACTGCTATGCTTCTCCTGCGGAGGTATGCTGCAAGAACCACACGGGTGAAAACCCGAGGAGCCGTGGAAATTCCGAAGGGTAACACCCTGAATTCCCACTGTCTGCCCTGGAATGCAAATCTCAGGAAGCGACAGAAACTCCCGTGGATGGGATGTGGAAATAAGCGTCCTTCAAATCTATCGACGCCGTCCACATCCCCCTCTCCAACCCCGCCAACACCGAGCGCACCGTTTCCATCTTGAAACTGGGCGTCTCGATGAACTTGTTCAATGGCTTGAGGTTGAGAATCGGTCTCCACCCTCCGGTGCGTTTTGTTACTAAGAACAGGGTTGAATAGAAGCCCGGACACCTTTGTGCTGGCTGAATAGCTCCTTTTTGTACGAGGGAATTTATCTCCTCCTCGATACACAACCTTTGCTCTGGCTCTCTCGGAATGGGAGTCCAGACTGGCACTAGAGACAGTCGCGACGGCGGGCCTGTCATCCACTCTGGATGATACCCGACGGAAAGCCATCGCAAGACTAAACGGTCCTGAGTTAACCGTTCCCACTCTTGCATGTGGTCGGCTAGCCGGCCTCCCACCGGTCCACCTAGGGACCGCGGTGGACACAAGGCATGCAAGAGCGGCACTGTCTCCGTTGCCATACACACCGGAGTGGTTCTTACCGCGGTAAGCGTCCTGTCAGGACCGATAACCACGCCCAGATCCTCGCGCGCCCCGCCCCGCCCCGCGCGCACCCTGGTGCGCGGGCGGCTGCCTGGCTGACGGCGCCTGAGGAACCTGCGCCCCCCCTCGCTGCTGGCCGAATCGCACGCGGCCGAGGCCGACGCTGCGACGGTGGCTGGCCTCTGACTTGGCCAGCACCACCTCGAGCCTGCAGGGGACGATACGCAGGGGCCGCGGCGCGAACGTTAGCACGACGCAGCACTTCAAACTGCTCGCGCAGCGCCCTCTGGTTATTCACCAGGGTGACCGTCTCCTGGAGGTGGCGACATCCCTCACCTCCAAAAAGACCAGGACCCGTCATAGGCGTACGGAGTAGCCTATTGTACAGGTCCTGAGACGGGCACAGATTGTCCAGGGCAAACGTGCGCCTTGCCCGGACACTCCTGGTCACCGCCCGAGTCATACAGTCCAGCGCCAGGTTAATACCATCCTGGATGGCTCGCTGGACCGTGACCGGGCTTGGCTGGCGCGATGCGGATGCCGTTACTACCCCCTGTAACAGCTGGGAGACGTGGGACAGAGCGGCAATCGAAGCCCTCCCACTCTCCTCCGCATCACGCAACGCGGTATTCGCCGAACGCAACGCGTTCGAGCACAAGACCCCCATGTCAGAACGGGAGCCTGGCCGCGCATCCTCACCCAAAGCCGCACGGTCATCCATGCTGGGCTTGGGTACCACACCGTACCGCTGGTAATCCAGGGGCACGATGCGACAACGCCTGGCCACCTCGCGAGGGGCCTTCGCGAGACGTCCACTCGAGTTAATGGACGACTCCGCCGCCTTGAACATGTCAACGACATGCTCCGCCAGCGGCAGAGAAGGCATAGCGTTAGCAGTCGGTTTCCCAGCTAACCACGGCCTGTGGTCACGCTGGCTAGGCGACTGCTCCACGGGCAGATCAGGCCTAACGCTCACCAACCACTGGCAAGCGTCAGACCAATCCTCCTCCGTGCCTAACTGCGAGCGCTCTACAAGACGGGGTCCTTCGTCTTCCTCCTGAGCGCAAGCAGTAGAGCTTGACGGCGGGTATGCTGATACACCTGGCAAGCCAGGGAAAACATGCGGGCCTGATAGCACCGGCATGACAATATCATTGGTTTGACCAGGAGCAGGCACCGTGGCAGAGCGCGGGGTATATACCGCCCCACCACGGGCCCGGCCAGCACCAGCAACACCCTCGGCAAGCCGAGGTATGCGGTACCGCTGGCCATCAGCAGCGCCCTGGGCCACCACCTGAGCCGCGGACTTTACTCCAGGGTGAGTAAAACCGTGTAAGAAGCCGCCTGTATTCCCCGCGAGGGGTGCACAAACTTCTTCATCCATGTCCACGTCGTCAGGCGGCGACCCTAGCAGGTAATCCTCATCACCCTGGTCAGAAAGATTAGACCCCGGGTCAGCAAAGAGAGCTAACCCGGGCTGACCAGGAACGGTGCCATAGGAGGTACTGGCCACCGCGGCGTGCGGATACCCCTGGACTGATAAGCAGCCCGCGGGTTCCAGCGACAACCGTCCACGGTCCCCTCTCGGCGCGGCAATAAGCCTGCTGCCAGGGCCGTGGAACGCCCCCTCTAATGGGGCCACCTCTGGATCGTCGAACAACGGAAGCGCTCTAAGGAAAACCGATCCAGAGGCGGGGATTACCTGCTCCGAAGCCGATGATGAGGACAGTAAAGGATTTGGTCCAGGAAGCATGCCACGAAGCAACCCTGGAACCAAATCCTTTATTGTCCTCTTCATCTCTCCCAACATCTCGGTCCGGAAGGCCTCCATATCCACCGCGGACGAGACCTTCCCCTTACCCTTCCTACTTACAACCTCTCGTTTCCGCTTCTTCTTCTTCTCCTCCTCTACCACCTTGTCCGTCGCCTGTAAGCAGCACAAGAATTCGGACATTAACTCGCCCCCCCAGTGCTTACATATGTCACAATTAACCAAGGGACCACAAGGGCTACATTGATAGCACAGATGAGGCCAGAACTTTTCATGAAGAAAACGTCCACAGGACGCGCAACCCGGTCCCTGAAACAGGGCAAAGGACAAGGAGTATGAGCAACTAGTTAAGCTTAGAAACTCAAACCAACTCAAAGAGAAGGAAAACGATCATAAAGATCAAAATACATCAGAAACCAGCATAGCGCTTGAATTGCTGATAAATACATAGCCAGGCTGATTATGACGTCATTAATCCCGTGACAGGAAAAATTCGATCCCAACAAAACATCCAAGTGCAAGGACGAATTGTATGCTGAATGGATAAGTCGACTATACAACCATCAGATACATATAGATAACTCTTTTCTGGCAAAAATGTTAATTATCTCCCTTTGTTTGTTTACAATAATTAACATCACCACATTATCAATAACTAGATACCTGACACTTTGTATAGACAAACCATCCAACGTGACGAACCGGAGAACTCCACCATCTGCACGCCTCTTAACTCTCTCCACCTCATGGGGAAGGAATTGGATCAAGAGGGCAAAGTGAGAAGACCTTTATACTAGGCCTCCAACTCACTGGACATAGTTTTTCATTTGGTTAGATAACCTAACAGTGTTAGTAGGAAATGGAACCATGGTGGAGAGAAAACTAACTCTCTGCTGCTGTGATGTCACCACCTAGCGTCATACAGACCTGTGGACATAAACAGAAAGAGAAATTAGTCCTAGGTAGCACCGAGTTGACATAAACCAACTAACCAAGGCGCTTATCACGGTAAACGCGAGTCCCGGAAACACAATACACCGGGAAGAAAACTCGCTAATTTTACTAGAAGTCACCTGATTTAAAGGTCCTAAGTCCTCCTGTGGCGAAGTGTTCCCTCCTGCCATCCAAATCAGACACTAGCACTCCAAAATAACACCAAATAAACAGTTTAAGAGTAAGAAAAGCTTATGTTTCAAAAAGACATGTGTGTTCTCTTTGCCAATAATCTAGCAAAGAGGAAGTGCTAGTCTGCGCATGCGCGGTGGTGGGGCTGGCATCCGCCAGACTACGCTCTGACTCCCTGCCCAGTAGGGGCACCTAACTGTTTTAAATCTGAGTGTTTATTGAGTGAAAGCCAATATTTAGCAATATCAAAAGTATTAGGGAGGTAAGTATACTCTTGAAGTGAAAAAATGAATGTCCACCTGCCGGCCAAGAGACT
Organism: Chaetoderma sp. LZ-2023a; assembly: GCA_034401795.1. Classification (NCBI taxonomy): domain Eukaryota; kingdom Metazoa; phylum Mollusca; class Caudofoveata; order Chaetodermatida; family Chaetodermatidae; genus Chaetoderma; species Chaetoderma sp. LZ-2023a. Next base: position 70,507,652 of record CM067370.1, read on the forward strand.
ATTTCTTAAAGATTTTACCACTAGACTCATTAACATCGATTTGACACTGATGCAAATTTCTAGAAATTAAGATCAGTTAAAGATTCTTTGACTAAAGCATAAATTATAATAAGATAACTGGAAGCTGTTTCTTGGAGATAGTCCAGTGGCTATTTCTTATCTCATAAAGAGCTTGCTATAACTGATCTATAAGCTTACAACTGTTATGCCTTTCATGGTCAAGCTGGACAAAATCAGTCCTCACAGTATTCTTTAAAAATGTAAATTTGCAGGCCAAGAGAATATCTATGAAGATTTAGTGCTGGAATGACTGGTTCGATAATTGAGCCAGCTATTCCAGTGTTAATCTTCAAAAATAGTCTTCTCTTGGCCTGAAAATAGAGATTTTCTATGAGAAACTTAAAATTTTCTGGATTAAATTGGACCATTAAAGGGTTAAAATATGGTTTATTGTATAGCATAAACAGAGAACCTCCCCTTATACAAGGTACAGTACTCATAGATCAAACACAATATTGCCAAAATCGGGCAAATAAAAGTAAATTGCTTCAACATGAAGTCCTTAATTTATTATTACCGGGTACTAAGAAGTCTCCAAGTTTTGCGAGTAGCAAACTGGTAATTCTAGCCTGTGGTGACTCAACACTGGTTTTACTGGAAACCGAATGTAGATCTAGTCCCCATGCAGGAAGGTCAACTTTCTCGCAATCGACAGAGCTCATTAATGGAAGGGCAACACGACACAGTTGTAAGATGACCAATACTAACTTTGGAGAAGGCCTAGAAGAGAAATAAAATCAATAATTAACACTTTCATCAATTTGACTCCAAGAACAGCAACTTCAAATAACCATATAGGTAAGATGCAGGTGGTTTTGAATTTGAATGGAAGACATTGCTGCCTTGGACAGCAAAAGCCTCCCGTTTAAATAGTTTCAAAGTAATCAGTTTAATATTCTGGGAAATGATTTGTCAAATACAGTAAGTAGCATTGCCTGGGTTAATAAAGTAATTAAAGACAGTATAATATGATTTTCTGGCCTAACTGAAATGTTGCAGGTTACATGATTAATTAAGAAAAATTTGGTAAACAGCTCGCTTGTTCTTGACCAATGCACACATTGCAATGATGTGGACTTTATAGACGAGGAAAAGAAACCCCTTGACGAACTTCTCCCAATAGCTGCATGCAAACTAAAAATTGACAATCTCTTTATGAATGAATCCAAAACAGAGTTCACCCACATATACATATCGACAAAGCATGAAACTATAGAAAATGACGACCCACTTCGTGACGGTGAACCACGGAGGAAAAGTAAAATCCTGGGCTCACTGCTTTGCAGTACTGCTGACATTTCTGCACACTGCATCATGGGGAACATAGCTTTCCAGTCCTTCTGGAAGCTATGGATTCGTAGATCAAAGATGCCCTTGATAAAGAGGCTACATTTATACAATGCAACGCAACCTGCGTATCCTTGATGCTGTATAACTGTAACAGCTGGGCAGCTCCAAAGGCAGCTCTAGACAAACTCGATGCCCGCCACCGCAAACACCTACGCACCATTACTGGACACCGATGGCCAGACAGCATAATTTCCAATGATGCACTATACAAGATGTGTAATACATCGCCGCTGTCTGTAAAAGTCGCCCAGCAAAGATAGTCCATGTCTGGCCATGTGCTAAGGATGCCAAAAGAGACACCAGCACAGAGTCTTGGAATTCGCCCTACTCAGAGCCAGCAAATACAAAGCCAGGAGAGGAGGGCATTGCATAAAGCTACTAAGCATGAGCATACGAGGTGACCTCAAGAAAGCAGGACTCAGTACACTCAAGTCAAGAACGGACCTGAGGAAGCTAAGGATTTCGGCTGAGGACAAGACACAGTGGGCAAAAGCGAAGGACTGATTGTAGCTGTAGGATGTTTCTACTACTACAGCCCTAGAATACAGTAATCATACATACACATTGCAATTATCTCTGTCCATACCAATCCACCAACACACTGGCTACCGCTAGGGGACACTAATAATGTGGCAGCTCTCTGCACTACCAATTTACTATGAATTTAAGTGCTACCTAGTGGTCAGCCATGGTCAATTAAGTAACGAATTAATTAACCAAGCTTATTAACATAGCAAAAGGAAAATCTCTGACAGTACAGTTAGCAGAGTTGTACTTCTGTATATACTGCACTAATATATAGTTCTCACCTCTGGTCCAGTAACAAAGACAGAAGCTTTGATACACATGCTGGCTGACTTAGTATTGCTTTGCCAATACGACTCCTGAAACAAAGAACCAATAAATTAGTGTTATACATGTATCGGAGGCAATCAAAATATCTTTGTTTTTCTAATATTTAAGTAGTTATCGTCCCATAAGGGAAGAGGGTATTGTGTTCTAAAAAAACTACTGATCTGATTTGGCTCAAATTTGAGCACTACAAAGGAACTTGACATGCAAGAGGATTTACAGACACTGGCTGTGATCAATGAACCTGCAGCTGGATCAAATGGAATTTGGGATCTTGGAAACTGCTGGTCCAATATTGCTCAAATTTGGAAAATGCAGAAAATCTGGGAGGGTGAGGGTCTGCAATTTCTGATTGCTCTTGTTGTTTATGTGCCTCCATAGAAGGTTGGCTGCAAGGGTCTTCCGCCATTCTCTACCCTTGGCTTATGTACACTGGACACAGGCTTGTAGGTCTTGTCTAGTCCAGTCCAGTACCTTCGGCTTATGTACACTGGACACAGGATTGTAGGTCTTGTCTAGTTCAGTACATTCGGCTCATGTACATTGGACACAGGCGTGTAGGTCTTGTCTAGTCCAGTACCTTCGGCTCATGTACATTGGACACAGGCTTGTAGGTCTTGTCTAGTCCAGCTCTTAACATTGTCTAGCCATGATATTTACCTATTTGGTCTTTATCCTGGTTTGTCTTGTATAAGATTTTTTGCAAACTGTTGTCTCACGATGTACCCACTATACTTTGTCTTTCTTATGAAGATAGTTTGAATGTGGTGTGCCTTTGTCTTTATCTGAGGGGACACCATGACACACACTTTTTTTTATTATAATATTTGACTGTCTGACCGGGTCCCCTTCTCCCGTAATTCTATTTGTAATGTACATAGAAAATTTGGTTGAATTCCACTTAATATTTTCGAAGGACAGAGGACAGACAGGTGGACAGGTGAACTAAAGGAGATTATTGCAATAAGCCTGACAGTTTTTCAACATGTGTGGACATAAAAATGGCAGCTGACAACCCAGTGGTGGGATGATTAATTCAATGCTTCATAAATAACATACCGAGACAGATTATTTAAAAGTGTCAGAACCTCCTGTAGAGCCTCGTTACCAGCAGCTGCATTTCCATTTATTTCTGTGGCCCGTGCAAGATGATTCGTCAATAACATTGACACCTGACAGGCCAGGCCTGAATGTTCAAGCTCCTCTGTATGGGCACCTACACAAAGAAACCAATAGCTAATACAAAATCATCAGAATTATACAATGTGAATAATGCGTTACCAATGGGCTATCTGACAAGACTATGTGATTATTGATTAGAGCTCCACAGCCCTTTCTTTGTGTTTAGTCTGCCATGACAGCTATTTTAGCCAAGAGGTTCACAGCAGATGATGATTGACTATGGATCGTGCAAATCTAGATAGAAATATTAGTAAAATGGTCAGATCAGTATTTAAATTTTGTCCATCACGAAATTACGCTCGTGGCTCAAACCCTAAACATTTGTAATTTTGTATATCCTGCATGTGCTGCTTAGCTGAATTTGTCTTGTCTATATGATAAAAACCCTATGATTTTAAAATGAAATTATATGTTTGTGATCAGTGGACAAATATTTACTTACAGTGCATGTGGCAAATGAGCAATGCTCACTAGTTTTATGTATTGTCAAGTGGCACCAGGCATTGTATTCCATCAGAGAAAATGTACTCACCATCTTCTGTTTCCCATGTAACACATCTATTAGCCAGTACTTGAAATCCTGCCCACGCCATGACTGAAACATGTTGCCGTAAAGAATTAATGTCTGAGTTATCTCCTCTTTGTCCACCCAAGCTACAGAGACGATCCAACAGATGGACGAGACCACAACGAACAAGGCATTTCTCCTCGGCCCTAGATAGAAATAGCATTTCAGACCTGAACTACAATTTATACCAAAACATTAATTTATAGAGATTTTCTAATATATTATATACCACATGGAGATGTTAAATAAAGAAGACATTATTGTAACCATGGCATTCCTCATTAATAGCCACCATACATGTACCACATCACCGTATATATTTCGTGGATGATACAAGTTTTACTACATCACCAACTTTGCTGAAAAGCAGGAACAATGAGTTTGATGTAATTTGTTTTCAAACCATGTTTTATCAAGTTTAGTATTTGACTTCACACAATATTTCATACATTGCAAACAATTTGTCTCATCTATCCTGTATAGCCGAATGCATTATCAAGCTAAATACTGTGACCAGCAAGAGCACAGCTGTTATTGTGTCTTGGGAGCATTGATTATTCCAGAATCTACTAGTTAAATGAGAACATCACTGTACAGAGGATAGCTGTTTTATATACAGATTATACTGTCAGCTTGATGTTGTTCAAAGCGCTAAGTGCTCTTAAAACTTGGGGTGGGGGTGGGGGGCACACATTCTTCTAGTATTTAAATTCAAATGCATATATGCCATATTTGTTAAAATACAAATACTTGTAGAAAGGGGCTCAAATACTTTTCCATAACATAATATCCATATAATAGACCCTTGATGGCTTCAGGATTGAACAAGGAAAGAGAAATCAAAAAATGGTTTAAGAACCATTTCACAGATCAAGGCAATGAGCCATTGCTCTCTTTTGTAGGTCAGTACAAACACTAAGCAAAACAATTAATTTTGAGCAAGTACACTGAGCAATACTTCTCAATTCAGATTTAAATATATTTCTGTTTTACCATTTGTCTGATCCAGCCGAGTCTATGTCTTTACTAAATTACAAACAATTGGATTTATTGCGTTAGAAATAAACTACTTTATTTATGTAGATATCATCTGACCACCGATCCTGCGATCCTAGTGTTATACTCAACCGGAAATTGTTCTTTCCCATTTCCGTCTTCCAAATTACCAGAAATAAAATTTATGTTAGGAAATTAAAGAGTTTGCAGTAAAATATTATAATTTACTCGTGTTAATAATGTCTGCGAGGGGAGAGGGCAAACGACCGCTAAGTAGGAGGTCAACAGCGGGTCCAAAAGGAAAGCAGCAGCGTACCAATGTGCAGATGGCAGTGGATCGGCCTTCAGCAAACCCGTTATACAACGTGGAAATTGTGTCGTTGTGTCCTGACGAGGATATGGCGGGACCTAGTAACTCGTCGTTAGGCGAGAATCATAATTCCCATGGCTTTATCGATTTCCAGGACACACTGTTAAATGCTGGTGTCCTTCAATCGAATAGTATGGGAGAGATGTCACAGCCCCCAGGGGGTGTGGGTGCTATCCTACTCTCTGCTCCACAGGCATTCGATTCAGGCCTGGAGCCTATTTGTTGTGATGGTGAGGATATGACAGCCCATATTCCAGACGTTTTAGTGCAAAAAATTCAGGGAAATCCGTATATAAACATAGCATTGCTGTTGAAGGGTGCTGTTGAGCTAGAGGATCTATGCTCTGGAGCTACATTGCATGTCACAAAGAGTAGCATAATTGAACCGAGAGCCAAACCCATCGTTGATAGGGTGACAACAATTGCAAAATGGACAGATGCATTTATATTTTTCATGGCCATATATCTACCCGCATGCATCCAACCTCCTTTTGCTAGTATTTTGCCACTACAGTTTATTACCTCTTTTTAAAAATTGTCTCCCCCGGATGCATGCGGGTAGCCGTGGTTGGTCCACTGTATGTCATGTACATGGTTTTTAACATCCTAAATTTAACCCGTCACTATTAGATCACTTGCTTAATTATGGTCTCTCTCTGTCTCGAATAGGGTGCGTTGCATGGCCGTGCAGTTGTTCATCGCGTACTCAACCAATGTGAACTATAGCTGGTTCAGTTCGCTATTATTGCAGAATGATCATTACCTCTGGTTCGGTTCGCTTATTGCAGAATGATCATTACCTCTGGTTCGGTCCGCTATTATTGCAGAATGATTATCCCAGCACGGGTTCGCTTAGTTGGTGCTGTATTGGATACTGCTTGTAACTTTGCCTGTTTGCTCACGATTGCATTTATTCGAGTTAGAGAGAGATCAATACTCATGCCAACAAATAATCATCTTATTCAATCGCAATCAACTCCTTGGTAATGCTAGCCTTCCATCACTCAGATCGCGGCCACTTTCTTCCACAAAATTTAGTATCACAACATGACAACATAATTTAAGAATACAAAAATATTAAAGTAAATATTCTTATCATTAAATAATAAAACAAGCGTAGAAATCGGTAATGAAGTGTAAACGACATGAAAGCCCTTGAACATAGATCAAACAAAGAATCACGAGTGAGCAAGGAAGCGGGAATAGCAAAATCATGTCAAAGAACTGGTTTAAACATGCATACCTGGTGTATGGTATGGTACAGAGTAGACCGACACTATTACAGCAAGCAAGCGGATATCGTGCAGCCAGCTGCACAACACTAGCCATGGTCTCTGCAAATGCCTCCTGTACTTCGTTTACCATCCCACCACAAGTCAACTCTTCAGCTCTATAACAAACAACAAATTACAAACACATTATTAACGAGCATAAATATTATCAATAATATCAAGAGATACTCTATATCAGAGAAAATCCTTATTATAAATTAACAGTGGAATTTAATATAATAAACTAGTCAATCTTCTCTATAAAGCACCTGATGGTTCCGAGTTGTAATAGTCTCATATACTCATCTAATGTATTACTATATATGCACTTTACAGTGAAATATAGGGAACTTATCTCACTTGAATTAAAATCCACTATTGCCTTATATTGACCACACAGATGGATAGATTGGATAGAGGCCTGGTACTGCGCATGTTGAGCCATTTTGACAAAAATACCTAATTCTCAGATTGGAGGATCCATACCCTTCAGATTCCTAAGTCGAGCCATCGTTTACTTCGTGTGGGACTCAACAGAAAACAATGCTTCCTCTGAAGCTCACACAAGTTCAAATTTTTTTTGTCCAGCACCCTCAAGGTTTTAAATAAATACCGTGGTCCATGCTGTAAAACAGATGTTACTGCAGCCACCAGATGCGTTGCTCCACCCACTCTGGAAGCAGCCAAAAGCAGCACCTTGATATGGACCAGTGCCTGTTTACGTGTCATCGCTCGCTTCCAACGAACCTTCGCTGCTGAGAGAAAGCTCTGACAGGACATCTGTAATTAAAAGATACTTCATCCACAGAGAGATGACAATCACAATTCATCTCCTCAGCATAAAGTTATAGAAAACAAATATATATAAATACATGTACATCCATACTATGAAGAATACCACAGGATTTATAAAATAAAGATAGAGAACCCATCATCATTTGTCAGTCAACTCATTCAAGATTGACATCCTAGAATATCCATTTCAAGGCAACTATACTAGAAAGATGCTGAATATTTATAAAGAAACCAGACTCAAAGTTATTGATACCTTACTTTTGGGATGAACAGACGGCAGGGCTTTATGTCTGGTGGCCATATGACCATCTGTCATTATGAACCGAGATCATCTGACCCTAAACTAACATCATTTTTACCATAGCTATTAAGTATTCATTTATGTGGCCTATATGCTGTACTTAATTAGACCTGTTTAACTGTATATACACAGTTTGAGTACATCTACACATCAGGACGCCTGAAATAATGCTTGGTCTTACCGCTTTCTCAGGATCACTTCCTATGAATGAAAACAGCTGATCAATCAGAACAGCGTGAGGTGGCTGATCATGTGATTCATCCTCCTCTACCAGACCATGCAGAATGGATGCAGGACACCGCTTCTGGGCATGACGTCGTCTGAAAAAGTACCAATAATAACAGATGAAAATAAGTGCTATCAATGAAATAAGCAGCAAGCAAATGTATACAAGAGGCCCAAGGGGCCTGTATCGCTCACCTGGACCATAGGCAACTAGAATGGTCATTAACAATAAGTAGAACTCTAATGAGTTGAGCAGACTTGTAACAAGAAAATAGAGGCCATGTTTCTTTAAGTAGTAACTTCACTTGAACAAACTTTATTGGCCAGTCATCAATATCATATCGCCCAAATTTCAGCCCAATACGATCAGTGGCTCTGGAGACGAAGTTGTTTTCATGAAAACCAGGCCATCCAAGATGGCCGCCTTAACCATTTGGAAAATCAAGTTCCAAATTTGGTTCAGCTCGTGCCCTAAATGATATTTTATGACTTTTGAATCACTTATTGAAACAATTTTGGCGAAGATTTTTAAAGACATTTCTAAAAATCGGCCAAAATCGATGATGGCCACCGGACAAATTGGCAGATCGGCTTCGTTTGAACAAACTTACATCTCCATACGGTAAGGATGTTTCTTGCCAAATATAATTGAAATTGGCCCAGTAGTTCTCGAGAAGACATTTTAAATTTCCCATTGCTTTAGTATGGGAGCTTTTTGCTGGAAAATTATCCAAGATGGAGGGCAACCCGTTTATCCAGCAGTTTCGAAAATTGCAAATTTGATAGCAGAATACCCAAAAGCATATATAAAACCAATTTCAGCCTCAAAATCCATCAAATAAAAAATTCCAATATGGCCGCCAAACATATTTTGATTGACACACGAAGGCCATGATTTTTTTACAGATCAACTTCCCTTGAACAAACTATAATGGCCCTTAGACCCTAATCATATCTCCCAAATTGCCGCCTGATCCCTTCAGTGGTTCTGAAGATCATTTTCGGGAAAACTAGGTCATCCAAGATGGCCGCCAAACCATTTGGTCAATCAAGTCCTCTTGAACAAACTTGGTTATGTCTTTCCCTAGATGAGGTTTCATGAGTTTTGAATTGATTCCTCAAGCAGTTTCGGAGAAGATTTTTAAAGACATTTCGTCAAATCGGCCGATATACAAGATGGCCACCAACTAAAATTGGCTGATCGGCTTCATTTGAACAAACTTCGATCCCTATGCCCTAAGGATGCTTCCTGACAAATAAAATTGAAATCGGCCTAGTAGTTCTCAAGAAGACATTTTAAATTTCCCATTGCTTTAGTATAGGCGCCTTTGGCGGGAAAATAATCCAAAATGGCCACCAAAACGTTTATCCGACGGTTTCAAAAATGGCAAATTTGAGCTCAGAATACCTAAAAACATATATAGAACCAATTTTGGCCTCAAAATACATCAAATAAAAAATTCCAAAATGGCCGCCAAATATGCTGCATTTTGATTGGCCCACATCGGCCATGTTTTTTGACGGAGTCCCTAATCATATCTCCTAAATTTCCACCTGATCCCTTCAGAGGTTCTGGAAAAGTCGTTTTTGGGAAAACTAGGTCATCCAAGATGGCCGCCGAACCATTTGGTCAATCAAGTCCTCTTGAACAAACTTGGCTTAGCTCTTCCGCTAGATGATGTTTCATGAGTTTTGAATCGATTCCCCAAGTGGTTTTGGAGAAGATTTTTAAAAGATGTTTACAAAAATCGGCCAAAATCCAAGATGGACACTGGCCAAATTGGCCAATCGGCTTCATTTGAACAAACTTGAATCCCTATGCCCTAAGGATGCTTCATGCTAAATATTAAGAAAATTTATCAAATTTCTTTTTCCCGAGTGAGATGATATACTAACTAACCTCCCTAACACTCTTGATATACTAGTATATCGGCTCTAAATTCAATAATATTCAGAATTATAAAACGTTAGGTGCCCCTACTGGGCAGGTGGAATGTACATAGTCATGCACATGTCTGACCCCACCTCTGCGCATGCGCATACTGGTACTTCCGTTACTAAATACTGGCTGACATAGAAGCAACTATTCAAACAAGAATGCTGAAGCATACAATGTCTCGCCTGTAAAGGCATGGATAGTGTGGATTGCCAAAGCAAACTTGGATTGGTTCGTAATACACATATTCAGTAAGGCACCAACAAACCAGTGTAACGAATCAAACATGGACAATTTTACCAAACTGTTGATAGTCTGATCTTGAAACTAGTAATGATGCAGATAGTACCCCTGCATAGTATATAACTCTGCCGTAAAATTGTGTTGCTATCTGGTGAGCCATTGTTGAAAATCAGTGGTCCATAAAAAACTAGCCCCAAAAAAACATGAAAAAAGTTCAAAGTCCAAAACTGTGAAATAAATAGTACAGGACCCGGTCTGCCTAGGACTAAATATTCTGCGAAATAAACGAAATCTAGGATTTCTTTTTTCACGAGAGAGTTGATACTTACCTCCCTAATACTTTTGATATTGCTAAATATTGGCTTTCACTCAATAAAACACTCAGATTAAAAACAGTTAGGTGCCCCTACTGGGCAGGTAGTCAGAGGTAGTCCGGCGGATGCCAGCCCCACCACCGCGCATGCGCCGACTACCACTTCCTCTGACTAATTTATTGGCTAACGCATGCAACTGCCAAGAGCCTGAAGACCGAGCCTCTGTGGGGTGGAGAGGCCGGGTCCGTATATAGGGAGGTAAGTATCAACTCTCTCGTGAAAAAAGAAATCCTAGATTTCGTTTATTTCACATCAAGAGTATACTTACCTCCCTAATACTTTTGATATTGCCAGAATTCGAAAGTGAATCTGGCGGGAGGGAGGCGAGGTCAAAAGACCAGCTCTTCCCTATACGCTTTCACGCGTTTAAGGCACTTATGACGTCTGAAATGTGTGAGAACACAGTCAGGACTTGACAAACCATCGGATAACACAACCGATGCATGAGAGATGACCGAATGTCATATGCGCTCCCCCCCCCCCCCTCCTGGGAGGAAGACTAGATGACCTCAATGTCCTATACGCTCTCTACGTACTAGTGCCAAGTACTATAGGACAGAGACGAAAAAACTCAATTTTCGTATACTCTCTATGATGAACCACCTCCCACACAAACCATCACCATATTAATAATAATAATAATGGGTAACGTGACAATACAAGTAACAATGAACAACACATACACAAGACTGACCTTGTTGAACTTGGAAGCTGTCATCACGATTCTAGTAGAGAAGCCTGATGCAGTCCCGACAAGTGGTTGTTACCATTGCTAAATTGCGAAGTATATAAGCAATGCGGAAGCACTCCTCACAAAATAAAAAAAACCGATTAATGTTTTAAAATCGACAAGGCGAGAGGGTTAGAGGTGTCACGGAGGTAATGGTCTGTAAAACTTGACTCACAGTGCCACTGAGCCACGGACATAATGTCATCCACAGGGACCCCACTAAACAGGGCAGTGGATGCCACTACACCACGGACACTGTGAGCCTTGGCCACATCAACCTGTCTCCCGGTGGCGGATTTGTGACAAAACTGAATACATTCTACAATCCACCTGGAAATGGTGTCCTTCGACGCCCTGCCATGGGGTTCAATATAAGACAACCATAACGCTGACTGGTCGGTACGCCACTCCGAAGTACGCTGTTTGTACCGGAGCAGCGCCCGTACGGGGCACCATACTTTAGAATTAGGATCATATCTAGTTAAAGATGGCAAAAAAATAGGTTGACCTGGATATTTCAATGACTGATTCTTAGCCAAGAAATTAATCCTAGGTAGAAGCTTAAGGCCTTCCCCTGTAACCACAAAACGGTCATCCTCGGCTGATAAGGCGTGAATTTCACTCCTATGCCTTGCCGAGGCCGCAGCAATTAAAAATACAGTTTTAAGTGTTAACATTTTCATAGAAATGGAACTAAGTGGTTCAAAAGGCTTATCTCCTAGTACCTGAAGCACCAGAGATAAACTCCAGACTGGAATCAGTGGTGGATTCCTTGGTCTTAGATTGCCCATGCCTCTAATTCATACATTTAATGTACTTACTTCATCACTCCCCCTATTAGCCAAGCAAGGAATAACAGTCATTAATGCTGATTTGTAACCAGCAATAGAGTTAGGCTTGAGGCTATAGGCATCATATAGGTGACAGAGGAAATCAGCCACTACCTGAATAGATGAGTCCATTGGATCAATACATCTTTTTGAGCACCACTCTGCAAATCTGTTGATTTTATAATTATATGCTCTGGAGGTTGACCCCCTCCTGGCTTTGGCCATAAATATGGCCGCTTGCTCAGAAAAGCCCTCCTTAATTCTAGATTCCTTGACAACATCCACGCAGTCAATCGGAACATTGACGGATTGTCGTGAAGGACCTTGCCCTGGAAGATAAGGTCGTCCATCAGAGGCAGAGGAACCGGATTGCAGACCAGAAGGTCCAGCAGATCCGTATACCACGATCGGCTTGGCCAATCCGGGGCGATCAGAAGCACTTGGCACTCCTGCTGCCTGATTTTCTGAAGCACCTTTGGAATCAGGATTGCTGGAGGGAATGCATATGCATACATTCCCGCCCAGCTGATAGCTAACGCATCTGTTGCGAAAGCGCTTGGGTCTGGAATCGGAGAGACGTACGTCGTCATCTTCGCATTCTTCTTCGTTGCGAACAAATCGATGTTGGGTTTCCCCCAATGGTCGAACAGACGATCCGCCACACATTGATTTAGTTGCCATTCCGTGGGTAAGACACTCATCCTTCGGCTCAATGAGTCTGCTAGCAGATTTAGCCTTCCCGGAATATGAACTGCCTTCAAGGTGATCCCATGATCTAGGCACCAACAAAGCAGTTTCCATGTCATCATACAGAGACTGCGCGACTTCGTTCCGCCCTGGCGGTTTATGTAAGTCACTACTGTTGAGTTGTCTGAACGAATTAGAACAATCTTGCCCTGAACTTTCTGTAAGAAATGTTCCAGGCCCAGGACTACTGCTCTTACCTCTAGTAGATTGATATGTTCCTTGGACTGATCCAGATCCCAAATCCCTGATATTGTGGACTCTTCCAGACAAGCTCCCCACCCCTCCATTGATGCATCTGTATACACAGTCACCTGAGGGTGGGGAGGGGTTAGCAAAACCCCCGGCAAGAGATTCTCTGTATTCAACCACCATTGCAGGTGGTGAATCAGAGGCGCCAACACTGACACATTCGAGTCCAGCGAACCTGAACTCTGGGTCCACTGTGTCATGAGAAATAGCTGGATCGGGCGCCTGCGCAAGGCGGCCTGCGGAATGACTGGTTCCAATGAAACCATCAACCCCAGCATTCTCAAGTAAACCCGTGCCAGGACATGACGACTGTCGCACACCGACTGTATTACTGAGATGAGTCTTTGAACCCTCTCCTGAGTGGGATAAACATATCCCGACTCGAGATCGAAGAACATGCCCAGGTAAACAAACCTCTGGGATGGAGTTAGCTCTGATTTTTGGAAATTGACTATCCAGCCCAAGTCCGTGAGAGTTTTCAAAACAATCTCCAGATTGGCCGATAACGTTTCCCGGGTGTGTGCTTTCAACAGCCAGTCGTCTATGTACGTGTGGACTGCTATGCTTCTCCTGCGGAGGAATGCAGTGATCGCGAGAACCACACGGGTGAAGACCCGAGGAGCCGTGGAAATCCCGAAGGGTAATACCCTGAATTCCCACTGTCTGCCCTGGAATGCAAATCTCAGGAAGCGACGGAAACTCCTCTCTATGGGAATGTGGAAATAAGCATCCTTCAAATCTATTGACGCTGTCCACATTCCCTGCTCTAACCCCGCCAACACCGAGCGCACAGTCTCCATCTTGAAACTGGGCGTCTCTATGAACTTGTTCAATGGCTTGAGGTTGAGAATCGGCCTCCACCCTCCGGTGTTTTTCGTTACTAAGAACAGGGTTGAATAGAAGCCCGGGCACCTCTGCACCGGCTGGATGGCTTCCTTTTGTATGAGGGAATTTATTTCCTCCTCTATACACAACCTTTGATCTGGATCCCGCGGAATCGGAGTCCAGATCGGCACGAGAGACAGTCTCGATGGCGGGCCTGTTATCCAATCGGGACGATACCCGACTGAAAGCCATCGCAAGACTAAACGGGCCGCCCACCGGTCCACCTAGGGAGAGAGGTGGACATAAGCAGTGCGAGAGTGGCACTGTCTTCTCGGCCTGAAACACCGGCGTGGTTCCCACTACGGTAACCGGCCCATCAGGCCCGATTACCGCGACCAGATCCCCGCACGCCCCGCCCAGCACCGCGCGCACCACGGTGCGCGGGCTGCTGCCTGGCTGGCTGCGCCTGGGGAGCCTGCACCCCCCTCGCTGCTGGCCGAATCGCACGCGGCCGAGGCCGGCGCTGCGATGGTGTCTGGCCTCTGACCTGGCCAGCGCCACCTCGAGCCTGCAGGGGATGATACGCAGGGGGTGCTGCGCGAACGCGCTCCCGCCGGAGCACCTCAAACTGCTCACGCAGCGCCCTCTGGTTGTTGACCAGAGTCACCGTCTCCTGGAGGTGCCTACATCCCTCACCTCCAAAGAGACCAGGACCTGTCATAGGCGTTCGCAGTAGCCTATTATACAGGTCCTGGGACGGGCACAGATTGTCAAGGGCAAACATGCGCCTCGCCCGGACACTCCTGGTCACCGCCCGCGTCAAACAGTCCAGAGCCAGGTTGATACCATCCTGGATGGCTCTCTGGACTGTTACCGGGCTTGGCTGACGTGAAGCGGATGCTGTTACCACCCCCTGTAACAGCTGGGAGACGTGGGAGAGAGCAGCAATCGCTCTCCCACTCTCCTCCGCATCACGTAGCGCGGTATTCGCCGAACGCAACGCGTTCGAGCACAGGACACCCGTGTCAGAACGGGAGCCTGGCCGCACATCTTCGCCCAAAGCCGCGCGATCATCCACGCTCGGCTTAGGCACCACACCGTACCGCTGGTAATCCAGGGGCACGATGCGGCAACGCCTAGCCACCTCGCGAGGGGCCTTCGCGAGACGCCCATTCGCCTTAATGGACGTCTCCGCCGCCTCGAACATGTCCACGACATGCTCAGCCAGCGGCAGAGATGGCATAGCGGTGGCAGTCGGTCTACCAGCTAACCACGGCCTATGGTCACGCTGGATCGCCGACTGCTCCACGGGCAGATCTGGCCGAACGCTTACCAGCCACTGGCAAGCGTCCGACCAATCCTCCTCCGTGGCTAACTGCGAGCGCTCTACTAGACGAGGGCCTTCGTCCTCCTCCTGAGCGCCGGCAGTTGAAAACGACGGCGGATATGCTGCTACCCCTGGCAAGCCAGGGAAAACATGCGGGCCCGAAAGAACAGGCATGCTAAACTCCCTGGCTTGACCAGGAGCAGGCGCCGTGGTAGAGCGCGGGGCAGACACCGCCCCACCACGGCCCTGGCCAGCACCAGCGATACTCTCGGCAAGCCGAGGTATGCGGTAACCGTGGCCATCAGCACCACCCAGGGTCACCTTCTGGACCGTGAATTCTACTCCTGCGTGAGTAGAACCACGGAACACGTCGCCTGCATTCCCCGCGAGGGGTGCACAGACGTCGTCTTCCATGGCCACGTCCCCAGACGGCGACCCTAGCAGGTAATCCTCTTCCTCCTGGCCAGAAAGATTAGACTCCGGGTCAGCAAAGAGCTAACCCGGACTGGCCAGGGAAGGTGCCATAGGAGGACTTGACACCCGCGGCGCGCGGATACCCAGGGTCTGAAGAGCAGACCGCGGGTCCCAGCAACAACCGTTGTCCACGGCCCCTCGGCGCGGCACCAAGCCTGCTGCCAGGGTCGTGGACCGCCCCCAACAAGGGGGCCACCTCTGAATCCACATCGAACAACGGACCGGACCTAAGAAACTCGGATTCAGAGGCGGGGATCACCTGCTCCGAAGCAGATGCTGAGGACAACAAAGGACCTGGGCCAGGCAGCATGCTGCGAAGCAACTCTGGGACCAAATCCTTTATTGTCCTCTGCATCTCTCCCAACATTTCGGACCGGAAGGCCTCCATATCCACCGCGGATGAGGCCTCCCTCTTACCCTTTTTCACACCCTCCTTCTTCGCCTTCCTCTCTTCCTCCATGACCTTCTCCCTCGCCTGCAACGATAAAAACTCAGACATTAGATCCCCCCCCCCCAAATGCTTGCATACATCGCATTTTAGCAACAGTCCACAGGGACTGCAGCTAAAGCACAAATGTGGCGCAAATCTGTCCTTAAGGAAAC
The DNA here is from genome assembly GCA_034401795.1 of Chaetoderma sp. LZ-2023a. Classification (NCBI taxonomy): domain Eukaryota; kingdom Metazoa; phylum Mollusca; class Caudofoveata; order Chaetodermatida; family Chaetodermatidae; genus Chaetoderma; species Chaetoderma sp. LZ-2023a. The sequence continues at coordinate 70,523,960 of CM067370.1, forward strand.
GACCACAGGACGGGCAACCAGGTCTCTGAAACAGGACAAAGGACGAGGACAATGAGCAAGTTAGTTACGGTTAGAAGAAACTCAAAACCAAACTAAAAGAGAGGAACAGGATCATAAAGATCACTAATCAAGAAGAAACCAGCGTTGGACAAAACTTTAAATGTTAATAAAGCGCAAGCCCGATTATGACGTCATCAATCTCTTAACAGAAAATTAATCGATCCGCAACAAGCATCCCAGTGCCAGGACGAATTGTATTCATACCTAGAACATCCTCCAAAGGATATTCAGACTACACATGATCAGATACACCATGATAAAAAATGGTAAAAAATCAGTCATTATTTTTTCAAATAATTTTACCACATATCATTACTCATATACCTGACACCTTGTATAGACAAACCATCCACCTTGATGCACTGGAGCACTCCACCAAGACTACGTCTCTTCACCTTTCTCCACCTTGGGGAAGGAATTGGATCAAGAGGGCAAAGTGAGAAGACCTTTATAGTAAGCCTCCAACTCACTGAACATAGACTTTTTGGTTAGATAACCTAACAGTATTAGTAGGAAATGGAACCGTGGTGGAGAAAAACAAACCCTCCTGTGCTGAACTGTCCATTAGTCATGCAAATCCATTCCTGTGGACATAAACACAAAGAGAAATTAGACTTATAAAGCACCATGTTGGAAAAAAACAACTCAAACAGGCGCTCCTCACGGTAAACACGAGTCCCGGAAACACATTACACCGGGGAAAAAACTCGCTAGAATATCATTGAAATCACCTGATAAAGAGATCCCGTCCCTTCCTCTGGCGAATTTGCCCTCTCAGACATCTTAATCAACAATATTCTCGGTAAATATGACGTGAAATAGGTTTTAAACTCGTGAACTTGCAGCAAAACAACAAGCACATGCGTTCTCCTTGCCAATAAATTAGCAAAGAGGTAGTGGTAGTCGGCGCATGCGCGGTGGTGGGGCTGGCATCCGCCGGACTACCTCTGACTACCCGCCCAGTAGGGGCACCTAACTGTTTTTAATCTGAGTGTTTTATTGAGTGAAAGCCAATATTTAGCAATATCAAAAGTATTAGGGAGGTAAGTATACTCTTGATGTGAAAAGATAACGTCCAAGTCATGCACACACATAGAATTAGATTGCCCATTTGTCCCCTGGCCACTGCCCTCAGATTGACTCAAGAACAAAATAATTTGTTGTACTGTAGTCTACTAACTACAAGCTTCAAAATGATATGTGACATGACCACATTTGATACAATTTATTTTCTGCCCACCATTTCCTCATCCTTGCCACTGGGGGTGATATCAAAATTCCAATGTATCAAGCACATCCCTGGCCATTTGTGTAATCATACCGAAAGTTTCAAGTTTCTGTGAAATGGTCTAGGAGGAGTTGCGTTACAATCGATTGGTGCCCACTTTTTAAACCCCAACCCCACCCCCACAGCTACACTCACTTTGACACAAGGCTAAAATAATTCCTTGTACTGTAGTCTACTCATCATTGGCATGTAACATGAAGATGTTAGATAAATTAATTTTTTTACTTTTTTACCCACAGTCCCCACCCCCTGGACGTCATAGCAAAATTTCACAAGAGCTATCAGAAGATAGCAAATAGCTTACCTGTATGTATGTATGATCACTGTATTCTGCGGCTGTAGTAGTAGAAACATCCTACAATCAGTCCTACAAGCAATCAGTCTTTCTTTACTTTTGCCCACTGTGTCTTGTCCTCAGCAGAAATCCTTAGCTTCCTCAGCTCACATTCTTGACTTGAGTGTACCGAGTCCTGCTTATCTGTACTGTATATTAATTGTACATCACAGGATATGATGGACCACCAGATACAGTCTCATTCTGAAATTTGACAATCAACATGCCGATTCAAAACACCCAAGGTATTACCCATCGGGCAAGCATAGCTATGCTTGGAGACTGAACTATAATGCCTTTCTGCCAAGGAGTAACCTGAAGTCATTACTCATTGCAATGACAACTGGCACCCTGGGGCTAACCGAATGGCAAATGGTCCAAACATAAGCAAAGTTCAGAGTCTGAAAAAAGAAGAAACATTTTCAAAAACAATCAGCATAATACATATTTGGATGTGAAATGGTCTAGGAGTTACATTACAATCGATTGGTGCCCACTTTTGACCACCCCCCCCCCCCCCCCCCCCCCCCGCCCCCTCCTACCCTCAGTTTGACCCAAGATCAAAATAATTCCTTGTACTGTAGTCTATTTATCATTGGCTTGAAAATGATATGCGACATAAGATTTGGACATTTTTTATTTTTTACCCCACATTTTTCAAGGTTCCAAGTTTAAAAGCAAGTCTTTGGTGATTAAATTGTCATTTGAAAAATCCTTAACCACAGCATAATACATATATAACCTGGATGCAAATCAGCCAAAAAATTATCAAAGTTCAAATGGCAAAAAAATATGGAAAGATTTTGAAAATCAATACCATATTTATTCTAATTATACCGCCGGGTGGGTAGCGGTCACCAAAGGGTTAATTAGGGTGGAAAAAGTTTGAAAAAAATACCACAAAATTAGAACGGTTTTTTCAGTCACCTTGAAACAGTATATAATTATAGTATTCCATGCAATTTCTGCTAAATTTGCTCAAATATTCATAAAAACTACTCGTTTCACATTAGATTTATTCAGAGGCTTTATTTAGGACATAAAGGTGGAATTTAGCGAAGTTAGGAACAAATGATTTATGCGTTGTTAAATTGGATGGAGGCGCATTTGTGATGCGTTCACTGATACATCGGAAAATATGCCATAGCTGTATCTCGATGCATAATTAACGTTAGCGGCTCTATCACTGAACGGCAAGATACTGATCAGAAACAATTTAGGCATAGGTTGAATTGACTGGAGGCGCATTTGTGATGCATTCAGAGATACATTAGAAAATTTATAGCTGTATCTTAATGCCAATTCAACAACATCGTTAGACGCTCTGTCATTGAAGGACAGTATAAACTGACGAAAAAAGATCTTTTGCGCATGTATTCACGAAAATTACCAAAATGTTGCTGTGCATGGGTTTTTTCTGGATGTTTTTCTTTTTCAAGACTAGATGACAGCAGAAGATCTACATATATTGACTTCTGATGTCTTGAGCGCAGAAATCACCTCTTCCCCATACGGATGAAGAGAATGTAACCGGAAATAGTAGGGATCCCCTACTAACAAATGTGATATTTGTAAATAGCAGAGAAGGGAAACTAATTACAAATAAATACCTCTGTATTATTTTCTGAGGATTAAGATGACGAGGGTTGGAAGTGTCACAGAGATAATGGTCGGTAAAACTCGATTCACAGTGCCACTGGGCTACTGACATAATGTCTTCAACAGAAACACCATTAAATAATGCCATGGAAGTTACCACACCATGGACACTATGAGCCTTGGCTCTATCTACTTGTTTTCCAGTGGTTGTTTTATGACAGAATTGAATGCATTCTACTATCCATCTGGAAATAGTGTCTCTTGACGCCCTACCATGGGGTTCAATATATGACAACCATAGGGAGCATGGGTCCATCCGCCTAACCCGGGTCCTTTTCTTGTACTTATTTAAGGCATAGATAGGACACCATGCTTTAGAACCCAGTTCATATCTGGTTAAGGCAGGTAAAATTATAGATTGACCCGGATATTTCAAAGATTGATTCTTACTCGGTAGAAGCGTAAGGCCATCACCTGTAACTATATAACGGTCAGGCTCAGCAGACAAAGCATGAGTTTCACTCCTGCGTCTGGCTGAGGCTGCCGCGGTTAAAAATACATTTTTTTGTGTCAATAATTTTATAGAAATGGCACTAAGTGGTTCAAAGGTTTATCACTCAAAACTTGAAGGACCAGAGAAAGACTCCATGACCGAGTCTGTGGCGGATTTCTCGGTCTAAGATTGCCCATATCCTTGATAAGAGAATTTAGAACACATACTTCATCACTTCCCCTCTTTGCCAAGCAAGGGATAAGTCATTAATTCTGATTTATATCCAGCAATAGAATTAGGCTTAAGAAAATCAGCTACTACCTGAATAGATGCATCCATTGGATTGACACATCTCTTTGAGCACCATTCTGCAAATTTGTTGATTTTATAATTATATGCTCTGGAGGTTGACCCCCTTCTGGCTCTGGCCATGAAATTGGCTGTTTGCTCAGAAAAGCCCTCCTTAATTGCGGATTTTTTGACAACATCCATGCAGTCAATTGAAACATTGACGGATTGTTGTGAAGGGACTTGCTCTGGAAGATAATATTGTCCATCAGAGGCAGAGGAACTGGATTGCAGACCAGAATGTCCAGCAGATCCGTAAACCATGATCGGCTTGGCTAATTCGGGGCGATCAGAAGCACTTGGCATTCCTCCTGCTTGCTTTTCTGGAGAATCCTTGGAATCAGGATTGTTGGAGGGTATGCATATGCATACTTTCCCTTCCAACTGATAGCTAGCGCATCTATTGAGATAGTGCTTGGATCTGGAATCGGAGAAACGTACGTCGTCATCTTCGCATTCTTCTTCATTGCGAATAAATCTATGGCGGGGTTTCCTCAATGATTGAACAGATGATCCGCCACTCACTGATTTAGTTGCCATTCCAGACAGAATGCTCATCCTTTGGCTCAATGAGTCTGCTAACAGATTCAGCCTTCCCATAATATGAATTGCTTTCAAGGCGATCATATGATCCCTGCACCAGCAAAGCAGTTTCCATGTCATCATACAGAGACTGGGCGACTTCGTTCCGCCCTGGCGGTTTATGTAACTCACTACTCTTGAGTTGTCTGAACGTATCAACACAAACTTTCCCTCCACTTGTTCCAGTTGATATGCTCCTTTGACTGATCTAGATTCCAAAGCCCTGATATTGTGGCTTCTTCCAGGCAAGCTCCCCATCCCCCCATTGATGCATCCGTAAACATCGTTATTTGATGGTTGGAAGGGGTCAGCATGAAACACATAGGCCCCCCCCAGGAGATTTTCTCTCTCCATCCACCAATGAAGGTGATGAATGAGAGGATCCAACACTTGAATGCGCGAGTCCAGAGATCCTGAACAGCTGAATCGGCCGCCTGCGTAAGGCTGCCTGAGGAATGACTGGTTCCATTGAAACCATCAGACCTAGCATTCTCAGATAGACTCGAGCTAAAATATAACGACTGCTGCAAACCAATTGTATGCATGAGAGGAGATTCTCCACTCCTGTGATGGATAAACATATCTTATCTCCAGATCGAAGAACATACCCAGGCAAACAACTTCTGGGATGGAGTCACCTCTGATTTCTGAAAGTTTATTATCCAGCCTAAATCTGTGAGAGTTTTCAAAACTATCTCCAGATTTGCTGGCAAGCTTTCTTGGTTGTGTGCTTTCAGGAACCAGTCATCTATGTAAGTGTGGACTGCTATATTTCTCCTGTGGAGGTATGCTGTGATAGCTAGGACCACTCTAGTGAAGACCATCGGAGCCGTCGAAATTCCAAAAGGGAGAACTTCGAATTCCCATTGCTGTCCCTGGAAAGCAAATCTCAGGAACCGATGAAAACTCCTTGCAATGAGAATGTGGAAATAAGCATCTTTCAGATCTATCGATGCTGTCTACATCCACTTCTCTAACCTCAACACCACCGATTTTATTGTTTCCATTTTGAAGCTCGGTGTGTCTATAAATTTGTTTAGAGGTTTGAGGTTGAGAATTAGTCTCCACCCGCCGGTGTTCTTTACCACAAGAAACCCGGTTGAATAGAAGCCCGGGCAATCTTGCACCAGTTGAATTGCTTCTTTTAGAATTAGAGATTCTATCTCCTCTTCTCTGCACAACCGCTTGTCTGGATCTCTTGGATTTTGAGTCCAGACCGGGACCAGAGACAGATGCAATGGTGGACCTATTATCCACTCTGGACTGTATCCGAGTGAAAGCCATTGCAAGACTAAGCGATCCTGAATTAACCACTCCCACTCCTGAATGTGGAAAGTCAATCGACCTCCCACTGGTGCACCTAGGGTTTGCGGGGTGCGCATAAATTTTAGAAGTGGGTGTGTCTCTGGTACGTGTGACAACACCAGAGTGGTACCTGTGGTAACCAAAAATTCTATTATGCCATCAGGCCCGGTTACCACGTGCCGATCCATGCGCACTGCGCCCAGCGCCAAGCGCACCTCGGTGCGTGGGCTGCTGCCTGGCTGGCTGCGCTTGGAGCGCTGGCTGCGCTTGGAGCGCTGGCTGACATACAGTAACACGTCGCTGCTGGTGCAGTCAGCGAGGTTTCTGAACCCGGCCAGCCTGCTGGCCTCTGACAATGCCAGCACCGCCATGAGCGTACTGCTGACGAGCAGCCGAGGGCTGAACACGCACATGTTCTCTATGCAGCACTTCAAATTGTGCTTGTTAACCAAGTTCACTGTCTCCTGGAGGTGCCGACAACCCTCATCTCCAAACAGACCAGGGCCCATCATCTGCGCTTACGATAAGGGTGACTTGAGCTCTTGGGATGGGCACAGATTGTCCAGCGCAAGCGCGCACCTAGTCCTCAGTGACTAGGTCACAGATCTAGTCAAGCAGTCCAACGCCAGGTTGATACCATCCTGGATGGCTCATTGGAGTGTAACTGGACTAGGCTGCTGCTGAACCAAGGCTGCTATTACCGCTGATAGCAGCTGAGAGACGTAAGACGCACACTGATTGCTGCTCGTGAACTCTCCTCGGTGTCACACAGTGTGGCATTTGCTGAGCGCATAGCGCCCGAGCACAGCGCCCCCGTGTTAGCACGAGAGCCTGGCCGCGTGTCTTTTCCCAGGGCGGCGCTGTCATGCGCGCTCGGTTTGGGAGCTAGACCATACCGAGTGTACTGACTGGCAGTAACTCGGCAACATCTAGCAACCTTGCGGAGGGGGGGGGGGGCTTCGTGAGGTGACCTTTCGGCCTTATCGACTCTTCTGTCACAGCGTACAGCAGTGATTGGGCTAATGGCGTAGCCTGTATCCACAGAGAGCTCTGGTCTGACTGCGAGGAACCATACGCACGCGTCAGACCAGTCTTCGTCTGTGGCCACCTGCGAATTGCCGACGAGCAGTGGGCCCTCGTCATATTCAATGGCATTCATAGGTGGGGCCATGGAGGAGGCTACAGACGCATCTGACTGCCCGGGGAATGCATACGGCCCCGTGAGGGTCGGCATGGCATTCTCTGTGGGCAGGCCGCATACCGGGGCCGCGTTCGTGTGAGGGGCATAAGACAAACTAGCGCGCTCAGGATCGTCCATATAAGATTCCACGGCTAAGCATGGTATCTTATACGGGCGGCCGTCCACTTCGAAGCGGTCCACAGGTTGAATCATGAAACCCGCTCCCGAGGGGACAGTACCATAGGTTAGAGGAGTGTAAACGCTCGCATCCATGGCTTCATGGTCATCCCGTGGACTGAGCAGGTAGTCTTCGTCATCTTCCTTGTCAGGAAAGTTAGACTCCGGGATAACAAAGGAAGCTAACCCAGACTGACCAGGAAAAGGCCCATAGGCAGATGACGAGGGTACTCTGCGAGTGATCATGGTCAGGCCCGCTGGTCGGGTCCCGCCTGATACTACTCGTGCCGCAGAATCACCAGGCGATACGAACATCAAGCCTGGGTCTGAGTCAGCCACCCCTGTATCATTGAAATTTTTGTCAGAACTAGGAGGGCATGATCCAGGGACGAGGGCTACTTGCTCTGAGGTCGATGCGCAGAAGCTTGAAACACCTGTGCACGGAAACATGCCGCAAACCATGTCAGGCATCAGGTCCTTCAGTGTCCTGCGCATCTTACTCACTAACTCTACTTTGATGGCCTCCAGCTCACCCTTCTCGGAGGCATTCTTCTTACCCTTCTCCTCTTTCCCCACTCTCGTGCCGTCATCCATCATCATCTTCGCCTGCAAAGAGAAGAATTCAGAAGTTAGATCCCCTCACCCCCACCCCGACTCTTTACAAATACAACATTTGTTATTAGGCCTACAGCAAGTACAAGATGAGCAGAGGTGGGGGAATAATCTAGCCTTAAGATGCTTGGAGCATGACGAACAAGATGACTTCTGAAAGGGAGACAGGTGTAGTTCGGATCGACCGGGTCGGTACCGACCGTGCCAGCCAAGTTGGGTATGCGCCGCTCATCCTGGATTCGTTCCCTGAACACGCCTCCCTGAGAAGAGCCATAAGCGTATATGGGCCCATGAGAGAGATCGCGTTATAAAAACGACTAAGCTCGTTAAAACGCATAGTGCGCATGCTCGCGCTTGGATGCCATTTTTGACAGAGCACGTAGTTTACGACCAAGATGGGATGATGCTTTTAGTGTACCGAGATGGTACCATGTAATCCTTTTTAATTACCTGTTCCCGCCGAATCTGGCATTAATCAAAACCAGAATTTGACGGGCTTTCCAAATCTGTAAACCATTTCAAAATCAGTTAAGAAATGGCTGAGTTATCCACGCAAAACCCCTTTTGATTATCTTCAAAATATTGCCGTGACGTCATAACCACGTGGACGCAGAACTTCTAGAATGTTCTAGAACATTCGACTGCGTTATTATTAGCTATGCGCTGATTGGTTGTTGCTCGACCGATGATTGGTTTGAGCCAGCGCCTGTGACGTCACGAGTAGTAAAAAAGGAGTCGGTTTCTCCCCCGTAGCCAGCAGTACTCCAGCCCACCGCACTAAAAGCAATTTTGTAACTCCCGTCCTTGCGGGAGAATTTTGGAACTTTATAGATATTGTTCACGATTATATCAAGAGCTACTTCGGAACACGAACTTGCAGTGAGGCCTTTCCCGGCCTGAAAATGTGATTTTACAGATGTAGAGGCAGCGATGTTCTTTGGTGGATGACTCGCCGGATCTGCCGGCCATGCCACAAAGTGGTTATTTAACAGTCCCTGCACTGATGTCGTGCAGGTTCATCTAAACTTTTCGACCGCAGCAAGTAAAGTTTGCCCAGTACATCTTCAGAGCTGGCTGACGTACCCCGCACCGTTAAGCTTAGTTTTGTATCTTCATCTGCATCTAACAACCCCCGCTTGTGATCGGGTTGTTGTCAACTTTCATCCGTACCATCGGTGTACGGGAAGTTTCTTCACAGCAGCAATGTTATTGTATCTCTTGCTGACTACTCGTTAGACATTCTATATTGTGATTACAGTCCTGAGTTCGATCCACTCTCGTCATGAGCTGCTGTGGGAATCCTGTTTGCGGGAACAAGCCTGCGGGAACTTTCCAGCTTCCTGAGAATGCATCAACTCACGTCAGCCTAAGAGTGACATATCAATTTCAGTAACACGACTTAAGAATGGCTACCGATTATTCAAGTAACTATACTTAACATTTTAATTATTCTGTTAAATGTATTTTTCCTAATTACATCATACCCGTATAAACGGTCCTGATGACTAAAAGATACCGTAACGGTCTTAGGACCGCTAGTTATAATTTCTGTATATGTTTATAGTTATTCTCATTTTCTGTAAGGTGTTTTCACTAACCGCACAGTAATAGGTTCCTTAACCTGTACTAAAGATATATAATTCTGATCATTTCACACTGTATTAATTGTTCTGGTTAGTTTATATATGGCTGGTGGCCATCAGTTCATAGGTTTTGTTTAATTGTAGAAAATATAGGCCCACAGTGCACGTAGGAAACACTATACAGCGACACATATATATACAGCACTTTCCCCCGCCACCAACAATTTTTCACTGAGGTCGCTGTCCGTGCTATAACTCTGTTTAGCCTGGCATGCTACAGACTAAAACCGTTTCTATTCAGCTCGATAGGATAGGTTTAATATGATTAGAGACAATTTCTTCGTTAGGTGTAGTGTACGCCTCTCTCCCGGTAGTTGCAATAATTTAGCCCCGCACTCCGGCAAGATTGTGTACGAGTGGCCACAATACCCAAAGGGCCTCATATCTCTACGATATTGTCTCTATTCATGTTCCACTAAGCCTTGTGGCTTCTTAATTGTTTGGATGTCCATATCCGCACCATGGGCTGATCCGACCCTGGGAAATTGTTGGGGTTTCCGAGCGGTGATGGCCAAGGTGTGGTATCACATACATTCCCTCTGTATCCTCGGATACTTAGTAGTTAGCACTTCTGCCAATGTAGGAAATCACTGCGCAAACATATCCTAATTATTATTTTCTTTTATCTGCTGAACAATCCTCCCGCACCGCAGTGCAAAGCTGGGCAACTTGTGTTTAAACCTAACAACAGGTTAAACGGTTAGTTCCATAGGACCTGGTGATGGGCGAGATGCGCATCCTCACCGAATTCCGTAACAATGTCTGGGCATGATATTCAGATCTGCCATGCCCTCGCGGGAAGGACATTTACGGTGGGTATTCGTCTCTCTTACCCCCACCATAACAATAGATCAGTTGCCAAAAATGCTTTTGTGAAAAGTAGCCAGTGTCTTGTGATGTTTTATGTGGTTATGGAGCAGGATGTCCGGATTCTTATCCAGTTCGGAGATCTTACTAAGTAACATGTATGAGCGCTGTCTTCAGTATTTATGTTTTAGGGCATCCGTTCTCAATGACAGCCGTATCTAACGGCTAGGTAGACAACCGCCATTTGTGGCCTAAAATAGTTCTCATCTCTAAAAACTAAAAGATAGCTAAGCATAAAAGATAGCTAAGCATAGAAGAAAGCCCGCATAAATAAAGCGGCAACTACTAATTCAGCATACTAAGAATTACATAAGACGGTGACGTGGGAATCCTTCGGGAATCGTTCGTCCCGTCTTCACGTAAAACAGCACGCAAACTTATAGTCATAATCTCACTAGGTATGGTCTTTTCTTTTCAGCATTTTGGTTAAATATTAGAGTGGGCCCATTTTTGCCTACTACTCTTCTCCCACAATAAGCAGTGGTGACATTTTCCAGTGACAGAGGCCCGCGCGAGACACTTGCCTCTCGCAAGGATTCAGCGACGACGGCCCACACGAGGATAATACTTCTCACCCAAACTAGCACTAGGAGTAGTGCCCGCGTGAGGCACATGATTTTTCCTCACTACAAAGATAATTTTCTTTCCTTTCCGCTTAGAAGAGGTATAATAGCTTATATTAAGTTAATTAGTTAAGGCTCGTGTACGGGAGCCTCCCTTGCGGGGATACCTCTGCGGACCTATGAGTCTGTGTGGTATCTCCGGGAGCCCCATGTTTAAAAGTTCATCCGGCTGTCTCTATGTCTTGTATTTTCATATGCTCATCATTTTTTTATCTAGCATACTTGACAGTCTATTTAGGTAAAATTTTTGTATAGACTTAGTTTAATTAGGTCACCAAATCAAATCTTGTAAGTCCATAGATCACGAAATTGCTATGGACAGGCATACTGGTGACACAAACTCTTGGGATGAGACCGTTGTGTTTAATGTTCGCGACGATTGTCGCACAGCCCCACCGGAACGATTGAGTCTTAGGACCCGGTCTTTGTTACGCGTAGGGCAGTATCGTACAGGATCCGTCACCCCGAGACCAGAAGCTAACCATTCGTCGTGCACTTGCGGTGCGGCGAGTCAACATCAGACACCGGAACGGCCCGACACTACCCCGCGAGCTACACATACAAAGAGAATGAGTATTTTTGTTTGTTAATTTTCATAAAACAAAAAATAAAATAAAAAATAGAGAGAGAAGACAACCACTTTTTTACTGAAAACCCCGAAGGGACAGATAGATGTGTTCAATTTAAAAAATAAGGAATAAACACAGCCAGGGATAAAAAGAGAATGTTAGAAATCTTGAGAGACTGATCATGACATCCAGCTATCTCTACACATTCATAACATAAGATGATAATAACATCAAGAACCCTCTAATAAACAAGAGATTAAACATCAAGGTAAAGGGAAAAAACTGGCTGATTATAACATCAAACCTCAATGCAAAAGCCCCTTCAAGGGGAGGAGATATCAGATTATGAATGCAAGAAATACCTAGGACTACATACATTCTTCACTCAAGAATAATATAATACTATAATTATATATCTGAGAACCCATGCACAAACACAAGAGAGAATACAGTGCTGTAAAGATGGCAGCAAAAATTGATAAAAATTTCAAATAATTAGGTGCCATAACTAATAAATTCCCTTATCCTGAACAAAGGCAAACCGTCCTCTTGTGCAAAAAATCATGTCCATACCAACCGCCATATCTGGAGAGTCTGACGAGGGGATGGGACAACAGGAGGGATTAATTTTTCGTTTTAGGCATAATCATTTGATATGTCAGAAAAAAGGAGACATGATCAACTTCTGAGTGAAGAACAGGATCTCTACCATTATAAGATGAGCCTGTGGACACAAAGACACAAGGGATTAGTAGAATTTAGGCGCCGGGATAATTTAACAAGAATTCCTAACGCCTAAAAACGCGCTTACGCCGGGCGGCCGCATTACGAAAACTGTTAACGTATTCACTGTTACAGGTTTTAAATAAAATATGGAACAATATCACCTTATTAGATGATTAGGCAGACGCCTCGGGCGCATTAACATCAGCCATAATGATAGATGGATGAAAACAGGATTGAATTTCATAAAACAAGAGATTGAAATTGTTTCCCAAGTTGCTTTAAAGCCAATATATTAGAAAACGCAAGTACCAGTATGCGCACGCGCAGAGGTGGGGTCTGACATGTGCATGACTGTGTACATTCCACCTGCCCAGTAGGGGCACCTAACATTTTATAATTCTGAATATTATTGAATTTAGAGCCGATATACTAGTATATCAAGTGTTAGGGAGGTAAGTATGTTCTCATGATGTGAAAAATTAAAATCGGCCCAGTGCTTCTTGAGAAGAAACTGTTTAATGGAAAAGTTGATGGATGCTGGACGGCGGATGGACACACAATGGACGATCGCCACGGCATAAGCTCACTTGGCTTTTCAGGCCAGGTGAGCTAACCATGAGAACGACATAAATATGGCTAAGTAACTAAGACAGCAATTTTATTTACTACAGTAGGCATAAATAAGCAGATTTCAATCATGGCTTAACGCTTACCACTTTGATGTCACCATTGTATCTTTTACTGTGACAATAACAAAGAAACTGGTGGACACTTTTCAACAATTTTGGTGGGAGATGTTGCTGTCGTATCTTCCACCAAATTTGTTGAAAAATAAAAAGTCATCTTTTAATTTAATTTTAAATCTGAAAGTTTTGACATCAGAGTGGTAAGGGTTAAAATTTAGTTATAATGGGCAGAAGCGTGTTTAATATAGATATTTAGTTTTTATCCCTTACCACTCCTGCTATTATTGCACACCAATGCAACAACTGAACAAGTATTCAAACCTAGATGCTGCGGGCATGTGGGAATACAAAGTGATGTAATTACAAAACACACTACCAGCAGTTCTCTATATGAGCAAGCACAACAAATATCCTCCATTACCTTTGCATCTTCATGATGTCAATAATGAGGTCATCCTGAGTTGATTCCAGCCCTGATGGAGCTGACATGCTCCGACCATATGACTTGAGAACATCTGTATCTGAGCGAACCATCATACCTAGTGCAAAGCAAAGCATGGTTTTATTGGACAACAAGATAGTTTAACCCTTTATCTTCATTTCAAGGTAATTATACAGTGAAGCTGCATATTTTGAAAAGGTTTCTCTAGAAGCTGTTGCTGATATATGCAGCAACAGCTCACAGTAATATTAGTATCAAGATATTTGAAACAAATATTTCCGAAACTGTAACAACTTGGTGTATCTGTACTATAATGATGAACAGTTTAATATTGCACAAATATATTGACATGGCAATGACCTTTGAACTATTGGTCTCAAACGAGACAATCTTTCACAAGTTGATATCCAGCATAGGTGAAGCTTGGTGAAGATTAGTCTTAAATCCAACCATGACCTCTGATAAGAATGTGCCACATGCCCACATGAAATGGCATCATCAATAAATCCAATCAAATGCAATTACTTCAAGAAGTCTATTCACTGATATGCCATAATAAGCAGCAAGATGGTTGCAATGCAACAATGAGGTGCACAGTTTTGACACAATAATACCTGTAATGGTAATGTGCATGATGGGTAGTCATACAAATGTCCATAATGATACATGCTGCATGCACACATAGTCATGGAACAAAGGTCAAAAGGTTTGTTGAGATCATTTAAGACATTGTTGAATAGCCACTGACGTGTATCTTCTTTGCTAAATTCTTACTGATATCTATTTCCAAATCATGTAATTCATGTGCACATTGTATGGAATAAAGCTGTGAAGTGTTATTGAAATCTAGTACATGTATAAGTATTTGTCGAGTTAAATAGGCATTTACAGTAGTTTAATCTAATCAAATGTTCAAATCCTACCCATTGACTAAGATCTTAATAGTAATGGATGAATAAAAAAAGCATCCGCTTTTGTTTCTACGAGAATTGTTAATAGTTACCAGATGTACTATTATGATAATGTCTATTATCTAGTCTAGCTTAAAATAAACAATTAAAACGCCGCACTCTCCATGGTCCTGCCCATACTGTGTCCGGGAATTACCATAGCCCCAGGTACTGAGTCAATTCCCAATCACAGTCAGATTCATCTTATATTTGTCTTGACAAACAGCGAAAGCAGCTCAGCTTCACCTCAGCGGGGCAGCTGAAGCGGGCCATAGTACATCTGGTAAGTATTAACAATTCTCATAGAAACAAAAGCGGATGCTTTTTTTATTCTACTTCAAATAATACAAGATGTACTATTAGGATAAACTCTGGATTTCAACAGCCAAAAAACTCTGGTGGAAGGAGGTGAGGCTCAAACCAGCAGTCATCTACACCTCATTTGTCCGCACAAATTCCAGAGGTCTGTCAAAAGGGGAGGCAAGACCCATCAGACCTGTGTCAGTTCCAAGTCTCAGCTAGGGCAGTCCAGGAGAGTGCAAAGAAGCTACTACAACTTCTAATTTTGAAAACTATCAGTATATTTATTAGATTTTCAAATTTGAATGAGTCTAAAGTATGTTGCAATGAATAAGATACTTTTGAACTAGACTATTTACTTAATCAGTCTGGTATTTCGACTGTAAGTAAACTAATATTAGTCACTTAATTTAAGCAAACACTCACCATTTTCAGAGTGCTTGGTCTTTCTTGATCATCACAGGAGCTCCGCCCATCCACAGTCGTTCACAGCTCATGTGCATCACCATTGCTCAGTGCATGTGGAAGAACCTTGCGATGTATGCGAAATAGTGGTGGGATGTGGCTTTAGTTAAGATTCGACAAATTGGTGACGGTGACCGGATTAAGTGCGCTGGTGATATCGCGAAGGTAGAAATCATTAAATGACGGCTCAGCATGCCATTGTGCTACAGACATCACCTCCTCTAAAGAGACACCCTTATAAAGGGCCGATGATGCTGCTAGTGCTCGGACTTGATGGGCATTCGCACGATCAATCTGCTTTCCTGTTGTGATTTTATGCGACATCTGATTAGCATCGACTATCCAACAAGAAATGGTGTCTTTCAAGGCACAAAGATGAGGAGCTTTTAGACATAACCACAGAGATTTCCGGTCATCTCTCCACTCCTCAGTACGTTTCTTATACATTTCCAGACATCTGACAGGACACCAAGCAGAAGAGTTTGGGTCATGTCTAATTAAACGTGGCAAATTGATCAACTGTCCTGGATATTTGAGTGACTGACTCTTTGCCAGGAAACAAAAACCTGGTAGTAGTCTTAAACCTTCATCCGTAATGATAAAACGGTCTTGTTCGGCAGAACGCACATGAATTTCGCTTCTCCTCGCCGATGCTGCTGCAACCAAGAAAACTGACTTAATAGTTAACAGTTTAATATCTATAGATCTAATTGGTTCAAAGGGAGTATGCCCTAAAACCTGTAGAAAGAGATAGATTCCATGCTGGGATAGGAATTGGCTGTCTAGGTCGCAAATTGCTCATTCTTTTAATAACTTCATTTAAAGTGTCGTTCTCCGCTCCTACAATGGCCAGACTGGGAACAACTGAAGCTAATGCAGACTACTTCACATAAATGACAGAAAAATCTGCTACATGTTAAACAGATGCAGAAAAGGGCTCAATATCTCTTCCCTTACACCACTCTGCAAATTTGTTGATTCTATAATTATATGTCTTGGTGGTTGACCCTATTCTGGCTGAAGCGACAAACTTCGCTGCTTGCTCACAAAACCACCCTTAATTGCACGGTACTTGATAACATCCATGCAGTCAATTGGAACATCTCCGCTCTCCCGTGGAGACAGACCTTTGTTCTGAGAGATCAGATCCCTTCTGTCTGAAAGAGGGATTGGATTGCAGACCAGAAGGTCCAGCAGCTCCGTAAACCATGATCGGCAAGATGGACATCTGCTGTTGAGGAGGTTGTAGAGGAACACCTCGCAGGAGATTCTGTTCTGATAACCACCAATGAAGATGAAATATCAATGGTTCTTTTACCGGAATCCTAATGGATCCGTTCCGAGACCAGAATGACATTAAGTACATCTGAATCGGCCTGCGCCTGAGTGCCGCATAAGGAACCACCTTCTCAAGAGATACTAGTAAACCCAGTATTCTGAGAAATTGATGCACCGTCAGATAGGCTCCTAGAGAAACTGAGTAATGCAATCAAACTCTTGACTCTGCTCTCCGCCGGAAAAGCTACACCGTCCCTGAGATTGAAAAGAATTCCCAGATACACAAACTCCTAGGATGGAGTCAATTCTGAGTTCTCTAGATTCACAATCCATACTAGGTCCTTTAATAAGGCCAGGACTACCTGAAGATTGTTGCGCAGAGTGACTGGATTCCCCGCCTTCAGCAGCCAGTCGTCTATGTAAGTATGAACAGCTATGTTTCTCCTGCGAAGATAACAAGTCATGGCGAGAACCACTTTGGTGAAGCCCCTCGGTGCTGTGGTCAGACCGAACGGTAACGTATTGAATTCCCAAACACTATCTTGGAACGCAAAGCAAAGGTATTTCTGAAAAGGAATTGACATTGGAATATGAAAATATGCACTCCATGGCCACCTCGCGGCTACTTGGATTATGACGGCCCAGGATCGCTAGCACTGTTATCCTTACGGTAACCGCCGCGACTGGAGTCGCCACCCTTCCTATCATCTTCATACGGCCTCTTATTAGAGGACTTGTATGAAGACGAACGGCCAGGTCCATGTGAACCTGATGCCTGATGGGCATCACGGCCAGAAGAACAGAAGGGCGATCTCTGGTGCTGCCTCCGTTGCTCATGCCAATGCTGCTTATAGAACTGCTGCGGCTGAGTCCTCTTCGTCGACTTCCACGACTTGCCGACTACTTCGTGCTCTGCAACCTTTGACGCAACTTTGGAGAGAGCTTGCCGTACCGAGCTGCCAAACAAGCCGGGACCAATGAAGGGCGCAGAAGATAATGCAGCCCTCATCTCTGGTCTTGGTTCTATGCAATTGAGAACCATTCTCCTTCATTCCACCAATGATCTTGTGATCACCCTGGCCAGGCAATCTTGGGACAAGCGCATAGTGTCCCGGATAACTCCGGGAGCAGCCTCTGGCACTTCCCCATATTCCGCCATGCAGGTCAGCATACCCTGCAAGACGGTACATCCGTGCGAGAGAACAGCCATAGCTGCTCTCGCCGCATCCTTAATGAGAGTTAACTCATTGAAAGGACCTTTGTTAGCCTGTGAAACTAAGCGTCGAGAACGACCCTCGGCTTTCCCGGCCAACAGCCTATTCAGTGCTTCTCTTTCCCTGACTGAAAGCCGAGGAACACGAGCGTACTGATGATAGGCCTGCTCCAGAAAGCGGACCCTACTCCTTATCCCTTTAGGAGCCTTGGGCAACAAATCATCTGGCTGAACTAGACGATACGTGCGACTTCCACCATGTCAGATGTCTGGGAATCCATGGGCAAAGTTGGCATGCCCAAAGAGCCATTTGACAGAGCGCTAGCCGCACGCTCTGACATGCGCTCCATCGCCGGATTGCGCTGATATCCTTGAACCGATGCCAATCCGAGACGGCCAAACATCCAGCCAAGGATCTGCACCCATTCAGTTTCGGTGCAAAAGAATGATTCATCCATCAAAGGACTACCATTCTCATCCTCCTTCTCACCCTTGGATGAGTAGGCCACCGACGATTCATGCTGAGAGCTACTGACCAAACTTCCAATACGAAGTGGATCCATAGCCCGACTACTTGCGGCTCCAGTATCTAGCGAATCACCAGATACGGATTCACCGCGATCCATTGGCTCCATAACGGGAGCTGGGACTACGGCCGCTACTACGGCAGGAGATGAAACTCCGAGAGGAGCCATTGTAACCGCCTCCGTGATGCCGATGGGAGGTGTAAACATGGCTCCAACAGCAACGCGGCCTGAGCGAAGTCCAGGTGAAAAATGCCCGATGGAACGTCGACATCTCCACCCGCCTGGCAAACCTGTACAAAACCCATGGGAGACCCACGGGAAGTACTAGTATCTGTCACATGAGAAAGCTCTGGCATGCCAGTCTTCCATCAGGAGGATATCTTCCTCCTCTGCCGTCGGCTCTTGAGCCAAAGCGTGAGGAAGGACAGGTGCTTGTCCCTCCGCAGAACTGGCCGGACCACTGATGGGTAATCCTGCAGCAGCCTGCATCGTCGGAACCGTGGACTGGAAAGACTCGAACATCGCCTTGAATTGGGCCGCCCAAACACCCAAGGCCGCGTCCATACGCTCGCTCAGACGCTCTTCAAGACCTTTTACTGATGCCTGATCCACTTTGGCCACCTTGTCCCTCGCGATCCTCTCCAAACGCGTACACCGATCACGATCGAACTCTGTCACCAACTCCGACGACCACTTCGCACATACATCATAAGGACATCCAACCTTACATTTCGCGCAGGCAACACAGTGATGACCAGAAAATTTCCATTTCATGAAGCGGTTGCAGTGCTGACAGAGCGTGTCAGGAGGGGCCTTGCCTTGCCCCTTCACTTTCTACAAACACAGAATAAGAATTAAAACGCTGCACATGATAATATGATGACGAGCATCACCCACAATTTACTTGATTGTAATTTTAAAATTACTTAGAAACATTAACTTTCTCTTAGATTAATGATAATCAAGTTTAGGCAGAAAATATTTGAAAATTTTTAGAGTGAAAATTTTATAAACACAACTTGGTAATTAACAAACGTTAAAAAAGCCAAGAAATAAAGACCAATCGCTACATACACCCTCGGCAATGAAGTGAGAGCCAAAGAATGGCCCAAAACAAAGTGCATAGACACGCCAAGCCAAAACAAAATGTTAATCATGGGCGTGGCCATTTTGGCTATTGGTGCATCCATCTTGGAAGGAACCGAGTTGCAAGAGAAATTAACCGAGTACCCGGATAAGATTAAACGGTTAACGGGTAATGGAGCGACTCCAACAATGGCTACAATTTTAAAATAATGTGCCAATTTAAGGATATTTTAATTAGTCATTACGGCACGAATGTATAAATTCTAGATTGATACAACCTGCCCCTGTGATGACTTTCCCTTTCCTTCCATGAAGCCAGCGATGGCTAACATTAAACATGCTTAATTCCGCTAAAATTGCACACTTTTAGAGCTAAAAAAACATGCAACTTTCAGTCAGCAAAATAGACTAATCTGACTGTGATTGGGAATTGACTCGGTACATGGGTCTATGGTAATTCCTGGACACAGTATGGGCAGGAGTATGGACAGTACGGAGTTTTAATTGTTTATTTTGAGCTAGATTAGATAATAGACATTATCTTAATAGTACATCTGGTAAGTATTATTCGAAGTAGAATCATATGTCACTCAAGTATATGACATCATAATCAACTACGTCATGATTAGGCTGATGTCACAATCAAAATGCGCAATTGATGACATAGCTAGGTCCATCATGAACTTCTAAATGTATGAATTGTATGGCTTTATTATTATTTAATAAAAAATATGTTTAATATTTTGAAACAAATTATACTAGGGACTGTTGCTGGGCTTACCAGTATAGTTACGTTGATATTGGGAATTCAGGGTTTGATCGATTCCAATATGGTCAAAGCATGGGCGTAGCTTAATTATAGATGGGTGGGGCCTAATTAGAAGTGGATTCCTCTCTTGAAGTAGTTACTTACCTTGTTTATACACATCTGTGATGTGTGATGTACTTCTTGTTAAGCTTCCAACACCGCCATATTCAGATGGAGCGATATTCACTTGTAGTAGAAGTGCTAAACGTTCTAACAATCCTTGCACAAGTTTCCTTGTTTTTGGCATACTGAGCTGTTTCATCTGCGAATCATCCATTGGAGTATTCACTTCCATATCAAATTTCTCACTGCATAATTAAACATACAATCTCTATTATAAATACTATCATAAACTTTAACCTATTAGCAACAAATACCTATCTTTCATCCTTCAAGGCTAGCTAGCTCTGCATTTCAAGCCACCTGCTATTATGAGATTGCTCTCAAAGAAAATAAAATACAAATGTCTCAACTTTATTTTAGCTTCTTATATTTATGGCTTTCTACAAAGGGAAAGGTTTGTAAATATTTTATTAAAGATTGATGGCTTCACTGTTAAATGTGAACCCGCAGCTCCATTTCTGCTTGTCCTTGAACTGATAGTCCTGTGACATCAAAATGTCTTGCAAGATTCCTGAATCGTAAAACGTTTTGGCACCAATTTACTTATCTGATCAATCAATCACATGACCTTATTTTTGGGAAATTTGTTCGACGAAATGATGTAATTTGCAGAAAAATAATGAGGTAGTTATGCGTCTTGTTGCTTTCAATAATATTATCATGCTAGGAGTAATAAACTAAGTTCTGAAAGACTTTGTGTCCAAATATTGTTTTAACATGAGCCATGACATGAATTCATCTCTGGAGTTTGGCGAGTGTTAACCATTTAATAACCAAAATTGGTCAAGAAAATTTGTGACTTTTGCATAGTAAATGTCCATTTACAGGTCAAGAAGTTTATTTTTGAAAAATTACCATTGGAATGACTGACTCGGATATCGAGCCAGTTATTCCTGTGGTGAATTAAAAAAAATAATCTTCTCTTGACCTGTAAATAGACATTCCTCAAGAACACTGCAAAGGCCTGTTTGACCAATAAAGGGCTACACACAGTTTATACCGTCTATAGAATTACCAGAGTCTTTTAACAGCTGAATCAGGGTCTGCAGGATCAAGTTCAAAATCTTTCAAATAGCAAAGCATGGCTAAATCTTTCAACTTTGTCTGAAAAATACCACAAACACAATATTATCCAAAACATAAATCATAACATAATTCAAAGTGGGGGACATTTAAACAGGCGAGATCATTTTATTTAATTTGCACACTTGGAAAAGGTGGAATGGGGCCTTAAGCATGGCATGAAAATATAATTCAATTATATTTTCTCAATAAAATGGCAAAATTACCATGCTAAGACAAGACAAAAAATCTTACTTTTTCAAATACACCATAAATATAACTTTAACAAGTATCATCAGAAGACTGCTTATACCACAGACCTAACCATCTCAAATAGGCATAAATCAAGAATTGGCATATCATTAATGGTAAATGATCATAATTTAGAAATAATAATCAGACAATAAGTAACGAAATCAATGACAGAATTCATCATAAGTGATTTTAAACTTATACTCGCAATTCTTTTCACTGGAGATATTAGGGGGAGATTCAGTCGTTGATTTTGCTTCTCGTCTGATTATTATTTCTAAAGTATAATCTTTTACATTGTCAGGGGAGGAAACTGGTGAATACAAATAGCTTTTGCCGACACATGATCACAACTAAGGCCCTCTCACACAGTACCCATGCACCAAATTTGAAATGAACAATTCTAGGCATTTTCAAGCAATCTAGTGGAGTTTTTCAAGAGGAGATAACTCTGGCAAATATGGACAAATTGCACACAACCAAAATTATGATACTGCGTCTCCTCGTAATTATATCCCGTGACAAAAATTGTGAGTATAGGTTCAAAACTATGCGACATGTAGCGGACAAGTAAACTTTGGTAAATGATAACTCGGGTGAATATGGACAAATCCTGTCGAAACAAATTCATGACACTTTGTTTATACCTAATATATCAACCTTTTGACAAAGTGTTGGTTCAAAATGCCTCTAGATTTGGCCCGAAAAGAGAATGTTGATAAACTTTAGTTTTTCAAGGGAATCCCTGGCAAATATAGATGGATTTCACTGAAAATGGCACCACACATCTTCAGGTGGTACTGATAAGACTTTTACAAGAATCTCAACGAAACTAAGTTGCATTGACAAGGGATGATTACTGACAAATGGCCAGACATATGGTTGGACAGATAAATGGACATACAGACAGCATTATATGCCTCAATCTCGCAACTCAGGAATATATCACAAATAGTATGCACTCACAGGTGTCGACTCATGCCGTCGCGCTCTGTTTTGTTAATACACAAAGTGATGCCAGTGACCAAGATCTTTGGCTATTTGACGAAAACCACTTCCTTTGACTTGAAACTGAAAGTACTTCTATCCAACCACAATATGAATGTATGTGCTAAATTTGGTGATTGTACCTTCTTGCATGCCAGTGACCAAGTGACCTAGATATTTGACCTCTTCATCAGAACCTTCAAGTTTCTCTTGCCAGCAACAATATAATTGTATGTGGAAAATGTGGGGAATTTTCTTTCTTGCATTCCGGAGATATGTTGTGGACAAACAGAGAGACAGATGGCGCAAACTGCCTTCACTGGGAGTAAATACAGTGCATTACATAAATTTTTTCAGTATTTCATTTTGGAAATTACAAAAAGATGATCTTGCGAAGTTCTTTGCTACAAAATTATTCATATCTCAATGCAAATTGTACCTCTTGAACATGATAATCCTGGAAGAAACTTCCCTCAACAAGTGTGCACAGCTGCATATCCTCAACTTCTCCCTGCCAACGCTGTTCCAACTCTGCTAAACTCTAAAACAAAACAATATGTTAAGTAAGAACAGCTCAAAAGTATCTATGGCTGTGTAAGAAATACCAATTTTACAACAAGGTTAAGTAGGTACAGCAATTATTTAAGAAATACTCTGCTGGTTTATTGAAAATAATTTCATTGGCACCCACTTCAGCAAGAAAGATTTCCTGTTAATTTATTTTCAAAATATTTTATGTCTTTCGTGTATTGTTGAAATGAACATATTTGTATTTTCATGATGAAGGAAAAAGGGCCACGGTGATAATGATATCAAACACATGAAGTCATTAACGTGACAGAATAAATACAATTTCTAATAAAATTGACTATCAAGTGGGATAAATTTGATATGAAATGGGAAATAGTTTATGATTCTATTTATCACATATAAGATAATTTCTCCATTTTAATTACAATTACAGTGATTGCAGAATAATTATTCATGCCTGTACTTTGTAATTCATGTTTAAACTCGCTACTTTAATAGTCAGGCTGGCCAAAATCGATAAACACGCCAGTAATTCCAGCAATAAATTAAAAAAAATACTCTTCCCTTGGGCTGCAGACTAAAATTTAATAAGCAAATATTTTGATTTATCTTGCTAAATGTTGATCATTAAACCTATACTATTACGGTCAGGTTTGGCCAAGAAAATATAGACTTTTGCTCATTGAATGTCCAAGCATGCCAAGAGAACACTTTGAAAATTTACCACTGGAATGACTGGCTCGATTATTGAGCCAGTCATTCCAGTGGTAAATTTTCAAAAATAGTCTACTCTTGTCCTAAAAATGGACATTCCAGAAAACATCTATAGAGGCTGATTTTGGCCCAGCTTTACCATTAAATGGTTAAAGGATTAAGCTAACCTGTAATTGTCTGAGAAGAGCACTGAACCTGCGATACACTTCCTCCATGATACTGCTGAGCAGCCAGAAGTCTTCACCTTGCTGCTCCTGTACCCGCCCTAAGTGATGTACCGTGTCACCCAGAGACAGGTGCTTAATGGTGGCGGACACAATACATTCCTCCAATACATCGGCTTGTAATACCTCACTATGGAGAATAAAGGTAAACACCAGCACCATTATAAACCAGATATGACAAGATTATTGATGGTGTGAGAAAAATGTGGTTGAGTATGTTGAAACTAATGTGGCTGTTGCTGCCTATGCCAGCAACATGTTCCTATAAAATTGATTTCAAAACACTAAAATTTAATAAGCAAATATTTTGATTTATCTTGCTAAATGTTGATCATTAAACAATTTTCCTGTATTGTCGTCTTGAAATTGAGACACTAGAATTTCAAGGGTGTAATAGTTAACTCATGTTGATGGCAATCATTTATATACATAGAATAATAATAGCTGCTCTTTGTTGATTTTACATAAACAAATACAATAAACACCTATTGTATAAATGTCTAAATAACTTATAACATGTAATATATATGCTTGCAATATAGGCACTCATATCTGCATTGAATAACTCAGATATGATAACATCAGTGATAACTCATTGTTTCATGCAGATAGACATATTTATTTAATGATTTAATGCTCAATCCACCAAAACCGGCCTCTGCAGTAGTTTTGAGGAATATCTATCTACAGGTAGAGAAAATTTTCAACTGAAATGACTGTCTTAATAACCAAGCTAGTCATTCTAGTGGTGAATTTTCAGAAATAGTTTTTTCTTGGCATGTAAATGGACATTCACTATGGAAATTAACAAATTTCGTTAAATGTTCCTTTATTGCTCTTGTTTATCTCAGTTTCTAGCAAGATACACAAATTACTATATGGTAAACAAAACTAAAGAACTATATTTACCGGATACTAGGCCTAAGTTGAGGCAGACCTCTGCCAGCCATATCTCTGAGTTTCTGCACAATGTCAGCTGGCATACGGACTCGGGGCAGTGTTGTGTTGGGTTGTAACTTGAGTTCCAGATCTTCCTCTATAGGTATGACCACTGGACTGGTCAGATTCTGACCGGGTACTACAATACTGCCGGCTTCAGTTTGCCACACGCATCTAATACAAATATTATCAACCAGGAAGTAAATTACTATTATTTATACACATTTAAGTTGGAAAAATGGATTTTCATCTTTCATCCAAATATCTAAATAAGATTTATTAATTTCCACTAAGTTTTCACACATAATAATGTTTAATCAGGTCCTTATTAAACACTAAAGTTTTACAAACTTTCTAACATTGATGTGTTTCATAAGGACCTGATTAAACATTACTATGTGTGAAAAGTTTGTCTTAAAAGGAATCAGTTTTGACTTTTGAATCATGTTATTAACTCTTTAACGCCTACAGCCCCTACAAACCAGAGATAGCAAATTATTTATGATGTAAGGAATATTTTGTTGAACATTTGGAAACTCATTTGACTGGGAGCTGTTGCAGATATAGGCAGCAACAGATTTTCAGTATTTTTGTCTTGTAATTGAGACAATGCCATTTAAGTATTAAAAAGATAACATTACCAAGTGAAGCTAACACGATTACCCCATAGATTTACTTCCAAAATCAAATTTGATCTTTTATGTGATTCGTGGTAAGAAAGTAAATTACCCTATCTATCCTAATTTAACCACTCCTCCCAATTATACTGGCCCCTTGTTTTTGAGAACAGTGGAAAAAAATAAACATAAAAATCTGTATAAAAAAACAGCATGAAAATTGTACACACATTTTTATGCCACAAATTCTTACCGTCTTATGCCTACGCTTATATCCATCATCGCGGGAGTGAAATTATTAATTGGGACGGCCTAAATAGTGTGTATACTTTATTGAACATCGTTTGTTTTATCTTACGCCTATGCTTTATACATAGAAATATGGAAATTTGAAATTTATTGAAATAAGAGTCAAAAGGTCTTTAATCACAGCAGGCTAAATGTAAACTAGATTGCTCGGGTGATGAGGGTTTTCACAAATCCCCCACATTCGCCAATTTGCCTTGGTGAGTTGTATTACAATCAATTTCTTGACCTTTTGACCCATTGGCCAATCCCAGGGGGTGGAGCCTAACATAAATGCTGTCACTCAATTGAAAATTACATGGGTAACACACATACCATTTGTTTGAATTCCACACAATGGTTTCGGATGAGTGTTACGATATTTGACCATTTGTCCCTGTCACCTGACCCCGAGTGGGCAGAGTCAAATTTAAAGGTTGTCTCGCAAAGCGCAATCATATGGGTAATGCACATACCAAATTTGGTTGAATTCCACCCAACGGTTTGAGAGGAGATAGAGCGATGGATGGATGGATGGACGGAGGGACAGACAGTCAGTCAGAGGCGATTACAGTATCTCCATCGTTTTTTCAAAGCATGGGGATAACTAACACACTATATATGTTTTCTATAGTCTAGTAATTCTAATGTCAATGGAAAGAAGATCCTTTGACACTCATTCAGACTGATCAATCACAACTTACCACATATTAAGTTATAGGTTAATAGCATGAAATTAGATAAATACACAAAATCAGTGCATCAATATAATTAACAATGGATGAATTGACGTATAATTTTTGAAACTAGGTCATATTGGTTACACAAAGTGTCCAATGGTTTACAAGATTTGCTTTGCTACATTTTTCATCTGGTTTCAAAAGACAAATTGATCTTTGACCTATATTCATCAAAAACTAATTACATTGTTTGATCGCACCTATGGCTGTTTTGGTGACTGACATGGTTAGTGAATTCATTGACTTGGTTCATGCCTAGTAACTTGTCTTATATACCACTGGAAGGGTACAGGGAAGCAACAGAGGACAGGGTTAGTACAATTCACTGAGCATGTTACTCATCAAAACACAAACTAGATTAACTCTTAACCTTTAAACCACTGAAATTTCAGAAATCATAAATTCCATTCCCGTTCATCTGATAGCTGTTGGTAATATTGGAAACACTGTCACTGCATTGACGTATTTGATATCATCGGCTTACAGCAGCATTGCTTAAACTTTAAACGGCCATATTTGATCAAGAGAAATTCAATTTTTTCCACAGTAAATGTTCAATTGCCATGCAAGAGAAACCCATCATTGAAAATTTACTTCTGGAATGACTGGTACAGCTACCGAGCCAGTCATTCCAGTGGTTAATTAAAAAGATACTCTTCTGGTGGCTGACAAATGGACATTCCTCAAGATCACTAAAGGCTGGTTCTGACCAGCTTCACCATTAAAGGGTTAAAACATGAAAAATTGACTCATTAATAGTCAAGCTCACCAAAACCAGCTTCTGTAGTGATCTTGAAGACTGCACAATTACAGGCAAAAAGAAGACTAGTTTTAAAGAGTCACAACTGGAATGGCTGGCTCTATAAGGGAACCCGTCATTCCAGTGGTAAATTTTCAAAAAGGGTCTATCAATTGACATTCAATAAGCAACAATACAAAGTTTTCCTGAGCAATCTTGCCCATTCATTAAAGGTTTAATCTTTTGAGATCTGTGTGATCAAGATAAGAGATAGAGAAGGAGCAATGCTATGGACGGAATAGGGGAATCCAGTTCTAGCTAAGATCTAAACGAAATCTAGGATTTCTTTTTTCACGAGAGAGTTGATACTTACCTCCCTAATACTTTTGATATTGCTAAATATTGGCTTTCACTCAATAAACACTCAGATTAAAACAGTTAGGTGCCCCTACTGGGCAGGGAGTCAGAGCGTAGTCTGGCGGATGCCAGCCCCACCACCGCGCATGCGCAGACTAGCACTTCCTCTGACTAGATTATTGGCTGACACACATGCAACTATTAAGAGCCTGAAGACCGAGCCTCTGTGGGGTGGAGAGGCCGGGTCCGTATCTAGGGAGGTAAGTATCAACTCTCTCGTGAAAAAAGAAATCCTAGATTTCGTTTATTTCACTTCAAGAGTATACTTACCTCCCTAATACTTTTGATATTGCCAGAATTCGAAAGTGAATCTGGCGGGAGGGAGGCGAGGTCAAAAGACCAGCTCATCCCAATACGCTTTTCTGCGTTTAAGGCACTTAAACTTCTGAAACTGTAAGAAAAAACAGTCAGGATTTGACTAACCATCGGATAACACGACCGATGTATGAGAGATGACCGAATGTCATATGCGCTCCCCCCCCCTCCTTCCTGGGAGGAAGAGTCGAATGACCTCAATGTCCTATACGCTCTCTACGTACAAGTGCCATGTACTACAGGACAGAGACGAAAAAGCTCCATTTTCGTAACTCTCAACAATGAACCACACAAATACACAAACCATCACCATATTAATAACGGGTAATCGTGACAATACAATCAACAACGGACAACACATGAACAAGACTGACCTTGTTGAAAATGGCTGCTGACATCATCTTCCCATCGGTAAAGACTGATGCAGGCCCAAAAAAGTGGGTGTTTCCATAAATTAATTGTGATATATATAAGTAATGAGGAAATCACCTCAAAAAATATAAACCGATTTATTTTTTCAAAACCGACAAGGCGAGAGGATTAGAGGTGTCACGGAGATAATGGTCTGTAAAACTTGACTCACAGTGCCACTGAGCCACCGACATAATATCATCCACAGGGACCCCATTAAATAGGGCCGTGGATGCCACTACGCCGCGGACACTGTGAGCCTTGGCCACGTCAACCTGCTTCCCGGTGGCGGATTTATGGCAAAACTGAATGCACTCCACAATCCACCTGGAAATGGTGTCCTTAGAAGCCCTCCCATGGGGTTCAATATATGACAACCATAACGCTGACTGGTCGGTGCGCCATGCCGCCGTACGTTGTTTGTACCGGCGCAGCGCCCGGACGGGACACCATGCTTTAGAATTAGGATCATATCTAGTTAAAGCAGGCAAAATAATAGGTTGACCTGGATATTTCAACGACTGATTTTTAGCCAAGAAATTAATCCTAGGTAGCAGCTTAAGGCCTTCCCCTGAAACCACAAAACGGTCATCCTCGGCTGATAAGGCATGAATCTCACTCCTACGCCTAGCCGAGGCCGCAGCAATTAAAAACACAGTCTTCAGTGTTAATAGTTTCATAGAAATGGAACTAAGTGGTTCAAAAGGCTTATCACCTAGTACTTGAAGCACTAGCGATAAACTCCAAGACGGAATCACAGGAGGATTCCTTGGTCTTAGATTGCCCATGCCTTTAATTAATACATTCAATGTATTAACTTCATCACTTCCCCTCTTAGCCAAGCAAGGAATAACAGACATTAATGCTGATTTATAACCAGCAATAGAGTTAGGCTTGAGGCTATAGGCATCATAGAGGTGACAGAGGAAATCAGCTACTACTTGAATAGATGAATCCATTGGATCAATACATCTTTTTGAGCACCATTCTGCAAATCTGTTGATTTTATAATTATATGCTCTGGAGGTTGACCCCCTCCTGGCTTTGGCCATAAACATGGCTGCTTGCTCAGAAAAGCCCTCCTTAATTCTAGATTCCTTGACAACATCCACGCAGTCAATCTGAACATTGACGGATTGTTGTGAAGGGCCTTGCCCTGGAAGATAATATCGTCCATCAGAGGCAGAGGAACCGGATTGCAGACCAGAAGGTCCAGCAGATCCGTATACCATGATCGGCTTGGCCAATCCGGGGCGATCAGAAGCACTTGGCATTCCTCTTGTCTGATTTTCTGAAGAATTTTTGGAATCAGGATTGCTGGAGGGAATGCGTATGCATACATTCTCCCCCAGCTGATAGCTAACGCATCTGTTGCGAAAGCGCTTGGATCCGGAATCGGAGAGACGTACGTCGTCATCTTCGCATTCTTGCTCGTTGCGAACAAATCGATGTTGGGTTTCCCCCAATGGTCGAACAGACGATCCGCCACACATTGATTTAGTTGCCATTCCGTGGGTAAAACACTCATCCTTCGGCTCAATGAGTCTGCAAGCAGGTTTAACCTTCCCGGAATATGAACTGCTTTCAAGGTAATCTGGTGATCCAGACACCAACATAGCAGTTTCCATGTCATCATACAGAGACTGGGCGACTTCGTTCCGCCCTGGCGGTTTATGTAAGTCACAACTGTTGAGTTGTCTGAACGAATAAGAACAATCTTGCCCTGAACTTTCTGTAAGAAATGTTCCAGGCCCAGGACTACTGCTCTTAGCTCCAGTAGATTTATATGTTCCTGTGACTGTTCCAGATTCCAAAGCCCTGATATCGTGGATTCTTCCAGGCAAGCTCCCCAGCCCTCCATCGATGCATCTGTATACACAGTCACCTGAGGGTGGGGAGGGGTTAGCAAAACCCCCGGTAAGAGATTCTCTGTATTCAACCACCATTGCAGGTGGTGAATCAGAGGCGCCAACACTGACACATTCGAGTCCAGCGAACCTGTACTCTGGGTCCATTGTGTCATGAGAAACAACTGGATCGGCCGCCTGCGTAAGGCGGCCTGAGGAATGACTGGTTCCAACGAAACCATCAACCCCAGCATTCTCAAGTAAACCCGTGCCAGGACATGACGACTGTCGCACACTGACTGAATCAACGAGATGAGTATTTGAACCCTCTCCTGAGTAGGATAAACATATCCTGTCTCCAGATCGAAGAACATCCCCAGGTAAACAAACTTCTGGGATGGAGTCAGCTCTGATTTTGGGAAATTGATCATCCAGCCCAAGTCTGTGAGAATTTTCAAAACAATCTCCAGATTGGCGGACAAACTTTCCCGGGTGTGCGCTTTCAACAGCCAGTCGTCTATGTACGTGTGGACTGCTATGCTTCTCCTGCGGAGGTATGCTGTGATCGCAAGAACCACACGGGTGAAAACCCGAGGAGCCGTGGAAATTCCGAAGGGCAACACCCTGAATTCCCACTGTCTGCCCTGGAATGCCAATCTCAGGAAGCGACAGAAACTCCTGTGGATGGGGATGTGGAAATAAGCGTCCTTCAAATCTATCGACGCCGTCCACATCCCCCTCTCCAACCCCGCCAACACCGAGCGCACCGTTTCCATCTTGAAACTGGGCGTCTCGATGAACTTGTTCAATGGCTTGAGGTTGAGAATCGGTCTCCACCCACCGGTGCGTTTTGTTACCAAGAACAGGGTTGAATAGAAGCCCGGACACCTCTGTGCCGGCTGAATAGCTCCTTTTTGTACGAGGGAATTTATCTCCTCCTCGATACACAACCTTTGATCTGGATCTCTCGGAACGGGAGTCCAGATTGGCACCAGAGACAGTCGCGACGGCGGGCCTGTCATCCACTCTGGATGATACCCCACGGAAAGCCATCGCAAGACTAAACGGTCCTGAGTTAACCGTTCCCACTCTTGCATGTGGTCGGCAAGCCGGCCTCCCACCGGTCCACCTAGGGACCGCGGTGGACACAAGGCATGCAAGAGCGGCACTGTCTCCGCCGCCATACACACCGGCGTGGTCCTTACCGCGGTAAGCGCCCTGTCAGGAACGATAACCACGCCCAGATCCTCGCGCGACCCGCCCCGCCCCGCGCGCACCTCGGTGCACGGGCGGCTGCCTGGCTGACGGCGGCTGAGGAGCCTGCGCCCCCCTCACTGCTGGCCGAATCGCACGCGGCCGAGGCCGGCGCTGCGACGGCGGCTGGCCTCTGACTTGGCCAGCACCACCTCGAGCCTGCAGGGGACGATACGCAGGGGCCGCGGCGCGAACGTTAGCACGACGCAGTACCTCAAACTGTTCGCGCAGCGCCCTCTGGTTATTCACCAGGGTGACCGTCTCCTGGAGGTGGCGACATCCCTCACCTCCAAAAAGACCAGGACCCGTCATAGGCGTACGGAGTAGCCTATTATACAGGTCCTGAGACGGGCACAAATTGTCCAGGGCAAATGTGCGTCTTGCCCTGACACTCCTGGTCACCGCCCGCGTCATACAGTCCAGCGCCAGGTTAATACCATCCTGGATGGTACGCTGGACCGCGAGCGGGCCTGGCTGGCGCGATGCGGATGCCGTTACTACCCCCTGTAACAGCTGGGAGACGTGGGACAGAGCGGCAATCGAAGCCCTCCCACTCTCCTCCGCATCACGCAACGCGGTATTCGCCGAACGCAACGCGTTCGCGCACAAGACCCCCGCGTCAGAACGGGATCCTGGCCGCGTATCCTCACCCAAAGCCGCGCGGTCATCCACGCTGGGCTTGGGTACCACACCGTACCGCTGGTAGTCCAGGGGCACGATGCGACAACGCTTGGCCACCTCGCGAGGGGCCTTCGCGAGACGTCCACTCGTGTTAATGGACGCCTCCGCCGCCTTGAACATGTCAACGACATGCTCCGCCAGCGGCAGAGAAGGCATAGCGTTAGCAGTTGGATTCCCAGCTAACCACGGCGTGTGAACACGGTGGCTAGCCGACTGCTCCACGGGCAGATCAGGCCTAACGCTCACCAACCACTGGCAAGCGTCATACCAATCCTCCTCCGTGGCTAACTGCGAGCGCTCTACAAGACGGGGTCCTTCGTCTTCCTCCTGAGCGCAAGCAGTACTTGACGGCGGGTACGCTGATACACCTGGCAAGCCAGGGAAAACATGCGGGCCTGTCAGCACCGGCATGAGAATATCACTGGTTTGACCAGGAGCAGGCACCGCGGTAGAGCGCGGGGTATATATAGCTCTACCACGGGCCCGGCCAGCACCAGCTACACTCTCGGCAAGCCGAGGTATGCGGTACCGCTGGCCATCAGCAGCGCCCTGGGCCACCACCTGAACCGCGGACCTTACTCCAGGGTGAGTAATACCGTGGAAAAAAGCGCCTGTATTCCCCGCGAGGGGTGCACAAACGTCTTCATCCATGTCCACGTCGTCAGACGGCGACCCTAGCAGGTAATCCTCATCACCCTGGTCAGAAAGATTAGACCCCGGGTCAGCAAAGAGAGCTAACCCGGGCTGACCAGGAACGGTGCCATAGGAGGTACTGGCCACCGCGGCGTGCGGATACCCCTGGACTGATAAGCAGCCAGCGGGTTCCAGCGACAACCGTCCACGGTCCCCTATCGGCGCGGCAATAAGCCTGCTGCCAGGGCCGTGGAACTCCCCCTCTAATGGGGCCACCTCTGAATCGTCGGACAACGGAAGCGGACTAAGGAAAATCGATCCAGAGGCGGGGATTACCTGCTCCGAAGCCGATGATGAGGACAATAAAGGATCTGGTCCAGGAAGCATGCCACGAAGCAACCCTGGAACCAAATCTTTTATTGTCCTCCTCATCTCTCCCAACATCTCGGTCCGGAAGGTCTCCATATCCACCGCGGACGAGACCTTCCCCTTACCCTTCTCACTTACAACCTCTCGTTTCCGCTTCTTCTTCTTCTCCACCACTACCACCTTGTCCGTCGCCTGTAAGCAGCACAAGAATTCGGACATTAACACGCCCCCCCAGTGCTTACATATGTCACAATTAATCAATGGACCACAAGGGCTACATCGATAACACAGATGCGGCCAGAACTTCACATGCATAAAACGTCCACAGGACGCGCAACCCGGTCCCTGAAACAGGGCAAAGGACAAGGAGTATGAGCAACTAGTTAAGCTTAGAAACTCAATCCAACTCAAGGAGAAGGAAAAAAACGATCATAAAGATCAATATACATCAAAAACCAGCCTAGCGCTTGAATTGCTAATAAATACATAGCCAGCTGATTATGACGTCATTAATCCCGTGACAGGAAAAATTCGATCCCAACAAAACATCCAAGTGCAAAGACGAATTGTATGCTGAATGGATAAGTTGACTACACAACCATCAGATACATATAGATAACTCTTTACTGGCAAAAATGTTAATTATCTCCCTTTGATTGTTTACAATAATTAACATCACCACATTATCAATGACTAGATACCTGACACTTTGTATAGACAAACCATCCAACGTGACGAACCGGAAACTCCACCATCTGCACGCCTCTTAACTCTCTCCACCTCATGGGGAAGGAATTGGAACAAGAGGGCAAAGTGAGAAGACCTTTATACCAGGCCTCCAACTCACTGGGCATAATTTTTCATTTGGTTAGATAACCTGACAGTGTTAGTAGGAAATGGAACCATGGTGGAGAGAATACTAATTCTCTGGAACTGTGACGTCACAACCTAGCGTCATACAGACCTGTGGACAGAAACAGAAAGAGAAATTAGTCCTAGGTAGCACCGAGTTGACCTAAACCAACTAACTAAGGCGCTTATCACGGTAAACGCGAGTCCCGGAAACACAATACACCGGGAAGAAAACTCGCTAATTTTACTAGAAGTCACCTGATTTAAAGGTCCAACGTCCTCCGGTGGCGAAGTGTATCCTCCCGCCATCCAAATCAGGTCTTATCACTTCCAAAATAACACCAATAACAACGTTAATGAGCAAGAAAAGCTTATGACTGAAAAACATGTGTGTTCTCTTTGCCAATAATCTAGCAAAGAGGAAGTGCTAGTCTGCGCATGCGCGGTGGTGGGGCTGGCATCCGCCAGACTACGCTCTGACTCCCTGCCCAGTAGGGGCACCTAACTGTTTTAATCTGAGTGTTTATTGAGTGAAAGCCAATATTTAGCAATATCAAAAGTATTAGGGAGGTAAGTATACTCTTGAAGTGAAATGCCCAGTTCTTACGTGTGTTGGGATCGATTTATAAACTTTGAAACCAGATTTACCAGAATCCCAATCACCCAGTCAAAATATTTTTAAAATACTCAATAGAATGTTTATTAAATAGTAAAGACATACAATTCATACACTTGACGAATGAATTCAATCAAATTGGGTATGTCCGTTACACATATGATTGAAGAGTGCAAGAAGACATTTATGTTTGGCTCCACCCTCAGGTGGGCGGAGGAGGGGTCAAAAGGTCAACTCAATTGCAATGCAACTCCTCCAAAACCGTTAGACAGAATTCAACCAAATTTGGTATGAGTTATCCATAGTGCAAGAAGCCATTTAGATTTGGCTCCGTCCACAGGTGGGGAGGGGTCAAAAGGTCCGGCTTTAACATGCTGACATTGATTGCAATGTATATCCTCCGAAACTTGGCTCCACCCCAAAAGTGTGCGTGCGTGCGTGCGTGCGTGTGTGTTAAAAGGTGAAAGCGGTGAGCGTGGGGATTTCGTTAATCGAGCAATATCATTTATTATGATATCATATACTTGAGTGACACAGATCTAGCCATTATTTCTAAAATTGACAAATAAAGGATTTTCCGCTCATTTCTGAAATGCAGATTCATACCTTTGCAATAGTTTAGATTTGAGAAGATGTTCGCATGCTATCTCCTCAGCTGTCTTCTCAGGTCCTTGGTAAAGTAGTTGAAGCATAGTACATGCCAATACTGATAGGCCCAGTGCTAGATCTGCCAGGAATGGTAAGCCATTGGACACCTCCTCTGGACACTCCTTAAAATAATATTAACAAATTTTCTAGTAAGTGAACAGTAGTTACCATAAATGACACAATTTCAAAGATAATGACTATTCTTTTAAAACATTTTGGAAACAATGTAACAGCATGTCATGATTCTATATACCAGATTTGATGGAGAACAAAAATCTCTTCAATCTGGGGGATGCAAAAATAAAAGACATGTGCTGCTCAGATTCCTAGACCATAACATTTTAATCTGGCATATACCAAACCTTTAATAAGTTTTCAGGGGAGATAACTTTAGCAAATATGCACAGCTTTTTTTCCCTAAAGTGCCAAGCACAATGTCTTAGCACGGGATGTGTATGTACCAAATCTCGAGCGAATCAAGACGCTTTCTAAAGCAATGCTTTGAAATGCAAATTTTTCCGATTGTGACAACAGCTTTCTAAGGTCATTGTCATAAATCCAAGACACTGGATTTTGAAGGGTTAAAATGATAAGGAACAGCAATACATTGTGGTAAGTAAAGAGAGGTGGTCACTTACTACAAGTTACACATCACAGAATATGTCATTAGGAGCAACACAATGCTGTTTCCTCAGGGCAACCTGTTTTAACACATGTCAAGATCTATCAAGAAAAACAAGAGTTTTGCTTAGTCAACGCCCATTAGCGGAGTAGACTATTTTTGAAAGTTTACCAATGGAATGATTGGTTCACAGTTATTTCATTAGTAAATTGAAGAGAAAGGTCTTCTCTTGACCTGCAAATGGACACAGCCTAAGACCACTGCAGAGACCGACTTTGGCCAGCTTGACCATTGAAGGGTTTAATAACCAGCATTTTCTTATCCCAAAGACAATCGGTCTCTGGGGCACATTTCACACCACATGCTTCCTGCTTACCTGTGCTCTGATTGTGATCAGAAAGCCCCACATGGCTTTATCAGGTGTGTTGTGTTCTCGTCCACTTCTCATCTCAAATGTCACGGTAACGGTGTCACCTTCAACCTGATGTACATAGAACAATGAATTTACTTATGACAAGAGCACTTTCAAAATAAACAAGAGCAACTAGAAAACGTTGTTTGACTCAGAGGGCCCAGCAATCACTGGAAATTACTTTCTCTATGGAATAGGTAGCAATTTTATTCAAAGCCTTCATATTATTTTTTTTAAATAAATAAAAAATCACAAGTATCACTGGTTCCCAGAGAAAGTTCAAAGACAATCACAAGTATTGCTGGTGCCCAAAGAGATATGTGGCCAAAGTATTTGACTATGAAGGTGAATCCTTCAAAAGGCACATCTGTCTATCTTAAGCGAGGCATATACCAAGTTTCAACAAAGTATCTTAAGCAGTTCTGTATGATATAAGCTGTTTACGAGAAAATTGACAAAAAGTTTTTACATTAAAAAGCCCATTTTCACCCAAAATATTGGACCAATAATGGCGAATTCTTCAAAAGGCACATCTGCATATCTAAACTGAGGCATATACCAAGTATCATTAAAATATCTTAAGCGGTTCTTTATGATATGCTGTTTATGAGATTTTGTGGACGGACAGACAGACAGACGGATGGACGGATGGACAGACATACGCAGTGATTACTATAGCGCAAGTCCATTTTCACATAAAGAAGCCACCTGCCAAGTTTCATTAAATTATTTTAAGTAATTCTGTATGATATGGTGTTTAGGAGAAAATTGACAAAAATCGTGAGTTTTTGCACTAGAAAGTGAATCCTTCAAAAGGCACATTTGTGTATCATAACTGAGACATACATCAAATTTCACACAAAATCTTGGACCGATAAAGGTGAATCCTTCAAAAGGCACATCTGTGTATCATAACTGAGACATATATCAAGTTTCATTAAATTATTTTAAGCGATTCTGAATGATATGGTGTTTACGAGAAAATTGACAAAAATTGTGTTTTTGCATTAAAAAGCCCATTTTCACCCAAAATCTTAGACCGATAAAGGTGAATCCTTCAAAAGGCACATCTGCGTATCATAACTGAGGCATATACCAAGTTTCAATAAATTATTTTAGGCGATTCTGTATGATATGGTGTTTACGAGAAGTGACAAAAATTTTGAGTTTTTGCATTAAAACCCCCATTTTCACACAAAATATTGGACCAATAATGGTGAATCCTTCAAAAGGCACATCTGCGTATCTAAAATGAGGCATATGCCAAGTATCATTAAAATATCTTAAGCGGTTCTGAATGATATGCTGTTTACGATTTTGTGGATGGATGGACGGACAGACAGAGACAGACGGACGGACAGACAGACGTAGTGATTACTATAGGGCTTCCGCACCTTCCGGTGCGGGGCCCTAATTAATCTTCCTTCAGCCACCCTATACATATAAACATCATACAACCCCCTTCCCCCCCACCCAACAACAGTCTGTGTCTAGATGTAGGAATTTGCAATTCTATCACAATGACACCATGCAAGTGGACAAATTGTACACTCAGTAAAAGAATTTGAAAGTGAAATACTTGTATCACTAAATTAGAATTGAGAAACCTGCCTAAGATCAGACTCATAATAAACACAGAAAATGCAATGAGTTTGTATTATGCTTTATGAATATTACAGCCTTTACAGTACCTTAATAAGATCTTTAGGCCAACCAGATCCTAGAACACTTCGACTTCCAAAGCCATAGGTATTACCCCCATACTCTGCAATCTTCTTGCCATTGATGTTAGCTCCTACATATACCACCAACTGCAGGAAAACACCAATATATAACAGAGTTATTGGATCCACCACTGACGTCTAAGCCATGTCCATTTACTCAGTGTCACTATGACATTGAATAGTCTCTAACACAGACTCTCATGCAAGGAAAGTCTGTGTGGATGGATGCTCTTTACTGACTCATTGTATGACAATGGGATTACTTATCATGTGATGATATGATATCACACATCACTATTTGGTCTCCAGACAACTTCCCACAACTCATTGCGCTTACTACAGTTTAACGGCAACCGGAACCTGTATGGGTAGTACAGGTTCCGGTTAACGTTAAATAAGAAAATTTACCAAATTTCTTTTTCACGAGTGAGAGGACATACTTACCTCCCTAACACTCTTGATATACTAGTATATCAGCTCTAAGTTCAATAATATTCAGAATTATAAAAAGCTAGGTGCCCCGAATGGGCAAGTGGATGTACACAGTCATGCACATGACAGACCCCACCTACTGCGCATGCGCATACCGGTACTTCCATTACTAAATATTGGCTGACATAGAAGCAACTATTCAAATAACAAAAGGACCAGGCCTCCATGGGGTGGAGGCCGGGATCCTGTTAGGGAGGTAAGTATGTCATCTCACTCATGAAAAAGAAATTTGGTAAATTTTCTTATTTCACATCATGAGAACATACTTACCTCCCTATCACTCTTCATAAAAGCCAGAATTTGAAAGTAAATCTGGCGGGAGGGAGGCAAGGTCCTGAAAACCAGCACACCCTTGAAGAGACTAGCTCTTTGAACTTTCAAGAGATTTAAAACATCTGAAATTGTGTCTGAAAACACAACCAGGAATAGAATTTTGCATCGGATAATTGACCGATGAAGAGAGATTGATCAAAAAGCAAATGCGCTCCCCTCCCCCCTCTTTCTGAGGAAGGTTAGGGAAAAATGCTGCTCTAAATGACTAGCACGTTCTCTAATACTTGATAAAAAGTATTACTAGACATTGGAAAAAGAAGAATTGCTTCATTTTCAAAACTCTCCCTGAAAGAACCACAATTAAGAGACATTAACCATCACCAATTTAAAATAAAAACATGACACCATCACCAAGACAAAAAACAAAATGGTCACATATACTGACCTCTGATATCATGGGCGTGGAAATCATCTCTTCCCCCACTGGATGAAGACAATGGTATTAGATAATAGTAGGGATACCCTACAAACAAATGTGATATTTGTAAATAGCAGAGGAGGAAAACTAATTACAAATACATACCTCTACATTTAATTATTTTCTGAGGACTGAGACGGCGAGCGGGTTAGAAGTGTAACGGAGGTAATGGTTGGTAAAACTTGATTCACAGTGCCGCTGGCTTCACAGTGCCGCTGGCCTACTGATATAATGTCTTCCATAGAAACACCATTAAACAAGAGGCCCAAGGGGCCTGTATCACTCACCTGGAGCACCATAAATTTTTGTCAAAATTGGTGGTGGGTGGTTTAGCAGTCTTTTAAATGAGTTTGTGGACATTTTTGCAAGTGCTACATTTTGATTGGCCCATGGTGCCCATGTTTTTTTTATGGATCAAATTTCGGCCCGATCCCTTCAGTGGTTCTGGAAGTTATTTTCGTGAAAACCAGGTCATCCAAGATGGTCGCCGAACCATTTGGTCAATCAAGTCCTCTTAAACAAACTTGGCTTACCTCTTGGCCTAGATGAAGATTCCCCAAGTGATTTCGGAGAAGATTTTTAAAGACATTTCCTGAAATTACCCGAAAACCAAAATGGCCGCTGGGCAAATTGGCCGATTGGGTTCATTTGAACAAACTTGTATCCTTATGCCCTAAGGATGCTTCCTGCCAAATATAATTGAAATCGGCCTGGTAGTTCTCGAGAAGACATTTTAAATTTCCCATTGCTTTAGCATGGGAGCTTTTGACGAGAAAATTATTCAAGATGGCCGCCAAACCGTTTATCGGACAGTTTCGAAAATTTGAGCTCAGAATACCCAAAAACATATATAGAACCAATTTTGGCCTCAAAATCCATCAAATAAAAAAATCCAATATGGCCACCAAACATGCTATATTTTGACTGGCCCACGGCGGCCATGTTTTTTGACGGATCAACGTCTCTTGAACAAATTTTACTGGCCCTTAGTCCCTAATCATAACTGCCAAATTTCGGCCTGATCCCTTCAGCGGTTCTGGAGAAGAAGTTATTAGATGGCCGCTGAACTATTTGACCAATTAAGTTCTCTTGAACAAATTTGGTTGAGCTCTTGCCTTATCATATTTCATGAGGTTTCCTTCAATCCCTCATGCGGTTTCAGAGTAGGATTTTTAAAGACGTTTCTAAAAATCGGCCAAAATCCAAGATGGCCGCCGGCCTAATTGGCCAATTGGCTTCATTTGAACAAACTTGGATCCCTATGCCCTAAGGATGCTTCCTGCCAAACATAATTGAAATTGGCCACGCAGTTCTTGAGAAGAAGTCGTTTAAAGGAAAAGTTGATGGACAGACGACAGACGGTCGCCACAACATAAGCTCACTTGGCCTTTCAGGCCAGGTGAGCTAATAATGCCATGGAAACTACCAC
Organism: Chaetoderma sp. LZ-2023a; assembly: GCA_034401795.1. NCBI lineage: Eukaryota > Metazoa > Mollusca > Caudofoveata > Chaetodermatida > Chaetodermatidae > Chaetoderma > Chaetoderma sp. LZ-2023a. The sequence goes on from CM067370.1 coordinate 70,564,807, forward strand.
ACCACAGACACTATGAGCCTTGGCTCTATCTACTTGAATTCCAGTGGCTGTCGTATGACAGAATTGAATGCATTCTACTATCCATCTGGAAATAGTGTCTCTTGACACCCTACCATGGGGTTCAATATATGACAACCATAGGGAGCATGGGTCCGCCCGCCAAACCCGAGTTCTTCTCTTGTACTTATTTAAAGCACGGACAGGACACAATGCTTTAGCACCAGGATCATATCTGGTTAAGGCAGGTAAAATAATAGGTTGACCTGGATATTTTAAAGATTGATTCTTAGCCAAGAAATTCAATCTCGGTAGACGCTTAAGGCCCTCACCTGTAACTATATAACGGTCAGGCTCAGCAGACAAGGTATGAATTTCACTTCTGCATCTGGCTGATGCTGCCGCAACTAAAAATACAGCTTTAAGTGTCAATAATTTAATAGAAATAGCACTAAGTGGTTCAAAAGGTTTATCACTCAATACTTGAAGAACCAGAGAAAGACTCCATGATGGTGTCAGTGGAGGATTTCCCGGTCTGAGATTGCCCATACCTTTAATAAGAGTATTTAAAACACATACTTCATCACTTTCAAGCAAGGGATAACAGTCATTAATGCTGATTTATATCCAGCAATAGAATTAGGCTTAAGACCATAGGCATCACACAGGTGACAGAGAAAATCAGCTACCTGAATAGATGCATCCATTGGATTGATACATATCTTTGAGCACCATTCTGCAAATCTGTTGATTTTTTAATTATATGCTCTGGAGGTTGACCCCTCCTTCTGGCTATGAGAAACCACTGAATCGGCCGCATGCGCAAGGCCGCCTGAGGAATGACTGGTTCCATTGAAACCATCAGACCTAGCATTCTCAGATAGACTCGTGCTAGAATATAACGACTGCTGCAAACCAAATGAATGCACGAGAGGAGATTCTCCACTCTCTCCTGGGATGGATAAACATATCCTATTTCCAGATCGAAGAACATACCCCGGTAAACAAACTTCTGGGATGGAGTTAGCTCTGATTTCTGAAAGTTGATTATCCAGCCTAAATCTGTAAGTTTTCAAAACTATCTCCAAATTTGCTGTCAAACTTTCTGCGTTGTGTGCTTTTAGCAACCAGTCATCTATGTAATTGTGGACTGCTATATTTCTCCTGCTGAGGTATGCTGTGATAGCAATCACCACTCGAGTGAAGCCCCTTGGAGCTGTCAAGATGCCGAATGGGAGAACTTGAAACTCCTTGCAATGGGAATGTGGAAATAAGCATCTTTGAGATCTATTGATGCTGTCCACATCCCCTTCTCTAACCCCAACAACACCGATTTTATTGTTTCCATTTTGAAACTCGGTGTATCTATAAACTTGTTTAGACGTTTGAGGTTGAGAATTAGTCTCCACCCACCCCGGTGTTCTTTGTCACAAGAAACACAATTGAACAGAAGCCTGGGCAATCCTGCGCTGGTTGAATTGCTTCTCCTCTTCTATGCACAACCGCTTGTCTGGATCTCTTGGAATTTGAGTCCAGACCGGTACCAGAGACAGATGCAATGGCGGACCTGGATTGTATCCGCGCAAAAGCCATTGCAAGACTAAGTGGTCCTGAATCAACCGCTCCCACCCCTGAATGTGGAAAGTCAAATGACCACCCACTGGTGCACCTAGGGCTAATGGGGTGCCCATGAATTTTAGAAGTGGGTGTGTCTCTGGTACGTGTGACAACACCAGAGTGGTACCTGTGATAACCGAAAATTCTTTTAGCCCATCAGGCCTGGTTACTACGCGCCGCTCCTCGCCCAGCGCCACGTGCACCTCAGTGCGCGGGTTGCTGCTTGGCTGGATGCGCTGGCTGACGCAGAGCAGCACACTGCCGCTGGTGCGGCCAATGTGGTCTCTGAACCCGGTTGGCCTGCTGGCCTCTGACAATGCCAGCACCGCCACGAGCGTACTGCTGTCGAGCAGACAAGGGCTGAACATGCATGTGTTCTCTGCGCAGCACTTCAAATTGTGTGTGCCACGCCCTCTGGTTATTCACCAAGTTAACTGTCTCTTGGAGGTGCCAACAACCCTCACCTCCAAAAAGACCAGGGCCCGCCATCGGCGCTTGCAACAAGCGCGACTTAAGCTCCTGGGACGGGTACAAATTGTCTAAAGCAAGTGCGCCTCGTCCTCAGCGACTTGGTGACTGATCGTCAGACAATCCAATGCCATGTTGATCCCATTCTGGATGGCTCGCTGGACTGTCACTGGACTAGGCTGTTGGTGCACCGAGGCTGCTACTAACCCTGATAGCAGCTGAGACATGTGAGACAGCACACTAATCGCTGCTCGCGAGCTCTCCTCGGTGTCACGCAAGGCGACATTAGCTGAGCGGGTCCCGCCTGATGCTACTCGTGCTGCTCGATCACCAGGCGATGCGAACATCAAGCCTGGGTCCAAAATGGCCGCCTCTGGATCACTGAAAGCCTTGTCCGAACTAGTAGGGCATGATCCAGGGATGGGGGCTACCTGCACTGAGGTTGATGCCCAGGAAGTTGAAACACCTGTGCCCGACAAAATGCCGCAAAGCATGTCAGGCATCAGATCTTTCAAAGTCCTGTGCATCTCACTCACTAATTCTACCTTGAAGGCCTCGAGCTCACCATTCTCAGAGGCCTTCTTCTTACCCTCCTTCTTCGCCTTCTTACCATCCTCGACCATCAGTCTTGCCTGCAAAGCAAAGAATTCAGAGGTTAGATCCCCCCCCCCCCACACACACACACACACACACACACACACACACACACACACACACACACACACACTCCACCACTCTTTACAACTGACACATTTGTTAGACAGCCTACAAACTGTACAAGATGGGCAAGGGTGGGGGAAGAATCTAGCCTTCAGGTACTTGAGACAAGTTGGACATGATGACTTCTGAAAGGTAGGCATAAGAAGACAATGAGTATTATAGTTTGTAAACTTTGTTATTTATTTTTAGTAAATACAAGAACAAACTCAAGAGAGAAGACACCCACTTTTATTACTGACAACCCTGAAGGGACAGATGTCTTCTCTTGTTAAACAATAACAAAAACAACCAGGGAAACCGTATTAAGAATGTTAGAAGGATGAGAGAGAAAGATTATGACTATCTAGATATCTCTCCACATTCATAATAAAGGACGATAATAACATCTTAGATTTCTCTAAACTAAGATTATTACATCAAAGGAGAGAAAAAATCTCTGGTTGATTATGACATCAAAACCTCAATGCAACAGCTCCTTCAAGGAAAGGGGACATCAGAAAATGAATGCAAGAAATACCTAGTGACTAAATACATTCATTACTCAAGAATATAATATTAAATTATATATCCGAGAGCCCATGCACATACAAGAGAGAATACAGTGCAATAAAGATGGCAGCAGAAATTGTAAATATTTTCAAATAATTAGGTGCCATAACTAATAAACTCCATTATCCTGAGCACAGGCAAACCATCCTCTTGTGCAGAACACGTCCATCCATCCGTCGAGTCTCTTCTTTCTGTAGAGTTGGATGAAGGGGATGCGACAAAAGGAGGGAGATATTTATTTGTCTTATATCTCCGACCCATAGACATATCATAATGATAAGTCAGAAAAAGAGACGTGAACAACCTCTAAGAGAAGAACAGGAACCCTTACCATCCATAAGTTGAACCTGGGGACACAAAGTACAAGGGATTAATAGCCCTAGGCGCTGGCAGAATTTAAGAAGGATTCCCAGCGTCCGAAATCGCGTTAACGCCAAATCGGCCGCCAATGAAAACCGGTAACATAAAAGTTACAAGTCCTAATTAATATATGGAACAATATCACCTTAATGGAAGATGAAGATGACTCCTCTGGTGATTTTGACTCAGCCATAGATGAAGCTGGATGATAAAATTGATTGAAAATCTCAAAAAGACCGTAGAAAAGTGTTCACAATGTTGCTTGAACAGCCAATATATTAGAAAATGGAAGTACCAGTATGCGCATGCGCAGTAGGTGGGGTCTGTCATGTGCATGACTGTGTACATCCACCTGCCCATTAGGGGCACCTAACTTTTTATAATTCTGAATATTATTGAACTTAGAGCCGATATACCAACATCAAGAATGTTCTCATGATGTGAAACAGTAGTAAGTGCAATGAATTGTGGGAAGTTGGATGGAAACCGATTTACATTGTCATCATAGTAACATTAAAACATTTTATTTCTTTACTATTATCAGGAAATGACATCTTACTAAAGCAGCAATTCTTTTACCGGTAATAGTGAGCATTTATCACCATTATGGACATACTGGTCTCCAGCTGGTCTCTAAAGTGAGTTTGTGTAACAGGCAATGTATTTTGAAATTATTGTAAACATTTGGATGCTGACATTTAATAATTATACTCCCTAACAGAATCATTCAACAATAATCCCAAAGTGTTTAAAAAAGAATGACCTGGATATTGCAAGCACGTTCGTTCATCTGTTCTGGCAAGGGCACAAAGTTATTATAAAAATTTCATCAGCCAGGCTATCTCTGAAATACTTCATGGTGGAATTCAACCAAATTTGTCATGCGAGTTACACATTGGAAGGGAGTGGGGTGCACAGGTTGGAGCAAAAGGTAAAATATCATAAAATCTCTGTCTGTCACTCCTCCAAAACCGCTTGGAAGAATTCACCCAAATTTGTTATCTGCATTGTTTGCATGATTGCAGATTGTGAGATAACATTAATTTTATAATCACAAGATTCATCTCTGTCCTCTGGGGGAGGGAGAAGAGAGGGGATAAACAGTCAAAGTACCAGAAAGTGTGGCGATTTGCGATGGCATGCTATTAACTGCGCCTTCGAATAATCTGCCATACAGGTAAGGTGCTAAATATTTTAAAAGTAATTTAACTGGGAATTGTTACTATATAAGCCATAGTAATACTGGGGAACACATCCATCTATGTTTTCATAATAAAATTAACTCCAGCTCAATCTTTTATTAGGCAAGAGAACTGTCATTATCCGCACATACATGCATATATCATTACCTTGTCATAATCATACTGGGACGAACATCGTGTATCAAACCTCAGATACAGACATCTTGCACCAGGTATCTGCACTGTCTCCTTAAATTTGTAATTATCTTTCACAGGATGTACACTTTCTAAGGACTTGCCAGAGGCCCATGGTGCTGGGATCTTCAGACCAGCGAGAAAGCCCTGCTCCTCTTGTTGTACTAGTTCCACTCTGATGTGGATAAACACAAATACAAACATAACAGTAAAAATTCAATTAAATTCAAGACTACATTTTATCTTGACCGTTCTTGGACAAATACATCACCAAAAATTGTACAGCAATTGCGAAAACATGTTAATTCATGAATAACACCCAATTTTGTAGAGTTCAAAATGTAGATAACACTAGTGTTACTAGAACTTACTTGTCAAGATTAACAGATTTGCCAATGATTTCAATGATATCAATGTCGCCATCTAACTGCAGGTCATCCTGTCCTATTGCTTGTACTTGGCTTTTAAGCAACAGCGCTGCCTACAACACACACAAAAGATAGACAGCTAGATAGGTAGGTGTGTAGGTAGTTAGATAAATGGATGGATGGATGGATGAGCAGACAGACAGGCAGATAGAGATAGCTTGATAGATAGATTGGTGAGTGGGTGGGTCAATGGATGGATTATGAGTGGGTCAGAGGATATGTGAATAGGGGGATGGATAGATAGATCAGCATAACACACAAATATATACCTTATTTCAAAATATGAATCGGTGAATTATGAATTTAATAACAGTATCCATTACTCTATATACGAGGGTCAAAATCTCAAATTATAATAAACCTGCATACCTCACGAGCCATACATGGATCACAAACATTACCATCCGAATAAGTTGATTATTTAGCATCCATGTATTGCTTAGTATATCACATAGTTACAATAGCCTACTGAAGTGCAGTCCACAAACAAGAGGCTCACGGGGCCTGTGTCGCTCACCTGGAGCATTATGCATTTTTGTCACAATTGTTGGTGGATGGTTTAGTAGTCTTCTAAATGAGTTTGTGGACATTTTTGCAAGTCTAATATGGCCGCCAAACATGCTACATTTTAATTGGTCTACTGCAGCAATGTTTCTGACGTAGTGCCTTCCCTTGAAAAAACCTTAATGGCACTCAATGCCTAATCATAGCTCCAAAATTTCGCCCCAATCCGCTCAATGGTTCTGGAGTCATTTTGGCAAAAATTTGGTTATCCAAGATGGCCACCAAACCATTTGGCCAATCAAGTTCCCTTGAACAAACTTGGTGCAACTCTTGCTATTGATATTTCATGCGTTTTGAATTGATCCCCTAAGCGGTTTTGGAGAAGACTTTTAAAGACACTTTAAATCGGCCAGGTTTTTGACGGATCAACTTCTCTTGAACAAACTTTAATGGCCCTTAGTCGTTAATCATATATTACAAATTTGGGCCTGATCCATTCAGCGGTTCTGGGCAGTCGTTTTCTGGAAAACTAGGTCATCCAAGATGGCCACTGAACCATTCAGTCAATCAAGTCGTCTTGAACAAACTTGGCTTACCCCTTTGCCTAGATGAGGTTTCATAAGTTTTGAATCGATTCCCCAAGCCATTTCAGAGAACGAGATTTTTAAAGACATTTCTAAAAATAGGCCGAAATCCAAGATGGCCACCGGCCAAATTGGCCGATCGGCTTCGTTTGAACAAAATGAAATCTCTATGCCATAAGGATGCTTCCTGCAAAATATAATTCAAATCGGCCCAGTAGTTCTCGAGAAGACATTTTAAATTTCCTATTGCTTTAATATGGGAGCTTTTGGCGGGAAAATGATCCAAGATGGCTGCTAAACCGTTTATCTGAGATCAGAATACACAAAAACTTATAGAAAACGAATTTCGGCCTCAAAATCCATCAAATAAAAAAATCCAATATGGCTGCCAAACAGACTATATTTTGATTGGTCAACTGCGGCCATGTTTTTTGATGAATCAACTTCTCTTGGAAAAATATTAATCGCCCTTAGTTGCTAATTATATATCACAAATTTTGGCCTGATCACTTCAGCGGTTCTGGGGAAGAAGTCGTTTTTGTGAAAACTAGGACATCCAAGATGGCCGCTGAACCATTCGGTCAATCAAGTCGTCTTGAACAAACTTGGCTTACCTCTTTGCCTAGATGAGGTTTCATAAGTTTTGAATCGATTCCCCAAGCCATTTCAGAGAACGAGATTTTTAAAGACATTTCTAAAAATAGGGCGAAATCCAAGATGGCCACCGGCCAAATTGGCCGATCAGCTTCCTTTCAACAAAATGAAATCTCTATGCCATAAGGATGCTTCCTGCCAAATATAATTCAAATCGGCCAAGTAGTTCTCGAGAGGGAGACATTTTAAATTTCCCATTGCTTTAGTATGGGCCCATTGCTTTACTATGGGAGACTATGGCGGGAAAACAAACCAAGATGGCAGGAAAACCGTTTATCCGACAGTCTCGAAAGTGGGATCTCTTAACTGGCCACACTAATAAGCATATATAAAGCAATTTTCGCCATCAAATAACTTCAAATACAAAAAAGGCAATATGACCAAGAAACGCTAAATTTTGATTGGCTGATGGCGGCCATGTTTTTTAATGAACAAACTTCCCTTGAACAAACTTGAAAGGCCCTTGGTCCCTAAGCATACTTACAAAATCTCAGCTTATCCCTTCAGCGGTTCGGGAGGTCGTTTTCGCGAAAACTAGGTCATCCAAGATGGCTGGCAAGCAAATCGGCCAATCAGGTTGCTTGAACAAACTTGGGTCTAACGTTGCCACAGATGATGTGTTATGAGTTTTGAATCAATTCCCCCAGCGCTTTCGGAGAAGCAGATTTTTTAGTGTTTCTAAAAATCTGCCATTTTGGCAAGCGGCCAACTTGGATTTTGACCGATCCGCTTCGTTTGAACAAACTTAGATCTCTATTCCCTATGAATGCTTCCTCCGAAATATAATTGGAATTGGCTCCGTGGTTCTTGAGAAGAAGTCGTTTAAAGAATTCCCCATTGCTTTACTATGGGCCCATTGCTTTACTATGGGAACCTATGGCTGGAAAACAAACCAAGATGGCAGCCAAACCGTTTATCCGACAGTCCCAAAAGTGGCATATTTGAACTCGCCACGCTGATAAGCATATATAAAGCAATTTTCGCCATCAAAATACATCAAATACAAAAAAGCCAATATGACCAACAAACGCTAAATTTTGATTGGTTGATGGCGCCCATGTTTTTTAACGTACAAACTTCCCTTGAACAAACTTGAATGGACCTTGGTCCCTAAGCATATTTACCAAATTTCAGGTCTATCCCTTCAGTGGTTCGGGAGAAGTCGTTTTCGCGAAAACTAGGTCATCCAAGATGGCCACCAGGCAAATCGACCAATTAGGTTGCCTTGAACAAACCTGGGTCTACCGTTGCAATAGATGATGTGTTATGAATTTTGAATCAATTCCTCAAGCGGTTTCGCAGAAGATTTTTTAAAGTGTTTCTAAAAATCGGCCATTTTGGCCGGCGGTCATCTCGGATTTTGGCCGATCTTCGTTTGAACAAACTTGAATCTCTATGCCCTAGGGATGCTTCCTGCCAAATATAATTGAAATCAGCCCAGTGACAAATAACAGACGACAGACAGTCGCCATCGCATAAGCTCACTTGGCCATTCTGGCCAGGTGAGCTAATAATCTAAGCACATGCAGATTTCTCTTAGCTTCAGTCTAGCCATCATTTCAAGCCCAGTGGTTATAGAAAAATGCGTTAATACTTTAACCGTTCAACCCTCAAATTTGTTCAAGAAAATTTTAATTTTCTCATAGAAAATGTCCACTTGCAGACCAAGAGAAGATTATTTTTTAGAAAATTTATCACTGGAATGACTGAACCAGTTATTAGTGTTCAATTAAAAAAAATAGTGTTCTCTTGGTCTGCAAATGGACATTTCTCAAAACCACTGTTGAAGCCACTTTTGGCTGATATGAGTGTTAAAGGGCTAATGGTTAAGCTGACCAAACCGTATCTTTGTAGCGGTTGTGAAGAATTTCAATTTGTAGGCCAAGACAATTATTTTTGAAATTTTACCACCGGAAAGACTGGCTCGATGACCGAGCCAATCAGTCCAGTGGTGAATATAAAGAAATAGTCTTCTCTTGGACTGCAAATCGACATTCTCCAGGTAAGAATTTCAACTTTCCTGACTAATCTTGACCATTAATGATTAATGAATATAGATTTCAGACACCCAAAGCATATATAACATACCTGACTGGTCAGCACAACAAGCTGAACCAACTGTGACATAAGTGTATCAGCCATATTGAGCCAGCGCAAGTTAGGATGTGTGAGAGCGGTCAGTAGAACTGGCAGAAGTGGTCCAAGAATAGTTGATTTAGCCACTCTTTCCAGTCCCTGTAGGCGGTCAGTGGATGAGCTATAAATTACTGCGGAACAGGTCTCCAATAGTACTTCAAGCACCTGTTAATAAAGATAGAAATTATTTGTATGTAGCATTCAAATACTGAATTATAAAACATAATATTCTACATAGATTTCTGTGACTGAGAATACATGAAGGTAATTTATGCTGAGATTAGAAGATACTATATCTGGGCAGTCAAAAATATTGTCTGAAAAGATAACCGGCTCAGCACATACATATGTTTGGTACATAAAGGGCCAGCATTATGGCCTTTCGGGTAATTGGCCTTTCTCACTGCAGCCAGAATTCTAGCCTATCAGGTTCAATGGGTTAAATTGGTTCAGCTGCGTTGAAAAGATCAATTTCAAGTAATTCGAAAACATTTTGCAGAAAATAAGACCCATGGCACCTGTATCGCTCACATGGAATTATTGGCCACTGACAAAACCGAAGAACGAAACAAGATACCCACAGGATAAATTTACCAATATAACGTCTGTATGAAGGTTTAGCCACGTTTTATTAAAATTGGCACAGTGGTTAATAAGTAGTCTTTTCAATGATTTTCTCAGAATAAGAAAACCGTTTATTCGACAGTTTTGAAATTGGAAATTTGAAATCAGCATACCCAAAAACTATATAAAAGCATAAGGAAAAATTAGTTACCTCTCCGGGATGTAGAAATTGTTTGATTATAGCTTTCGTGACCATCTCGGTCACTTCTTCAGCACTAACTGACGGTTGCTGGCAACGTCACTTTGGTCAGTTCTTGTGGAGTTGCGTGACAGCATGGACTGGTAGACTGCTGGTATATGGTAGCCCTCGTCCCGGTTCTTGGTTGGTTGATGCTTGTAGATTTCTATGGCCTCTTTAACTTTCCGTTTAAATAAGTTGGTCTTGATGTTGATGACCGAGGCACTGCTGGCGGGGATGACGTGGCCAGTGGATTCTAAGTGTTCTGCCACAGCTGAGTTGAAATTGATTTTAAGCAATTCGACATTCGATCTTGCAGATGACTCCAGAGCGTTCATCTGTGGTCAGTTTATCTTTAGGTCTTACTAATTGTGATCTTAAGGTGTTGACGGGCTTGTGGTAAGTTTTGATGTGGTGCTGTCTAAAGAGTCTGCCAAGGTGTTCTGATAGTCCGACTAGTGGGAGTTTTTCGACATCTGGTTGTTTATTACGAGGTGGGGAAGGCGGTTTTCTCATCCACGAAGTGTAACCGTTGGCTAGGAGAGACTGTTGGATGTGATGATTTTCTTCTTTTTTGTCAGATGTTTCTGTGATGATGGATTCTGCGCGGTGAAATTGAGCTCTGACAACTGACGTTTTGTGTTCCAAATGGTGATTAGAGTGAAAATTTAGATATTGATCTGTGTGTGGGGGTTTTCTGTACACTGTAAGTTTGGTAGTTCCGGAATCACTGACATGCATCAAGACATCCAGGAAGGCAATCTTCTTTGAGTTCACTGGTGAATTGGATGCATTGGTCAATACTGTTGAGGTGATCAGTGAAAGGTTGGATGTTGTAGTGGTGCAGGGATGTGAACGTTTCATCCACATACCAGTGCCAGAAATTTGGGGGGGTCTGTGGCTGTGCTAAGTGCTTGTTGCTCGAAGGATTCCATATAAAGGCTTGCTATCACTGGCGACACTGATGAGCCCATAGCTACTCCATGAATTTGGTGGTAGAAGTAGCCATTCATCCAACCTTTCACTCATCACCTCAAAAGTATCGACCAATGCATCCAATTCACCAGCGAAGTCGAAGATGGTGGCCAGATTGCCTTCCTGAATGTCTTGGTACATGTCAGTGATTCCGGAACTACCAAACTTAGTGTACAGAAAAAACCCACACACAGATCAATATCTAAATTTTCACTCCAACTACGATTTGGAACACAAAAGGTCAGTCGTCAGAACTCTATTTCACTGTGCAGACTCCATAATCACAGAAACATCAGACAAAAAAGAACAACATCATCACATCCAACAGTCTCTCCTAGCCAATGGTTACATTTCGTGGATGAGAAAACCGCCTCCCCCACCTCATAATAAACAACCAGATGTCGAAAAACTCCCACTAGTTGGACTTCCGTAGATCCAAGGCCTATCAAAACACCATGGCAGACTCTTTAGACAGCACCACATCAAAACTTACCACAAGCCCATCAACACCTTAAGATCACAGTTAGTAAGATCCAAAGATAAACTGACCACAGATGAACGCTCTGGAGTCATCTACAAGATCGAATGTGACCAATGTGAGGGTACATATATAGGCGAAACGAAAAGGCCTCTCAGCACCAGAGTCAAAGAACATCTTAAAATCAATTCGAACTCAGCTGTGGCAGAGCACACAGAATCCACTGGCCACGTCATCCCCGCCAGCAGTGGCTCGGTCATCAACATCGAGATCAACTTATTTAAATGGAAAGTTAAAGAGGCCATATAAATCTACAAGCATCAACCAACCATGAACCGAGACGAGGGCTACCATATACCAGCAGTCTGCCAGTCCATGCTGTCACGTGACGCCACCAGAACTGACCAGAGTGACGTTAGCAGCGACCATCAGTTAGTGCTGAAGAAGTGACTGAGATGGTCACGAAAGCTACACTCAAACAATTTCTACATCCCGGAGAGGTAACTAATTTTTCCTTATTATAAATCATCCTGGGATCGGGACCAATTTTTTCGGAAATATATAAAAACAATTTCGGCTTTAAAATCCATCAAATAAAAACATCCAATATAGTCGGCAAACACGCTACATTTTGATCCACTGCGGCCATGTTCTTTTGATATATCAACTTCTCTTAAACAAACTTTAATAGCCCTTAGTGCCTAATAAGATCTCACAACTTTCAGCCTGATCCGTTAGTGGTTCGGTGGAAGTCGTTTTCAAAGAAGATTTTTAAAGAGATTTCTATAAATTGGTCAAAATCCAAGTTGGCTACCACCCACAGTTGTCGATCAGCTTTGCTTGCACAAATTTGGATCTCTATGCCTTAATGATGGTTCCTGCCAAATACAATTGAAATTGGTCCAGTGGTTCTCGAGAAGATATTTTGAATTTCTTTTTTCGATACTACAGGAGTTTTTGATTGGAAATTGATCAAAGATGGCCACCAAACCATTTATCAGAGATTTTGAAAAGTGGCAAATTTGAAATCAGCATACCTAAAAACCGATATAAAACCAATTCAACTTAAAGATCCATCACATTAAAAAAATCCAATATGGTCGGCAAACGCTATATTTTGATTGGTCCATAGTGGCCATGTTTTTTTAAGGAACCAATTTCCTTTGAACAAAGTTTACTGGTCCTTAGTGCCTCATCATATTTCCCAAATTTCAGCCCGATCTGTTCAGTAATTCTGGAGTTATTTTTGCAAAAACTAGGTCATCCAAGAATTGGCCATTGACGCACTTACCCTCCAAGTTCCCTTGAACAAACTTGGTTCAGCTGTTGCCATAGATGATCTTTCATGAGTTTTGAATCGATCCCGCAAGTGTTTTCGGAGATTTTTAAAGACGTTTCTAAAAATCGACCAAAATCCAAGATGGCCAGCACCCAAAGATCGGCTTCCTTTGAACAAACATAGATCTATATGACCTAACGATTCTTCCTGCAAAATTTGGGTGAAATCTGCCCAGAGGTTCTTGAGAAGTTGCTTAACGAAAAAGTTGACGGATGGATGGACGGATGGTCGCCATCGCATAAGCTCACATGGCCATTCTGGTCAAGTGAGCTAACAAATTCAGCGCACCATATTTATCTGATGGCAATAATGTTTTGCAGTACTGCTGACATTTCTGCATGCTGCGTCATGGGCAACATAGCTTTCCAGTCCTTCTGGGAGCTATGGATTCATAGATCAAAGATGCCGTTGATAAAGGCTACATTTATACAATGCAACCTGCGTATCCTTGATGCTGTACAACTGTAACAGCTGGGCAGCTCCAAAGGCAGCTCTAGACAAACTCGACGCCTGCCACCGCAAACACCTACACACCATAACTGGACACTGATGGCCAGACAGCATAATTTCCAACGATGCACTATACAAGATGTGTAATACGTCCCCGCTGTCTGTAAGTCGCCCAGCAAAGATGGTCCATGTTTGGCCATGTGCTAAGGATGCCAGAAGAGACACCAGCACAGAGCCTTAGAATTCGCCCTATTCTGAGCCAGCAAATATAAAGCCAGGAGAGGACGTCATTGCATAAATCTGCTAAGCGTGCTACGAGGTGACCTCAAGAAAGCAGGACTTGGTACACTCAAGTCAAGAATGGACCTGAGGAAGCTAAGGATTTCGGCTGAGGGCAAAAGTGAAGAAGGACTGATTGCAGCTGTAGGATGTTTCTACTACTACAGCCGCAGAATACAGTAGTCATACAATAATGCCACAAAACATCTCTGGGGAGGAAAAGGTAATCGAATGGCAACACATGCTTACGCTTATTCTAAACCTAAACATTACTTCAAACTGAATCCAATTAATTCAACAGTAAGATGTCATTAACATACCTCATATGCGCCTGTGAAGATCTGAGATGATAAGCTCAAGACAGACTGCTGTAAATCCTGAGAAATTAATAAACAATTGAATGAAACTCAATGAAACCATGATGACAATATGAATATATTTAAAAGCATTTGAATGAAAGAATAACTGTGCAATAAAAATTGTGTTGAATATTTCAACATTAATCTGACTGGAGGACATTATTCTCTAATTAATCTCAAAATATTCAACAAAGTATTAGAGTGTAAAAAAGAACTAACATCTGATATCATTACCTGTAACTCATCTGATGACTGATCTGTAACAGTTTTGTCATCATCGGGATCGTAAAGAACGGCCTCTCTTAACAAGCTGTATGCCAGAGCCATGATGTATCTTAAACATGGACTATAGTACTGAAATTCATAATCACAGTTCATAGGCATACAAATATATTAGATAACATGATAGGTTAGGATGCTCTTCAGTACATGTACTATATTTGTTTAATGAATTTATGCACTGAAAGAAAAATTTTATTATATAAATGGCTGATAAGAAAATCATAAAATTCATGCAATATGCAATTAGTCAAAATGTAGATATGTAATGCGATTGTATGACATTTCTTTCATTACTAGCATTGACTAAGTTTGTGAACCCTCCTATTACAAATTATGGAGGGAAAAAACTCTGCTAGTGTTGTATTTGCTACTGACCCCAGACACCTGTCAGTCACATATCTTTCGCACAGCTGAGGTCTTATATAATTTCACAATCAACAATCACAAATGTCATCGTGTGGCTGTTAAAATATAGGTAATTAATTTAATAAATAAAGGGTCTATCCGTTTTTATTTTTCATTATTTATTTTTTTTCTTTTATGTAAAATGCGCCAGAATTTTTTAGCTGACTACAACAATTAACCTTCTGCCATCAGCGTGATAATGGTTACGAGACCAGTCTTTATTGAACATTGTCTGGCTCTCACTAACCTAGTCATTGAAGACATGTTTAATGATATAATAAGAGCTCCGCAAACAGAAAAAAATAGAGCCATTAAATTAAGAGCTATCAGAAATAGCAGTTTTGCAGATATAGTCCAGTCATCCTATGAAGTTTCAAAGCGATCAGCTGAACGGAAATGGAGATATCATTCGGAAACCAATTTTCAAAAAATCCGCCAGTGGCTGGTGGCCATATTGGATGTAGGATCATCGTCGATTTCAATAAATTTATTCCCCCAGACCTAGTCCCCTCATCCTTTGTAGGTTCAAAGCAATCGAATAAGTGGTAATGGAGTTATCAGGAAACCCCTCTTTCGCCCGCCTGTCTGCCCAGAGAGCGCCACCACATAATACCGTACAAATTTTCTTGGTGTGGTATAAAAACAAGTGCCATGCAGAATAGCGATGACATATGCAGCTTTGACAGACAGATTAGAAATTATGATATATGGGCTAGTAAACAAACATATACTAGTTGCGAGTCGCAGAACTGCTGCTGCTCCTGCAGGGTGATCAGTTGTGCATGTTTTAAGGTGAGTAACATTATTATCATATCTGAAATTAACACTTATATAAAAAAACCAAAATGGCATTTGTTGTTTTCTGACTTGCTTGTACACATACATATCTAATAGTTACATGACATATTTACATACCGGTATTGTTACCCTCAGTTTTTCAAATTCTTCCTGGTTAGCATCGCGAGCTTGTCTTAACAAGGAGCAGGATTCCTTGACGGCTAGACGCAAAATGTAGTGTGCTAACTCATTTGATAATCTGAAAATTACAACCATGAAACAAACAGGGATGACAATCAGGGAGTGATGATCTATGCCCTTATTTCTTCATTATCAGGGTTCTGATGGCCAATCTGCATAATTTCCATAACTGAGTTACCACAACGTTTGGAACATTTAACATCAAAATAAAATAGTTAGGGCACCAAGGACACCACACAAGTTACATTTTCTGAATATTAATTCAATATAACTTAAGTTATCATGTACAATGCAATTTCCATAATCGCTACACCATGATATGGAATATAAAATTAATGCAGTTTCCATCATATTGGTTACCACAACATTGACCTTTGATATTTTGATCACAAACTCTTACAGCAAGCTGCAGAGCAGCCAGGCTTGATGTCAATCAAGTTATCATCTGGAAAGACAATTCCTATAACTGTTACCACAAGTGTCACCATTGATTCATCTATCTCAAATACAAGCGACTTCATTTGGTATAAAAGAACAACACTGAGACCAAGATATGTGAAGGTCACATCAGTAGAATGACTTATTATGCATATACAAAATTTCCAGAATCCTGTTGTCAAGATTACCAAATCAATGGGTTGTTTGAGTGCAGGATTTAACATATATATAAGACACTTTCAGTAGCGCTTGGTACACTTCACATTTAGTTTAATACTACAACATTTGATGAGCTTTGAAATGATTTTCCTTTGCAACACTTTTAGCAAAATACCTAGCCATTGCAAAAAGATTCTCAATCGTAGATATATAGGCTATCCAAAATCAAATTTGATATTCAGAAAATTGGAAGGAAGGCGGCATTGTCCATGGGTCTGACAGTCTGTATATCAGTCTGGGCACTGTTTTTCATAAAGTAACTATTGGTCTAATAGTCCTCGAATTTCAACACAAGACAGATTGTTCAGTAGCCACGAAGTCTCACCTTTGGTCTTGATCCAAAAAAATGTGATCTGTGTTTACTCTTCTTCATCTTTTACTAAGCATATTATTAACAAGAGGCCCAAAGGGGCGTGTATCGCTCGGATGCATTTCAACAAGAAAGGCCATCAGCTTTAAGTAGAACCTTAAGGTTTAGACCAGAATTGCAACAAAGATGCATCCTACATGACATTTAAAATTTCCAATATCTTTACTATGGAAGTTTTTGGCAGGACATAATCCAAGATGGCCACCAACCCATTTATCCGACAGTTTCGAAAGAGGAAAATTTGAAATTATACACCAAAACATAAACAAAATCAATTTTGGTTTCAAACTTTATCAAATATAAAAATTTTAATCTGGCTGGCAGCACGCTGAAATTTGATTGGGCGGCAGCCATGTAATTTATCGTACTAACTTCCCTTGAACAAACTAGAATCGCCCTATGTCCCTAACTATACATCTCAACTTTTGGCCTGATCCCTTAAGGGGTTCGGGAGAACTCGTGTTCCTGAAACTTAGGTCATCCAAGATGGCCCTTAAAGCATTTGGCCAATCAAGTTCTCCCGAACAAAGTTGAGTCTGCTGTTGCCCTAAGAGATGTCTCACGAGTTTCAAATCAGTCTCTCAAGCGGCGGAGAAAAACACATGTCTAAAAATCAGCAAAAAATCCAAGATGGCCACTGGCTAGTTGCGGCGATATTGGCCGATAGGCTTCATTTGAACAAACTTGGATGCGAAAAGGATGCTTCCGGCCCAATATAATTGAAATCAGCCCACTGGATCTCACGCAGTCATTTTAAAATTCCTATTGATTCTGTATGGGAATTTTTGTCGGGAAAAGATCCAAGAAGTCTGCCAAACCATTTATCCGACACTTTCAAATGTGGCAAATTTGAAATCAGCATACACAAAAACCAATATAAAACCAATTTCAGATTCAAAATCCATCAAATTTAAAATTCCAATATGGGCAGTAAACATGCTACATTTTGATCGGTCCACGGCGGCCATGTTTTTTGATGTATAAAATTCTCTTGAACAAAGTTTAATGACCCTTAGTCCCTAATCATGTCTACCAAATTTCAGCCTGAACCGTTCAGCAGTTCTGGCCATGACTTCTACGAAAAATAGGTCATCCAAGATGGCTGTCGAAGCAGTTGGCGAATCAAGTTCCCTTGAACAAACTTGGTTCAGCTCTTGCCCATAGATTATATCTCATTAGTTTTGAATCGATCCCCCATGTGTTTTCGGAGATTTTTAAAGATGTTTCTAAAGATTGTCCAAACTCCAAGATTTGGCCGATCGGCTTCCTTTGAACAAACTTGGATCTCTATGTCCTAAGGATACTTTCTGCCAAATATAATTGAAGTCGGCCCAGTGGTTCTTAAGAAGCCGTTCGAAGAAAAAGTTGACAAGAGACGGACGGATGATGGATGATCGCCATGGCATAAGCTCACTTGGCCAGGTGAGCTAAAATCAACAAGACAATTATTATTATTATAAATGTACCGTAGATGTTTCAGTTCTTCTGTAGTTGTACCAAGGTTCCTAAGCTTCTCTGCAAAGTCGACCATCAAAAGATCTCTGAGTTCGCCCAAACCTGAGCACCGGTCACCTGCAACAGTTTGCATATATAAATCCTGGTATATGACCAACGACCCGCTATCACCATATGCTAAGCCTTGTTTATTGCATAACAATACCTAAAATTGCACCAAAAAATCGAAGCATAGGTAGGTAGCATAGGTATTCCGCACTACTTGATATTCTGCTAAGTGGAAAGTAGAATTTGTCGTACACAGTGCTGCAATATTAACTTTATTGCGCTCAAATTGTGATTGTTTCATAGCTAAACAAACAGACCTCAGCGAGATAGTTGGTTCAATGCAGACTATTGCCATGAAAACTTGCCTGCAATACTTCATACAAATTTCTCCACTCCGCAAGGACACATGTTTTTACTATCACACCAGGTTGTTAGACTTACCTAAGGCGGGCATATCACCTACTTTCATGAAGAAAGTGATACCCATGATTTTGGTGGTAACTAGACGTTTGGAAATTGATTCTGAGTAGGTTTATACATTAGTGAATGGCTTTCATAATACAAGAATGCTAGAGGGTGATATGTCTCATCCATACAGGCATTCAGTGTCGCAAAAAAACCACCCAAATAACATATTTTTAAAATCTGAATACCGGATAGCAATTGTTGAATAATGAATAAGGAAAATAAAAAACTTTAATGCAAAAACCTATAGTCTATAGTCCAAGAAAAAAGTAAGAAAATTTTCTAAGATACTAAGATTCCTGAAGATTGTGTCCATGCCTGGCATAGAACAGTTTCATTGAAATCTGAGGAACTGTCATAGAATAAGGCAAATGAATAATTTTATTGCGAAAACATGCAAAATATGCAAAAACATGCAAAATATTAGCGAAGTCCAAAACCGTGAAAAATAGGAAGATTTTCAAGATTCACACTCGTAGTGATGAAGATTGCATCCCTGCATGACAGAATAGTTTGTGTAGTTCCATTGAAATCCGAAGAGCCGTCTTTGAAAAATAAGGCAAATAAAAACTTGAATGCAAATATTGTCCAAGGAGAAAAAAATGGAGAATTTTCTAAAATTCACACTTGCAATGATGATTGCATCCCTGCATGGTATAGTACAGGTCTTCAAAATTTCATTGAAATCTGAAGTGATTATTGAATGATACGGTTAATAAAGACATTACAGTGAATGACAGGATAATGACCTCACTGCAGCCGTGAATGACGCATGAAAAAAATGTCTTCTGAGATGAGACAAAAAGTACATAATTTCAATAAGATCATGGGAGAAAAATAACCGTACTGTTACTTTTATGATCATACTACTTCAGTTTTGGCTCACTCATTTGAAAGAATTTACAGTGAGCATGACTTTTACCAATGCTGGTAGGGGGTAGACTACAACCCTGTGCACCTCACACCTTAGCATGGTCTATGACGCCACTGATGTACTATATATGGGATGCTTGTTTCTTTAGCCTATATGAGCAAAAGTTAACCCCATACTTATACTCAACAATAGATAAACTTAATGCCTGCCACCGCAAACACCTGTGCACCATCACTGTGCACCAATGGCCAGACAACATAATTTCCAAGATGTGTAATACATTGCCGCTGTCTGTAAAAGTCGCCCAGCAAAGATTGTCCATATTAGGCTATGTGCTAAGGATGCGAGAAGACACACAAGCACAGAGTCTTGGAATTTGCTATACTGCAAATATAAAGCCAGGAGAGGACATCATTGCACAAACACGTTAAGCATGCTATGAGGTGACCTTAAGAGAGAAGGACTCGGTACACTCAGATCAAGAATGGACCTGAGGAAGCTAAAGATTTTGGCAGAAGACAAGACACACTGGTCAAAAGTGAAAAAGGACTGATTGCAGAGCATAGGATGTTTCTACTACTACAGCCACAGAAATCATACATACATACTGGTCAAGAAAATTTAAATTATTCATACATGAATTTGCAGGCTAAGAGATTTTTTTTGAAAATGTAAAATTGTAAGCAGAGTACATGATTAATACCTTCACTAAGAAGCTTATGAAGCAGATTGCGTCTGTCTTGTACTAGAGGATAAAGCACACTGAGTCCAGCACTGATCACCAAACACGCCTCCTTCTGAATACACTTTACCACATTTAAATGAACCTCAAACGTTACAGCTGTCAGAAGTTTCCATACCAAGTTACTGAAAATAGAGATGAATAAAGCTTAGCATAAATACAGCAACACGCATGATACTAGCCACAGCCGCTTCAACCTAGCTAAGCTCCACCTACGCTTTGCCCGTGTTGGGATCAATCATACCCCGAATCCCAATATGAAAGTAATTATACAGGTAAGCCGTTGAATATGGCTATGACAGCAACACAATCCAGTCAAATTAGTTTCAAAATATTCAACAGAATGTTTATTAAATAGTAAATGCATCAGACATACAATTTGTACACTTGACAACCTATTCCAGCTTCATGTCAATTATGATTGTGATGTCAGCCTACATGCGACGTAAGTGATTATGACATCATAAACTTAGTGACAGATCGAAGTCATCCATTGATATACAGTCACACACTCCTAGACTTCCTCTTATGACAGTACAAAGCAGTGATAAGTGACCACTTTGTGGTGTACAAAAATTGATTACTACAGACAGATGGTGTTTTAATACAAGTTACTTGCTATGGAATGTGACAAATGAATGTGGTTCTTTAACCCAGTAATGGTCAAAATTGGTCACGAAAGTGGACATTTTTGCTTAGTTAACAACATCCATTTGCTGTACGAGACGACTATTTTTGAAAATTTATCACTCGAATGATTGGCTCAGTTATCGTGCAAGGCATTCCAGTGGTAAATTTTCAAAAATATCTTCTTTCAGCCTGCAAATGAATATTCTTGAATACAAGTGCAGAGGCCAATTTTGCCTAGTTTAACAGTTAAAGTGTTAACTCAGATGGTCCTTTGACCACATATCTTAAAGAACCATACTTTGGCCTCAATAGACAGGTAGTATGTTTGACTGCACATACACATGTACAGGTATTATCGACAAACTCCTCTATAGAATAACGTATTCACCCTACTGACTACACACCGCAGCAATTTGTTTATGAAACCAATTTGTTTGGAAGTTGTTGCTAAAGATCTGCTGACATGTGAGACAGGTTGAAATTAAGATACAGCGAGGTCAGTGAGTGTCATGACAAATAACTGAATGTCTAAGAACCTATAGGCAACTATACTTCAATGATTAAAAACCCCAATTCTAACCTAACTCTCTCAACAAGCTGAACTTCTTTGTCCTTTTCTCGCTTGAACACACTTGTCTTAAAGCAGAGCTGAAAAATATCAATGAGCAAATGGAAATGAGTAAGACCTGTCTTATACAACAACCTCAGTGAGCACCAATAAAAACAGCCGATCTCTTACCCTTTGAACTGTCAAATTTGTTCAAGAAAATTTTAATTTTCTCACATAAAAAGTCCATTTGCAAACCAAGAGATTAAAAAAATTTTACCACTGGAATGACGGGCACAAATATCGAGCCAGTCATTCTAGTGGTAAATTTTCAGAAATAGCCTTCTCTTGGTCTGCAAATCGACAGTTCTCAAGATAACTGCAGAAGCTGTTTGTGGCCAGCTTCAGTGTTAAACGGTTAACCCTTGAACCCTTACAGACATGTAATATTCTGTTCATATTCTGAACCTAATTTTACTGGGAACTGCTCAGCAGGTTCCAGTCAAATTACTCGCAAAATATTCAACAGCTTTCCTGTATTGTTGTCTTGAAATTAAGACACTGGTATTTCAAGGGTTAATAAGGCAACCCACTAGTATGTTGTGATTTTGTGGGCTACATGTAATGGGGGATTTATGCCTGCATTGGGAGACGGTTTAAAAGAATCAATATTTGCACCCATTGGTTCCTGCAGCCCCTGCAATCACGCAGTTTGGGAGCTTAAACAAGGTATTGGTTCAAACATCACAGTAATAGGCATTCTTTCTCTCTAAGGTAGCATGTCCTTTAATTAACTGTTTTAAAAGAAACACAATGTTTTGCCACAAAACTAAAATTTGTGCTCATTTTCAAATTGGCCACAATATTATCTAGTATACATTGATAACTGTACATTTGCTGAAATCAGTTTACCTGAATTTATGCTAGACTAACCACCAGAAGGCAATAAACTAAATATCACATTTATTTACATAGAATTATAATCATAATATAACACAAAATTTGTAGCATAAAGATAGGGGGAGGGCTCAGATCAACCATATTTCTTTACCTATATGTAAGCTCCATCAACATGGCGCAGACTAAGAAAAATGTCTGCTTATGGAGCCAGATCCTTTGAATAAGGTCTGTGGGATCATCCAATTGGTGCCCCCCAAAAGGGTATGAAACAATCTAATTATGGTGCAAGATCCATTGCGTGTGGTGTGTGGGATCGTATAATTTGTGCACTGCTTATTGCAAGATCTGAACGAGGCACCGTGGAATCATTCTATAATCTATACATGCTTATCTACATGGCTGCAAGTCTGTTGGATGAGTTTTAGAGGGATCATCCAATTGGGACATTGTATATGGATATAATTAAGCTAAAGCTGAGTATCTCCTTTTCAAGTTACTCATACAGGTCAATTGTTGAATACTCTGAAATTAATCTGACTATGATTGCTAATCAGCAATGGTCTCCAGCCAATTTAATTTTATAATGTTCAGCAGAATATTTCTTATATATTTTGGCCATCATGTTAATATACATGTACATATGCGCTATAGCTTATTACAATAGAGGGATTAATTATTAGCTTTGCCCGCCCATTTCTAGTCCAGTACCACCCATGCATTGTTCGCATTGTATTTAACTGAATGTCCATAAATAGCAAAGACATGTAATTCATACATTTGCCGGAATATTCAAAGTTCATAACGGATCTAGATACGCCATTCATTATGCATTCTGATAGTGACGTCAGCCTACATGTAACGTAATTCATTATGGCATCATATACTTGAGTGACAGATTGGATCTATTCATTATATAGCATACAATAAACAACATACCTGCAAGACAATAAGTATACTGATAATAGTTTGCGGATGTTTGTTTTCTGTGGCTGTCTCTAGTATGTCACATAAACGTGCCAGATTGGCGAGATCAGCGGGGTACTGCTGGAGAATGTATACACCGAGAGGCGTGTGTAAGAGATCATTGTTAAGCTGATGTATACACATGCTGCCAACATGCTGAAGGAGCTGATTAATCACCTCCTGTAAGGGGATCTCATTGTCTGAAATGAATAACAGTAACATAAATTGAATGAAGGGCCAGATGTTTTATAAATTTACCTATTCAGGGATGATAAGTCTGCTGAATATGGACATATTTAGCCGAATACACTGCCAAAGGAGTTCTTGTCAGAAAGTATTTGTACATCAAATTTGATGTGAATTCCTGTGGAAGCATTCCAAAGACAGGCTTCAAAAACTAATCTGGACACATGTCCGTGCATGCACATACATGCATGCACACACATATAGCCATCATTTGAAATATTACTCCTTTGTCACTTTCTGCTTCTTGGTGACGAAACTCGAATTTTCAACATAGCAATTGGCTTGGTTATTCCATATTATTATATTATAGAGAATGGATGCAATGATGGCATAGAAGAAATCTGTAGTTTTATTGCGCTTGGATAACCGTTTGATGAATTAAATGTCCATTGAAGAAACATTTACCTAATTCATGATGCAAAACTAGAAAACATTGTTTGACTCAGAGGGCCCAGAAATCACTGGAAATACCTTTCTCTATGTAGCCGGTAGCAATTTTATTCAAAGCCTTCATATTATTAAAAAGAAAATTATTTAAAAAAAATAAAAAACTAAAAAATAAAGGAAATTGACAAAAATTGTAAGTTTTTGCATTAAAAAGCCCAAAATCTTGGACCTATAAAGGTGAATCCTCCAAAAGGCACCTCTACCCATCATAAAGAAGCCACCTGGCAGGTTTCATCAAATTATTTTAAGCAATTCTGTATAATATGGTGTTTACGAGGAAAGTGACAAAAATCCTGAGTTTTTGCATTAAAAAGCCTATTTCCACTCATGATCTTGGACCTATAAAGGTGAATCGTTCAAAAGGCACACCTGCATATCATAACCGAGATATACAGCACGTTTCATTAAAAAATCTGAAGTGGTTCTGTTTGACATGCTGTTTATGAAGAAATTTACCAAAAAATTTAGTTTTTGCATTAAAAAGCTGATTTCCACCCAAAATGTTGAACCTATAAAGGTGAATCCTTCAAAAGGCACATCTAACCATCATAAAGAAGCCACCTGGCAAATTTCATTAAATTATTTTAAGCGATTCTGTATGATATGGTGCTTACGAGGAAATTCACAAAAGTCGAGTTTTTGCATTAAAAAGCCCATTTTCACCCAAAATATATGACCAATAAAGTTGAATTCCTCAAAAGGAACATTTGCGTATCATAACTGAGGCAAGATTGCTTGCCATCATTGCAAGTTTCTTTAAAATATCTGAAACAGTTCCATTTACGAGATATTGTGGATGGACTGATGGACAGACAGACAGATGCAGTGTTTAATATAGGGCTTCCGCACCCTCCGGTGTGGGGTCCTAATAAGCCCTAACCCAAGGTCCAATCCAGGTAAAAATATGGAAAAAATTTGAAAATTATTTTCATCATGACAGACTGGATGCAATGATAGTAAAGGACAAAACTGTATGAGATCAGATAGCCTTTGATAAATTAAATACTTATTGAAAAATTGAAACATTATTCTAATTCTTGGTTTAAGCAGTACATAAATCCCACAAAAATAAACTAAGTTGAAATCCTGTAAAGGAAAAAAATCGAAAATAAGAGGCCCACATCGATGCTCACCTGGAAAATTGTCCTGTGAGGTCGCTGTATATAAATCTTTTAAATAGTTTGTCAGAAACTTTTGGAAAATCCAAGATGGTGAGGGCAAAAGTTGACTAATCAAAAGTCTGTATACAAGTTCTGAGACCTATAACCATAGAAATTCTGTATACGTTTTCTGAAGCCTACCATGATAGTGTTCTTCCAGTAGAGTTTGGCTGAAATCGCATAAGCAGTTAATAAGGAGTGTTCTGAAATAATTTCCTGAAAGCTTTCGGAAAATCAAAGATGGTGACCAAAAAAATAGACCAATCAAAATTCTGTATACAAGTTCTGAAGCCTACACAATATGGTACTTCCTGCGATATTTGGTTTAAATCAGTGAAATGGTTAATGATGTTACTTGATTTCCGAGAAGAATCCAAGATAGCAGCTGGGAAAACGGATCAATCCAAATTCTGTACACATTGTAAAGTCATCAACCATAGCATCATTCCAGCCAAGTTTAGTTGAAATCTCCCAATTGGTGAATGAGCATTTTAAAGGAGTTCCTGACAATTGTCAAAAAATCAAAGTTCATCGCCTGAAAAATGACCAATCAAAATTCTGCATACATGTTCCGAAGAGTATGACCATCGGATCGTTCCAGCTAAGTTTGGTTGAAATCACACAAGCGGTTAATGAGTTGTCTTTTAACTGACTTTCCCAACATTTTGGGAAAATGCAGTGGCTGCCACAACCATTGACCAATCAAAATTCTGTATACAAATTCTTAAGCCTACCACGCTAGGGTGGATACAGCCAAGTGCAGGATTATTCCAGACATGTTTGCTTGTAATCGCACACGTAGTTAATGAGTAGTATTTTATATTAGTTTCTAAAAATCGCCCAAATCGAAGATGGTAGCTGGCCAAAATGGCTAATAGGTTTCGTTTTAAGTTGCCCTAAGAATACTTTCTAAATATAACTGAAATTGGCCCAGTGGTTCTTGAGAAGTCGTATAAATCATACTTATAGGCCTGTTAACTGATGACGCATTTCCGGCTTCAGCTCGATTGTTAAATACACAAAACAATATTTTTGTTTAACAACAAAAGATGATGTCATAAACAGGTACTTATGATGTAATAAAGCGTCATACTTGACAAGCCTTTATCAGACAGACTGGATGCACTGATGGTATAGAACAAAACTACACATTCTTAATCAAATTGGATAAGCCCTTGATGAATTAAATGTTCATTGAAAAACTTTAACATTCTTCTATTTCTTGGTACACGACAGACCTTGAACGTTATTTGGATTGCTATGCCGAGATCGACAAATATCCAAAAAAATGTTTATTAAATTGTAAATTCACCAAAGCCATACAATTCGGAGGCCTACTGACAGACCTCTGTCACATTCATGATGGATCGGAGGCATTTAATTTTTACAGCAGCTAACATGTGATGTATTTTGATTATCAGGTCACATACTTGAGTGACAGACCCGATCACTCCATTGCATGAACAGAAAGCGATATACATTAACAATATATGCTACATAGCTACCATCGCTGAGCAGATATTTGTGTTCATTTGGCTCCAAGCCCAGGCGTTTGCAGACATGATGTGATGCTTGGTGTCCTGAGTTACAAAATTGATCTATCCATTCACTGCTGCATGTCCATATTAGGTTGTTGCACACATCAAAGCAAACACCTGTATTCAGATACAAACACTGACATTAGTGCAGATATAAACAAGCATTCTATAAGTATTGCTTTGCAATACATGTCCCCTACCTGGTGATATAACTCTTTAGAGATTGACAGTAAAAAATTTCATTAAAAATTGTGAAAAGCAGCTGAAGCTCGAACTTGATCTGTAACTTCTCATAACATAGGAATAAACCAAGTCTCAGTTATATATGGTGAAGGAGAAGGAAAAAGTCTTGAAAGCTGATATGTTTATATTTCAAAAGTCGAAAGGGGACATAACTCCATCAAAAAATGACACAAATGCCTGAAACCCGAACTTGGTTTGAAGTTTGTCATAATAAAGTAATCTACCAAATCTCAGTTGAATATCTTGAAAGACTGCGAAAAACTGCTGAAAACTAATATTTTTCATATTGCATAAGTCAAAAGGGGGCATAACTCCATGAAAAATTGACGACAATGCCCGAAACTCGAACTTGCTCTGTAACTCCTTACACTAAAGCGATGCACCAGTTTTCGCTTAAATATCTTGAAGGAGTAGCAATTCTCAGTATAATATCTTGAAAGACTGCGAAAAAAGTGCGGGAAAACTAATATTTTTCGTATTGCATAAGTCGAAAGGGGGCATAATTCCATGAAAAATTGACGAAAATGTCTGAAACTCGAACTTGATCTGTAACTTCTCATAACATAGCAATAAACCAAGTCTCATTATACAAGGTGAAGGAGAAGGAAAAAGGCTTGAAAGCTGATATGTTTGTATTTCATAAGTCGAAAGGGGACATAACTCTATAAAAAAAATAGACGAAAATGTCTGAAACTCAAACTTGCTCTGTAACTCCTTATACTAAAGCGATGCACCGATTTTCGCTTAAATATCTTCAAGGAGTGCGAAAAAAGTGCGGAAAGCTGATATTTTTCACATTTCCTAAGTCGAAAGGGGGCATAACTCCATCAAAAATTTACGCATACGCCTGAAACTCCAACTTGGTCTATAACTTCTCATAACAAAGCAATGTAGCTGTTCTCACTATAATATCTTGAAAGACTGCGAAAAAGTGTGGAAAACTAATATTTTACGTATTGCATAAGACGAAAGGGGGTATAACTCCATGAAAAATTGACGAAAATTTATGAAACTAGAACTAGCTCTGTAACTCCTTATACTAAAGCGATGCATCGACTTTCGCTTAAATATCTTGAAGGAGTGCGAAAAAAAGTGCGGAAAGCTTATATTTCTTTACTAGAAAGGGGGCATAACTCCATCAAAAATTGGCGTATACGGCTGAAACTCGAACTTGGTCTGTAACTTCTCATAACACAGCATTAAACCAATTCTCAGTTGAATACCTTGAAGGACTGCGACAAAAAGTGCGGAAAACCAACTGCTACAGACGGATGGACGGACAGATGAACAGACTGAGTGCAAACCTATAGTCCCCCCCACCCCCCAGTTTTACCGGTAGGGGACTGATAAGACAACAGCGAAGTGGTACAACAATAGGATATTAGAAACAAGGGAAAGCTCTTAATCTCACAAACATATATGGATATGCATTTAATTCCAAAACCTTATCTCAGTATATTTGATCTAAATTGTTGAAAATAACACTTGTAGATGTACTGGCAGCTGAATATTTTATTATTGGTTGAAAGTGTCCTACTTTTGATATATAATAAAGATAGGTCTTTATAGTGCGGTAGTTGAACCCCCAAACTAACATAACCCGGGAAAAATGGCTATCAAGCTGCTTTTAGTCTCGTTGGAACCGGAATTGCATCTTCTATAACATATCCAAAATCTGCAAAAATCTGTTTTGGGGAAATCTTACAATATGCAAATTAGTTAATTAATATGCGCATAATGAGCCTTGTGTGGTATAAAACATTTAATCTGTCATATCATGAATGTATTTATTATATAACTTGTTTTATATTACCTGATTCATATACCATATATGATAAAATTAAAATAAAACAATCACCTAATTAATGTAAAATAAATTAAAATAATTAATATGCAAATTAGTTAATTAAAAGTGCATATGCACACCAAATGCTTGAAAATAAAATTGCAAAATTTGTGTACTTTTAGAGGCTTAAATTGTGCATCTAAATGTAATGAAACGAAATAAATCTTAACATGATTTCATATCATATAAATTAATATAATCTTTATAGTTGTCAATTTGAATTACGGACTCATGTCTCACAGATTTCTTTTTTCACGAGAGAGTAGTTATACTTACCTCCCTAACACTCTATGATATTTCCTAAATATCAACCTTCACTCAATAACCCCAGATTAAAAAAGATAGGTGCCCTTATTGGGCAGGTACAGGTGAGTCAGATGGATGTCGGGCCCAACCTCGTGCATGCGCGAGAGGCCGGGTCCGTGTTAGGGAGATAAGTATAACTACTCTCTTGTGAAAAAAGAAATCTGTGATTTCATTTATTTCACTCCAGAATTTGTAAGAGAATTTGGCGGGAGGGAGGCGAGGTCAAAAAGACCAGCTCATCCCTTGCGCGTTTTTGTGCATGAAGCACTAACATCTGAAATTGTGCGACACATACAATCAGGCAATGATTTGAACATCGGATAACACAACCGATGGCGAGAGTAATGACCGTATGTCAAATGCGCTCCCCCACTCCTTTTGGGAAAGGAGAAGCTATGACCTCAATGTTCCATACACTCTCTAAGTACTGGTGCTAAGTACTGCAGGACACGAGACGAAAGACTTCATTTCGTATACTCTCAATAAATGAACCTCATAATACACAGGAACCATTACATTCTTGTTAAATAAGGGTAGTACATCGTGACAATAAATTATGTAACAACCTGTATCCATCCAGTCCACATCAGTGAAGGAAATATCATACACGAATATGCGGTTGTTTCCACAATTAAAATGTGCTGTCTGAAGACATCAAGTGCAACTTATCTACAATATATACACCTGATCATCCTTTGAATATCGATAAGGCAAGAGGATTAGTGGTGTCACGGAGGTAATGGTTGGTAAAACTTGACTCATAGTGCCACTGAGCTACCAACATAATGTCATCCACCAGCACCCCGTTAAACAGGCTGGTGGACGCCAATACGCCACGGACACTGTGAACCTTGGCTAAGTCAACTTGTTTACCAGTGGCGGATTTGTTGCAAAATTAAATACATTCCACAATCCACCTAAATATAGTGTATTTTGATGCCCTGCCATGGGGTTCAATATAAGACAACCATAATGAGGATGGGTCCGTCCGCCATTCCTTTGTACGTTGTTTGTACCTGTTTAATGTGCGGACTGGACACCATGCTTTTGAATTAGGATCAAACCTAGTCAAAGTTGGTAAAACAATTGGTTGATCTGGATATTTCAAAGACTGATTCTTAGCCATGAAATTAATCCTAGGTAGAAGCCTAAGGCCTTCTCCTGTAACCACATAACGGTCTGCCTCGGCGGATAAAGCATGAATCTCACTTCTCCGTCTTGCAGAGGCCGCAGCAATCGGAAATACAGTTTTAAGTGTCAACATTTTTGTAGAAATGGCACTTAGTGGTTCAAAGGGTTTATCTGCTAGCACTTGAAGTACTAGAGATAAACTCCAAGACGGAATCGCTGGTGGATTTCTCGATCTTAGATTACCCATGCGTTTTATTAAAGTGTTCAATGAACAAACTGCCATCACTTCCCCTATCAGTCAAGCAAGGGATAACTGACATCAAAGCTGACTTGTAGCCAGCAATAGAGTTAGGCTTGAAGCTATAGGCATCATACAGGTGACAGAGGAAATCAGCTACTACCTGAATAGATGCACCCATTGGATTAACATCTCTGTTTGAGCACCATTCTACAAATCTATTGATTTTATAGTTATATGCTCTGAAGGCTGACCCCCTTCTGGCTTTTGCCATAAACATGGTTGCTTGCTGAGAAAAGCGCTCTTTAACTTTAGATTCCTTGACAACATCCACGCAGTCAATTGGAACGTTGACGGGTTGTTGTGAAGGGACTTGCCATGGAAAATATTATTATCCATCAGAGGCAGAGGAACCGGATTGCAGACCAGAACGTCCAGCAGATCAGTATACCATGATCGGCTTGGCCAATTTGGGGCGATCAGAAGCACTTGGCACTCCTCCTGCCTGATTTTCTGAAGAACTTTTGGAATCAGGATTGCTGGTGGGAATGCGTATGCATACATTCCTTCTCAACTGATAGCTAACGCATCTGTTGCATAAGCGCCTGGATCTGGAATTGGAGACATACGTCATCATCTTCGCATTCTTGTTCGTTGCGAAAAAATCTATGTTGGGTTTCCTCCAGCGGTCGACCAGACGATCCTCCACACATTGATTTAGTTGCCATTCCATAGGCAAAACACTCATCCTTCTGGCTCAATGAGTCGGCTAACAGATTTAGCCTTCCCGGAATGTGAACTGCCTTCAAGGTGATCATGATCTAGACACCAGCAAAGCAGTTTCCAAGTCATCATACAGAGACAGGGTGACTTCGTTCCGCCCTGGTAGTTTATGTAAGTTTATGTTGAGTTGTCTGATTAAACTAAAACAATCTTGCCCTGAACTTTCCAGGCCCAGAACTACTGCTCGTAATTCCAGTAGATTTATATCTTCCTGTGACTGATCCAGATTCCAAAGCCCTGATACTGTGGCTTCTTCTAGGCAAGCCCCCCCCCCCCACCATCACTCCATTGATGCATCTGTGTACATCGTTATTTGAGGGTGGGGTGAGCATCACTCCCGCAAGGAGATTCTCTCTCTTCAACCACCATTGAAGGTGGTGAATAAGAGGTTCCAACACTGACACCTCTGAGTCAGGGAACTTGTTCTCTGGTTCCACTGTGTCATGAGAAATAACTGGAAAGGCCGCCTGCGCAAGGCCACCTGTCGAATGACTGGTTCCAGAGAAACCATCAACCCTAAAATTCTCAAGTAAACCCGTGCCAGTACATGACGACTGTTGCACACTGGCTGGTACTCAGCTGAAAGCCATCGCAAGACTAAGCGGTCCTGGGTTAACCGCTCACACTCCTGCTTGTGGATGATCAATTGACCTCCCACGGGTCCACCTAGGGAGAGGACATAAGCAGTGTAAGAGTGCGACTGTCTCTGGTTCTAGCATTGGTTTTGTTCTTGTGGAAATCGGCTCATCAGGCACGATTACCACGACCAGATCCTCGCGCGCATGGCTTGCGCTGCCCGCGCCACAGCCCGCTCCTCGCGCACCTCGGTGTGCGGGCGGCTGCCTGCGCTTGATGAGCCTGTGCTCCCCTCCCCCCACTGCAGGCCAGTGCTGGCGTGGCCATGGCCTACGCTGCGCCGGTGGCTGGCCTCTGACTTGACCAGCGCCACCTCGGGCCGTCTGTGGACAGTACGCAGGGGGTGCTGCGCGAATGTCCTCCCTACGAAGCACGTCAAATTCTTCACGTAGCGCCCTCAGATTGCTGACTAGAGTGACTGTCTCCTGGAGGTGTCTACATCCTCACCCGCAAAGAGAACACGACCTTACATAGGCGTCCACAGCAGTCTGTTGTACAGATCCTGAGATGGACACAAATTATCTAGTGCAAATGTGCGTCTCACCCTGACACTTCTAGTCACTGCCCTCGTCATACAGTCCAGAGCCAGGTTAATACCATCCTGGACGGCTCTCTGAACAGAGACAGGACTTGCTTGGCGAGATGCAGACGCTGTTACTACACACCCTGTAACGGCTGTGAGACATGCGAGAGCGCCGCAATGGATGCTCTTGAGCTCTACTCTGCATCGCGCAACACAGTGTTTGCTGAGCGCAGGGCGCTCCCGTGTCAGAACGGGAGGCTGGCCGCGTGTCCTCACCAAGCCTTGCACGATCATCAGCGCTCGGCTTTCGCATTATACTGTACTTCTGGTATTGGCCAGCAATGATACCACACCGCCTCGCCACCTCGCAGGGGGGGGGGGGGGGCCTTCGCAAGCCATCCATTAGGCTTAATGGATGTCTCTGCCGCCGTGAACATATCAACTATATGTTCTGATAATGGCAGAGATGGCATAGCGGTAACTGCTGGCTTTCCAGCCAACCACGGGCGCTGGTCCCGCTGGCTTGCCGACTGTTCTACACAGAGCTCTGGCCTAACACTTACCAGCCATTGGCACACATCTGACCAGTCCTCCTCTGTGGCCACTTGTGAGTGCTCGACAAGGCGCGGGCCTTCGTCATCCTCTACTGCACTCGCAGGTGTAAACGTGGCAGGAGTTGTGAATACTCCTGGCAGGCCGTGGAACACATGCAGGCCCGAGAGAGCAGGCATGTCTTGCGCCATGGCTGAAAAGCCAGGAGCCGGCGCCATGGAAGCGTGCAGGGTGTAATCCACCACACCACAGGGAGCATGCTGTGAAGCAGCTCTGGTACCAAATCTTTTATCGTCTTTTTCATCTCCCCCTCATTTCCAACCTGAAAGTCTCCATTTTCGAAGACACAGAGGCCTTTCTCTTACCTTTGCCACTTACACTCTTCTTCACACACTTCTCCTCCTCCTCCTCCGACGCCTTATCCTTCACCTGTAACAACAAGAATTCAGAGAATAAGGCACCAACCCCCCCCCCCCCACTGTTTACAGACATGACATTTTAATAATGGACCGCAAGGTGAACATTTTACACACACGTGAGGAGCAAACTTGAACTTGATAGAGCAGCTACAACCGACACAAGAAGGCTTCTGAAAAGTGACAAGATGATGACAATGATTTAAAGCTTCTTTTATAATTAAATAAATTAAATAACTCATAAAGGAGAAAGAATTCACCTATAGGCCTAAACAGGACGGTGAGAAAGATGAACAGCCAGCCACAAAGAGGATATTAATAATAATAATAATAATAATAATAATAATAATAATAATAATAATAATGTTGATTATGACATCATAATATCCATAAATAGAAACAGACGAACAACATCCAGGTGTAAGATGAATTGTATAAATACAAGAGCATACTAAACAGTAAATGAACACAGTAATAGTTCATGATAATGACACAGATAAACAGTATGACTGAAAAAATATTGGCAGCAAATAATCACAAATATTTCAAATATTTTACAGTGCCATAAAGCATAACTAGAGTAACTGCGTCTTTAGCAAAGGCATACCACCACGTCCTGCTCTTGGAAGCTCCACCAGACAACCACTCTTCATCACCACTCACTTACTTATAAAGGGAAGGGTGGGACCAGAGGGCAGAACGACACGCTCTCTCTTATGGGAGCCTATATCACTCTGGGCAGTCTTTTTTCCCTAACATTTATAGGGAAACAGTGGAGACAAACCTCTTTAGACATGAACAAACCTCCTTACAGGAACGTGTGGACACAAGTATAAAGCGAGATTAGCATTTTATGGCACCAGATAATAAAGTTACCAGTTTTCTGTGCGCTTATAACGTCTATACCACGTCGTGGAAACAGGTGACACCGCATAATTAAAAATTAATTTTAGTAGAGATAACCTGATAACTCGGTCCTGAAGCGGCCTCAGATGAAATATTATGATCAGACATGATAATCAAGACTCTACAACAACTTTTAGATAGAAAATTGAGCAAAAACTAAGCAAGTGATAAAAAACAAGCATGTGGTTTAGGCCAATAGTCAAGAAAGAGGCAGTGACAGTCTGCGCATGGCGAGGTTGGGGCCGGCATCCAGCTGACCGTCACCTGTCTACCTGCCCAATAAGGGCACCTATCTTTTTTAATCCGGGTTTATTGAGTGAAGGCCGATATTTTGGAAATATCATAGAGTGTTAGGGAGGTAAGTATATCTCTTGAAGTGAAATGTTAAGATTTATTTGGTATCATCTAGGCACATAATTTAAACCTCTAAAAGTATATAATGTAACAATTAAGAATATTGGTGTGAATATGCACCTGTAACACATACGAACCGAGAAACTAAATATGATACATTATTTGTGATCTAATTACTATGTTCAGAATTCCATAATACTATAGACCTGTGCTATATCCTATTGAATATTTAAAATCTAGTTTGAAGCAACAGCTGCCAATCAAATTAGTTTCAACATCCTCAAGACCTTTATGAATGGTTATTTTGAAATTGATACAATGGTATTTCAGTGATAAAAGCACATAACATATGGTAATAAATCGTTTGAGATGTATCCTTGAATACGTAAAAGTGGCACAGTTGCTAATGTTTTGCTTGAGATAGATTTTAATGGTAGTGTACATTTGATAATTAGATGCATATTAAATTTATAGGAGTTACTCAGGAATCGTATGCACATATCGTTATCCAATTATCAATGTATCGTATTCACTTTCATTATCATCATCAGAAACAATAAGTTCTATCATGTTCATACATCCATCACCATAACAATTACCACATGCTGAAACACACTTGAGGCCATTTTTACATGAGCATACCATTGTTCGACATGGATTTTTTAAGAAGATTCGTACTTACACTGAACAATTTTGAGAATGTCTTGTGGTCCACGCTCTAAGTTAGTCGCCACAGGTGTTAATTTCTGATTTTTAAGCTTCCCTCCCCATTCTGTAGGATCAAGTGTGTTTAGCATTAGGCTTTTCCACTGTACAATTTGGATGTGTACTCTTAGACAATAGTAGGCAGCTGCTCACTCTGTTGCTGCCATCCGCATGTACAAGACGTACCTCAGCCCATTCAATTTATCAGTCAGCTTCCCTCCATACAGCATTACCAATAGCTTCAGCCCAGCCTCGCTAACCTTCTCTTATGTAGTGCCATATGTACCGAACTCATCACTCGATTTCCAGATCGCTTCTGAATATTTAATCATCTTTAGAATAGCAGTATTACCTTGACCGAACAAAGCTGAAGATGTGTCGCAGCCACCCCATGCATGAACGAATAGCAGCCGATGAGCGATATCATTGCCCAAATGTGCACATACATCCCAGATACAGCAGAGGCTCTGGCTTTTCCTTTGACGTTTCTTTCCCTCTGATCTCAGAAATATGTCTGATAGGTCAGGTCTAAAATGGTACAAGAGGAGCACAAGAATGTCAGTGTGACAGTGTCATCAGCTACTACTGTCATGCACTGGTTATTTACAGATGCAAGTTCTATGGCCGATGATACTATCAATGTCTCAGCATCATCTACTGCTTGGCATACATTAAGATTTTCAGCTGCAAGGTAACATGCAAGTAAAGATAAGAATTGATGCTTATTTTCTTCATTTGCTAGAAAGACATTCTAGTTTGCATGCACCACAGCAGACTCATTAATCTTCACATATGCAGCTGACTTTCCTGATCTCTGTTGATGCGCATGGTCTTTAGTTGATGGTTCATCACAATATCTATCAAAGACTAAAACAGATTGCTCGTCTCAAGATGTACTACTGTTGACCTACTGTGATGCTTTTTTGCAGCTTAACTGCCATCTTTACTTGATCAGCTTACTTTAGCAAAATGTCAGAAACTTTGATGTTATCAAACTCCTTTTGGATTTTGGCTTTAACCTCTTCAACTTGATCGCAGTCAATTCCATATCACCGGCAGTTAGGCCAGAGGCCAGGCATCACAACATTTCTTCATCTACGTCAAATGGTTCATAGGTATCAAACCAGTCAATAACACTGAGGTTTTGGAAGTCATGTTTGATTTTCCCAGCTCAACATGTTGGATGTTTGTTATGTGTTGAAGTTTAGTCAGAGAAGTCATAGCATCATGAACACTGGCACACATATGCATGCTGTTGACCAAGGTGACATGAACAGACTGTAATTCCTCGTCCTCGTGTCAAACGGCCTCGACTTGTTGTGCTCTGCATCATTACTTGCGCAATAACAAGATCTGTCTGACTTAGAGTCCAGCCCAATATCTGTCAGATTTGCGTACTTGTGATATCCACGAATCACGAACTTATCATATAACCATGGGTGGGTATTCAACAATTCAAGCATAGGTTGACGATACAGACGAGTGGACTTTGCATAATTGTTATGGCCAGTCGCTGCAAACAAGCTGACTGAAATAAGATGCAAATGCCAATCACCTGTCCTTTGAGCGTGTCAATGTATGCCACTCTGCCTCCCTTCCCTCTCCTCCCCCCACCCTCCCTCCCTCTCTCTCTCTCGGCTCCAGATACACTCACTACGCCACTGCATCCCACCACTCCATCCCTTTATCCCTCATCAGATGCTCTGCTAATAATATCAAAGTACTGGTAGTAAATTCATGAATTATTTATTAATGACATGATGTGCCGCTGATTTGCAAGTAACATATATCATGTCAGCATAATAGCTGTAGCGATCATATCGCAAGGCATCGGTTACGCGTTTCAAGTTATGCGTGATCATGGAAACAGATTACACATGCATATAGTTGGTATATGCACAGTTTTGGAGAATGACTCGCTACACCAATTAATTTGTCACATACTCAAATCAATTACTAGTATGTAATTTATGGACAGGAAATAAACGAAATCACAGATTTCTTTTTTCACGAGAGTTGATACTTACCACCCTGATACCCTATGATATTTCCTGAATATCGACCTAGCTTCAATAATACTCAGAATTAAAAAGAAACCTCCACCAATTAGGCAGGTTACATAACTGACAGACCAGCGGATGTGCAGCCCAAACTCGCACATGTGCGGGGCTGACTCATTCTATTCCAAAATATTGGCTGACCTAATTGCAACATAAAACACCGATAGACCAAGCCTCTGTGGGGCGGAGAGGCCTGGATCATATCATTGTGTTAAGTATCAACTCTCTCGTGAAAAAAAAATTCCATGATTTCGTTTATTTCACATCAAGAGTATACATACCACACTGATACTCTATGATATATATATAGCCAGAATTCGTAAGAGAATTCGGCGGGAGGGAGGCGAAGGTCAGAAGACCGGCTCATCCCTGGAAGAGCAAGCTCTTTTGCTTCTGGAGCACAAAATGTAAACACAATCAGGAAATGATTTGGACATCAGATAACATGACCGATGTTGAGAGTAATGACCGTTTAACATCCGCTCCCACCCACCCTCTTTTAAAGAAGGAGCGATGACCTCAATGTCCTATATGCTCTCTATGTACTCGTGCTAAATTACTATAAGACATCGGACGAAAGCTTCATTTCGTATACTCTCAGATGGAACCACATCACCATTTTAGTAAATAATAAAAACGTGACAAAAAATAACCATCACCAAATATAGGACTAACCTATTTTGATGAGATTCCCTTTAATCACCGCTGGCGATGATAGGTACAGTACGGAAAAGTGCGGGATTCCCCCACTAAATTGCACTGTGTGTGATATTTACAAATATATAGATTTAACGTTTATGTAAAATCGATAAGGCATGTGGATTTGACGTGTCATGGAGGTAATGATCTGTAAAACTAGACTCACAGTGCCATTGTGCTACTGACATAATGTCATCCACCGGCACTCCGTTAAACAGAGCCGTGGATGTCACTATGCCATGGACACTGTGAGCCTTGGCCATGTCAACTTGTTTTCCCGTGGTGGCTTTGTGGCAATGCTGGATGCATTCCACAATCCGCCCAGAAATGGTATCTTTAGAAGCTCTCCCATGGGGTTCAATGTAAGATGGCCATAAAGCACTAGGGTCCGTCTGCCATTCTGTGTACATTGTTTATTACATGCTAATGCACGGACTGGACACCACGCCTTTGAATTAGGATCAAACCTAGTCAAAGCTGGTAAAACTATAGGCTGACCAGGATATTTTAAAGATGTTGTGAGGACTAGATACCCGATCGCTCTGATTAACTTGACAATCATAATACAGATTCTCCTTTACTAGAAGAACAAAATGCTTTTATAATTTTTGTAATCGGCCCAGCCGAAGCTGAGATAAGCATATAGCAACCACCTTGACAACCAAACGTTTTTAGCTATCGCGCTAGAGTTGTGACGTCACACCGGGATGACACCAATTCCTATTAGTCTAGATTATTATCTCGGGGAGCATAGCTAGGCTCTCTACTGCTACACGTATTAGGCAATTCATTGTTCACACAGGGACACCACATTGTTCGAGATCCACAAAGGTTCAATAATATCGAAGTTGATGATATTTTTGTTGATTAAACTTAAAGGGCAGACCTCATGGTCAAGGTGCCTGACATCACAATTCTAACGTATAGGCCTGTTAGAGGTGACAGTAACATCGGATTTCGTGTACGTGAATTAGGCTATATTTAACCCACCCACACACTTCTTGGAATACAATTCTACAAATGCATATATTATGCCTACACCGATCAGTGCACGTACGATCGCAGTTTACCATTGTGTAGGCTTATGAATAAATTTATGATTGCAATATATAGCAGTTACTCCAGCTATGTGTTTAAAATTAACTAAAATGTCGGGTCAATATAAATCTAATCTAAACTAATCTATTTGCGTATAGTCTACATTGACATATTTTCGGCTTGTTTACAATTTAGGCAGCGGTCGAGGCATGTAGCGAGGCTTTCAC
Organism: Chaetoderma sp. LZ-2023a; assembly: GCA_034401795.1. NCBI lineage: Eukaryota > Metazoa > Mollusca > Caudofoveata > Chaetodermatida > Chaetodermatidae > Chaetoderma > Chaetoderma sp. LZ-2023a. Next base: position 70,604,252 of record CM067370.1, read on the forward strand.
TGCCGTCCGCATGCTTATAGTACAACTTAAATAACATATACTGTTGACTATTTTGAACATAATTGGGTTGGATTTCAACTCAAATTGTGTTCAAAATGTTCAACATTACATTTCTTGTATCGTGTTCATATGGTTCTAACTAACATATTTGTGGTTTTGCTTTGGAAGCATTTAAACTTATTTATGAGCTGCACTATAAGTAAAGATGATACACTAGCGACCTCTGAACATCTGTCAGTTCACCTACCTATTTAAAATGTGTTCATCCATTACAGTTTTGCTTTTCCATAACATTGAAATATGAGTGTATCCTACTTCCATACATGGAAGAAGTTGGTTTGAAAACGATATAGTTCATATGGTTGTCACAGGCGTGATGGCCCCCCACCCCCCACCGACACACACCCACACACACACACACACACACACACACACACACACACACACACACACACACACACACACACTAGCGTACGTGTTGACCCATACATGCCTTTACATTATTATTATACAAACACTGCCAAAAGCTTATAGGTAAACAATTACATTCTAATCAGTAATCACGGGAAATTTCACATAGGACACACTGACACACTTATTGTAAATTCATAATCTTCAGAAAAAGTTGTAATTGCACTCTGTAGCCTATACATTTAGATATGAATAATAGTACAATTATAGCCATCGTCAACCTCTCCCACCCACCTCGAGCATCACACTCACATACATCCATCCCAGATATTACATAGTACACCCAGTCCTTTCAAGAATGGTAATGGATCCGCAATTAGGCCTACTAGACTACAGACTATTTGTCACATGCATTGAAATATTGCCGGTTTTCAGCATTGCCCATGGTTTACTGTAGTTATAGGCCTATTATTATGCGAATATAGCTATCCATGAAACCATAAAAAATTAGTAAATATCATAATAGATTTTTATTTCTTGAAGACTTAGCTTCAACCTGACATAATGTTAAACGCACGTTTTAAAATATGTTACCTTTGTACTACAGACAGAGAAATATTGACCCAGCTCACAGTGCCTTCCCGGTGTGACGTCACAACGAGTGGTGATGTGAATCAGATTGAGGCGTCATTTAATCTCGTTATTTGGGCTGCCTAACATATTTTTCCCACTCCAAAGTGACGCTATTGTGTTTAAATAGTGTAGTAGACCATAAAATTAATTGAAACGCGTTATCGACCGCAAGTCCTCACAAAGGGTTTATCTGCTAATACTTGAAGTACTAATGATAAACTCCAAGATGGAATCACTGGAGGATTCCTGGGTCTTAGATTACCCATGCCTTTGATTAAAGTATTTAGATTACATACTTCATCACTTCCCCTATTAGCCAAGCAAGGTATAACTGACATTAAAGCTGACCTGTAGCCAGCAATAGAATTAGGCTTGAGGCAATAGGCATAAAAAAGGTGACAGAGGAAATCGGCTGCTACCTGAATAGATGCATCCATTAGATTAATACATCTTTTTGAGCACCATTCAGCAAATCTGTTGATTTTATAATTATATGCTCTGGAGGTTGACCCCCCTTCTGGCTTTTGCCATAAACATGGCTGCTTGCTCAGAAAAACCCTCCTTAACTGCTGATTCCTTGACAACATCCCTCAATGAGTTTGCTAATAGATTTAGCCTTCCCGGAATATGAACTGCTTTTAGGGAAATCCCATGATCTAGGCACCAGCAAAGCAGTTTCCATGTCATCATACAGACTGGGTGACTTTGTTCCGCCCTCGCGGTTTATGTAAGTCACTACTGTTGTATTGTCTGATCGAACCAGAACACTCTTGCCCTTGACCTTCTCTAGGAAGTGTTCCATGGCTAAGACTACTGCTCGCATTTGATTGATATGTTCTTTTGACTGATCCAGACTCCAAAGCCCTGATACTTGGTTTTCTTCCAGGCAAGCTCCCCATCCCCTACATTGATGCATCTGTGTACATCGTTAACTGAGGATGGGGAGGTGACAACTCCACCCACGCCAGGAGATTTTCTCTCTTCATCCACCATTGATGGTGGTGAATAAGAGGTTCCAACACTGACACCTTTGAGTCCAGGAAACCCGTACTCTGGGTCCACTGTGTCATGAGAAATAACTGGATCGGCCGCCGGCATAAGGCTGCCTGTGGAATGACTGGTTCCAAAGAAACCATCAACCCCAACATTCTCAAATAGACCTGTGCTAGGACATGACGACTGTAGCACACTGATTGTATGACTGAGATGAGTATTTCTACTCTCTCTTGAGATGGGTAAACATATCCTATCTCTAGATCGAAGAACATGCCCAGGTAAACAAACTTCTGGGATGGAGTCAGCTCTGACTTTTGAAAGTTGATTATCCAGCCTAGATCTGTAAGAGTTTTCAAAACTATCTCCAGATTTGCTGATAGACTTTATTGAGCGTGTGCTTTTAACAGCCAGTCGTCTATGTACGTGTGGATTGCTATGTGTCTCCTGCGGAGGTATAACATCATAGCTTGGACCACTCGAGTGAAGACCCGAGGAGCCGTCGATATACCAAATGGGAGAACCATGAATTCCTATTGGCGGCCCTGAAATGCAAATCCCAGGAAACGACAAAAGCTCTTCGCAATGGGAATGTGAAAATAGGCATCTTTTAGATCTATTGATGCTGTCCACATTCCCTTCCTCAAGCCTGCTAACACCGTTCTTAGTTTCCATTTTGAAACTTGGTGTGAGGATAAACCTGTTGAGAGGTTTGAGGTTGAGAATTGGTCTCCACCCTCCAGTGCTTTTTGTCACTAGGAACACGGTTGAATAATAAACCGGACATTTTTGTGCAGGTTGAATAGCATGTTTTAGTATGTGGGATTGAATTTCTTCCTCTATACACAACCGTTGATCTGGATCTCTTGGATTTTGAGTCCAGATCGGAACCAGAGACAGGCGCGATGGCTGATTTGAAATCCAGTCGAGATGGTAACCAACTCAAAGCCATCGCAAGACTGAGCGGTCAAGAGTAATCCGCTCCCACTCTTGCATGTGGAAGGCCCGACGGCCTCCCACGAGTGCACTTAAGGATTGAGGTGGACCCGAGAAGTGCAAGAGAAGCCCTGTCTCTGGTGGCTGTCCTAGCAGCACTGGTGTGGTTTTTGTGAGAGCAGACCCATCAGGTTCGGCTCCCACGACCAGAAATCTGCGCTCCTCTACCAGCGCCACGTGCACCTTGGTACGCGGGCTGTCTGGTGGGTTGCGCTGGAGGAGTTGCCGTGGCCGACGCTGCGTAGGTGGTTGGCCTCTGACAAGCCCACCACCACCTCTAGGCAGGGGGGGGGGGGGGCTGCTCGAACACGCTCCATGTGGAGTACTTCAAACTGCTCTGGCAGCACCCTTTTGTTGTTCACTAGGTTTACGGTTTGTTGGAGGTGCAGGCATCCTTCACCTCCAAACAACCCTGGACCTGCCCTCGGCATGAGTGTTCAGGTTCTGCGAGGGGCACAAATTGTCAAGGGCAAATGTGCGCCTCGCACGTAAGCTCCTGGTTACAGATCTCGTCATGCAGTCCAGAGCCAGGTTAATGCCATCCTGGATGGCTCTCTGGACTGAAAGAGGAGAAGTTTGGCGGACCACGAATGCTGCTACTATCCCCTGTAGCAGCTAGGAAACGTGCGAGAGAGCTGAGATGGCTCCTCTCGTACTTTCCTCCATGTCCCGCAGCGCGGAATTAGCATTGCGCAGGGCGCTAGCGCACAAGGGCCCAGTGTCAGACTGGGACCCAGGCTGTGTGTCTTTGCCCAAAGCCGCACAGTCATTCGTGCAAGGCTTTGGGAAGACGACGTACTTCTGATACAGATCAGAACTTATACGACAGCGCCGTGCCACCTCACGAGGGGCCTTCGCAAGGCGTCCTTTCAGCTGAATGGACGTCTCTGCCGCAGCGAACATATCAATGGCATGGCGCTCGTCACCGGTTTCCCTCCCAACCACGGGCGCTGGAGGCCGGTGGATCCACCTGGAGTCCTGGCTTGATGTTCACAAGCCATTGGCAAGCATCCAGCCAGTCCTCCTCGGTGGCCACCTGTGAATGTTCGACGAGCCTAGGGCCTAGGGCCTTCGTTGTCTTCAACCACATTCACTGGTGGGGTAATGACCAGAGCTGAAGATACTCCTGGATAGCCAGAGAAACCATACGGACCCGCAAGGGCCAGCATGGCTTGCGCCGTGGCTATTCCAGGAGCCGGATGTATGGCGTCATGGGGGGGGGAGCTAAAGGCATGACATCATAGTCTGGGCCTTCCTCACGGTAACTCTCGGCACGCCGAGCGATACGGTATGGACGGCCATCAGCTCCTAGCCAGCCTAGACATTGGACCGTGAAACCTACTCCCGAAGAAGTAGTTCCATGGAACAGGTTACCCATGGGTCCTCACGGGGCCCATGGGTATCCATTTCCGTGGCCATCCGCTCATCAGTAGGCCATAACAGTGTCCTCTTCTTCCTGCTCAGAAAGATTAGACTCCAAGCTTGAAAAGGGATCAAGCTCGGCCTGGGCAGGAGGGGTATCGCGTGAGGCGCTGATACACTTAGTCTTAGGCTGCTCTAGAGCACTCGATAAGCGAGCGCCCGAGGCCATGGCTTTCGCTCCCGGGTCCACGGGCGAGGCAAGCCTCAGTGCCAGACCAACGGGAGCCATCTCTGGGTCTTTAACGAAAACTGGTTTGCTAAGAGAACCAGACCCAGAGATGGGAACACTGTCCAAGAGCAAATGAAGAAGACAATGACGAACCTGACCCGGGAAGCAAGCTGCGAAGCAACTCCGGGACAAGATCCGTGATCATCTTCTTCATCTCTCCCATCACTTCAAGATGGAAGGCCTCCATGTCTGGCATAGATGCCTTCCTCTTCTTACCACACTCTTTTTCCAGATGTCTCGTCTCGTCTGCCGCTCGGTCATTCACCTGCTGATTTAAAAAATCAGTCATCACCTCCACCGGCCACGACTCACACACATGGCAATTTAGAAGGGCCTGCACATACTACACCTAGTGCAGTCATGAGAGGAAAAGCAGGCCTTGATGAAACGGTGGCAGGAAGGGCATTTGTTCTCAATTAGCCTCTGAAATGACACAAAACGGAAACAATTAGTTTTTACTTATGATGGACAAAAAAACCAATGGCAAAGATCCATAAGGAAAACTTTGAACATCAAATAAAATGATAAGCCAGGGCCATAGAAAAAACTATAGGCCTGATAAAAGGTAAACAAATCCTAAAAACCTCTTATACTTCTTTAAGAAGACAAGGGAGATTAGAATTTGAACTTGAATACTTGAGGCAAATTTTTTGCTCAAAACAAAGATTCATTAGTAATTGAACTTTATAAACACAATGAACCTATGCAAACCATCAAGAGAGATAAATAACTCAAGACTCAGTCAAAAATTTTTTAGAAATAAAATGACTGAACATTGTTCTGTCTCCTAAATAAACCTCATAAGATGACTTCTGAGGACGATTGAAGTCTGATGAACAACAACAGGAATACCATATCCTGAGTCTAAACCCTGTGGTGGGGGAGAATGCAGAAAAATTACTTCTTATGGTAATAATTCCCTCAGCAAACTCATAATAAATTAGAAGGACCCAGAAACCAAGTATAAATATTGTTTAAAATAAAGGATACACTTCAAATATCAGCTCATGTGTCTGAAAAACAAAGCACAACATGCGTTAGCTAACATATAGGCCTCCCCCAAAAACTGCTAGCCTAATAAAGATGTATCCACGAGTTAGTGCGAATCCCGGAAACACCATATGAGTCAACACGCAAATTTGTCATCAATAAATTTACTAAAGTACACCTGATGGCTTGGATCGGGAGCATCCTCCGGCGACTTGGCAGCGTCAGACATACTAATATTCAGTCAAAACAAGTTGCAAAACAACTCAAAGCTTCAAAAAGACAGAAAGCAAATGCAAGGCTAGAAAGCATGTTGCAATGGCAGGTCAATATTTTAAGAAGAGGATGAGTCAGCCCCGCGCATGTGCGTGTTTGGGCTGCACATCCGCTGGACTGTCAGTTGTGTACCCTGCCCAGTGGGGGCAGTTTCTTTTTAATTCTGAGTATTATTGAAGCTAGGTCGATATTTAGGAAATATCATAGAGTTATCAGGGTGGTAAGTATACTCTTGATGTGAAAATAGCATACGCCATACATTTTCAGAAAACATACTGATCAAACTTCTTGCACTGAGAGCCCTCCATGCGTATTATACACCGCAAACATTATGAACATCTGGTGTGCACTCATATGTATTTTGCAAGATTTCCCCAAAAGGGATTTTTGCGGATTTTGGATATGATATAGAGCAACAAATTCCGCTTCGAACGACACCAAAACTAGCTCGATAGTCCGACCCTAATTCTACTGCATTATTAGTATACAATACTCTTATATGCAGTTTGATTTTCTATAACATTAAGTGTACCAAGAAAAGTAAGTCAGACTGACACGATGTTTACGATACACATTTTAGCCTACAAAGCATCCATTTTTTAAACTACACCCGGGTCAAGAATATTCTATTATGTTCAGTGAATGATGAAAACTAAAATTCACAATGATGTACGTTTGATGCAGGACAAACATTTAGCCTACAATACATTCATACATGAAGCTTGGATACTGTAAACAAGAGATCAAACAATATTTAGTCTGCATAAATTACTATTGATTCCAACAGGAAAATTTATCTTCAACTTAAATATGATATAGAAGCTAGGTCAGAGAAAAATTGTGACACTAAGTTTGTAACCATTTTTTCATTAAAGTGCTTTATGTCTCTGGTCTTGACATGCATACTGTCGATATTGGTAAGTATATGTCAAAGTTAAGTTCCAATAAGATTGACAATATAATGACAAATCATGAACCATAGGGTAGAGCTGGGTGGTCTGACGGTAGTACCGTGAGGACTGTGGTATACCGTGAACCGATACCGTGACCGTTGACATCTCCAAATACCGTGAATACCGTCCATAATGTTTGAGCAATATTTGAGAAATATATTCATAAAATCTGACTTGACCAAGGGTAAATAAGTGCTAATAGTGCCAAAAATACAGGCATCCCTAACTATTAGCCGAGTTGAGGTGAAAGGGTCGTTGTAAATACACACATCAAGACGTCAATTACAAAATAATGACAGGCAGAATTGTATGTCAAACGTACGTCTTGAAAGTCTCACGGTAAAATTGCTTTATTTAAAACAACTAAACTCATTCTCTGGCCGTTCGCCGGTAGTAATTACACTATAATATATTCCCTATTCCCATTTCTACTATTTGTAATTTATTACTCCAAGCATTTTGTCACCGAACAAACACGCTAGAATAACAAAATAACATACAAACCGTGTGCTATTCAAACGCAACACCAATCTAGTAAAGCGGTATCTGATTGGTTGTTCATGAACTAGACCGTGGGAAAATACATTACTATGCTGAATTTATCAATGAAAATTTACTAAAACGTAAATTTTGCTCGCGCCGTTTTGATCACGTGCTAATTTACTAACAACGAGCAGCGTTGAAGTCGTTATTTTTTATTTTTCAGGCTTGTTTTAAGAAATTTCTTTAAGGATTAAATCCAGTTTAAGTACCGACACCTAAAAATTATAGTGTTTTAGTTTTTGTAATTAATTTTTCTACTGGCTACACGTTGGAAGTTCGCGGAAATAGCTTTTTACACGCATTGTTCACGTGAAGCATGGCGAGTAACGAGTCTGCACATCGGGTACTTGGTAATTATCAGAGGCTTTGGAATCGGCTATATTCAATGTCGTGTTATATGTATGTGTATAGGCCTGTTTTCGCGAGACTCCAACAGAAATAAAAGAGTACAATACGCGCCCCGTTTAAATACTCGCGGATTTTGTCTGGACTCTGTTTATCAAAGCGCTCGACTGCCAAAATAAAATTGACTGTTTGCTGGTCACACGCATTAATAGCAAGAACAATCCAGATTGAAAATAGTGCACCCCAATGTCTCAAACAGCAGGTTATAGTTAGCGAGTCGACCACATCCTTTGACCGATATTCCTGTGAATGATATTACGTCAATAACAATAGTGACCTAATAAAATCGTGAAACTAAACAGTCGCAATAGCCATGTTTTTCTTCTCTAAATCAGGAAGCTGATTTATTTATTTTACCTATATTTACCGTTGATTGGAGATGGAAGTGAAAAGGAAATGGAATTTTTTTTAATAATTTCGTGGCATGCTTCAAGCTCAAATGACGGTATACCATGGTACCGCAGTATTTTTTCATGGTACCGATACCGTCATGTAAATATCAATACCGCCCAGCTCTACCATAGGGTGAGATGAGCAACATAAAAAATTTCATTGTGAAATAAAAAAGCAGAGTTTTGTAGCAAGACCATAATGGCATTAACCTTATTAGTGTACAGCATTAAATAAAAAACTCAACCTGTTAAAACAGTTTTGTTGCATAGTCATAGTGACCTTGACATGTGACGTCAACATCAATCAGCTCCATACTTCCGATTTGGGTAGGTGTATGTCCAAGCTTAGTGTCCACGGCATGAAAGTTAAGTCTTTCCTTGGTTGACCTCAAACCCCTTTCCTGGATATTTTAAGTTGCCCTATTTATCAATGGAATGATAAATTAAAGAAAAACTCAGTTGCCAGACACCAAAATCCTAAAATCTTAAATATCATATCTGCATGGCTATATGTATCTCGAAAAGTTTAGGGGTGCTAAGTAAATATCTTCATAGTAATTGTACAAACTCATAATAATTTACAAATATTAGTTGCTTCTCACCAAGGCCTAGAATACTAGCCCCCCGGGCCAGAGCACAGGTAGGTGCATCTATAAGATCTGTCCTCGTCTGAAATTGTCCATCAGATACTGAGAAACACAAATTACTGGTTAAAGCTGAAAACACAAAAAAAATAATCAGTGTTCTACCTATAGACATAAATAAGGGAGTGATTTTTTCCACATTAAAGTACATGAAAATCAAATTAGAAACGGGTTTACTTTATTTATTGACGAATCGCCCAAAATTCACACATTTATATAAATCATTGTCTTATTTACCACAAGTACTGTCACTTATAAGTTAGCTTCTTTATTCTGTGCCAGACTGGCACTGCCAGTTTCTGTGGGTGTTTTATGTGGTGTAGGTGTAGATTGTGACCGTATCAAGGACACACTTCATAATGATAACCCGAGAGGTTGGTCTTGCCCTACTAATCAGTGGAAAACTTACAGATACAAAGATACAAATATATATTGATCTAAATGTAGAACAAATGATAATGAAAAAATATTAAATGATATTGTTTTCCTGACACACCAAAAATTAGCCTTCTTCATTTGCTCAAAATATACTTTGCACAATAATTATTACTATTGAAATCTTTGTGATCTACCATGCTCCTTCCTGATTTTAGAGTATTCCTCTTAATACCATCAACAATGCATGCACTCAGCAATATACAAACAAGACATCAGTGTTACACTGATGGGATATTGGCGAAAATCTTGGCATTATGCATTTCCAAACACAAATCTAGATTTGTATCAAGATCACAATGACCTTGACCTCAGAAGTATGAATGTCTTTGTGCTGCTCCTACTGGCTGAGGTAAATGTATGACCATGCTTAGTTCCAACAATTTGGCCAATTCTGAAATAAAGGCTAAATGAGCTAAGCAGGAGAATCTACCGGTAATTGTTAAAGTCTGCCTTTTATACAAACAGTACAATGACCGTGACCTTTAATCTCAATATCATTGTGCTTTATCCTCTTGATACAAGAAAGCAGACGTCCAAATTCAGTTTCAATAAGATGAAGCCAAAACATGATATATGACGATATGTTGATCGAAACCAAAAACGTAACAGCAAAAAATATTTTGTACAAAGTTCACAGTAACCTTGAACTCTGACCTCAATATTGTTGAGCTCAATCCCATTAATATAAGGAAGCATGTGTCCAAGCTTAGTCCCAATAGGCTGAAGTCATGTCAAGATATACGACAATATGTTGATCTAAACCAAAAACTTAACCATAAACAGTTTTATACCAAGTTCAGAGTGACCTTGAACTTTGACCTCAGGACGTCAATATTGTTGTGCTCCATTCCATTGATATAAGGAAGTATGTATCCAAGTTTAATTCCAATAGTGTGTACCAATCCTGAGATATAAGACAATATGTTGAGCTAAACCAAAAACATAACCGTAAACAATAGTTTTATACCATGACCTCAATCGCATTGCGCTAAAATTGTGTCGAAGTTTAGTCCCAATAGGGTGAAACCATGCAGAGATATTAACAGAGATTGGATGCTAACACACAGACAGACAGACAGTGTAACAGAATTCATCGATATATTGGTGAAACAAAATGAAATAGTACTACAAATAAGTTACAGCTTCGCATTAAATTTGTTACACTCATTTACTAAGATCTGATTTTGAACATGGATATCTCGACACTACAATTGAAAACTGATTAAACTTAGGTCTCTGTTATGAATTTTATTACAAAATGACAACACATTTGACATTATGCATAGCTTACTTCGAAGACTGGACAGGCTTCCACCACTTCCAAACAGTGAGCGTGCAGCACTGTTACTCGCCCCGCCTGATATTGCAGAGAAAATCACCACAGTATTACCATCACAGTAGAGAGGCGTCCTTACTAGGGTCTTTAGAGATATTCCAACAGATGTGGAACCTGCAAATAACAGACAATGGATGGACTGAATGTGTAACACGTATCCGATATAATAATGAAAATATGTTAGCTGAAGTCATAATCAAATAATGTAGTTCCAACACAAAAGGGGCTATTGTCAGACAGTACCTGTACTGTTACATAGTTGCTGAATTTACAGTTTAATAAACATTCTGTTGAATATTTTGAAACTAATTTGACTGGGAGCTGCTGCTACCATAGGCAGCATTAACTCCAAGTAAAATTAGTTTCAAAATATTTGACAGCATACATGTATTGCTACCTTGAAATTGAGATTCTGGGGTTTAGTATTAAAATCGATTCAAACATGCATGGATCTCTATTATTCTTCAATGTACAGACAGTTCAAAGCAAGGATTGAAATTAATTTAGATGAACAACTAGCCAACATGGCTAGTGACCAGTAATGAATTCTACTTTCCACATTGTGATTACTGTTAGCCATTACATCGAGGATTCAACAATCAATCTGAGCACTTATAATACAGAATAATGAGCACATAATATTCAGTTCCATTCCGTAAAGCAGTAACAGCTTTCAGCAACACTGTTTATAATAAATGTTTACAAGTTTTGTATACATTCTTTGCTGAGTGGCGATGTGTCTATGCGGGTTATTTAATTTTTGGTTAATAACAACGTACTGGGCGTGTCCGCCCGTGGTGGGCGTGTTGGTCCAGGGGATAGGCGTCCCTTATCCTGCTAGGTTTATGCCTATAGGCTCCATTGTGTGGAGCTGGTGTATCCAATGACATTCCTTATGTTTTCTCCATGGGGTGGAGTTTTCATCGTCCGGGTCTGATGAGAGTACCTGGATAATTCTAGACTGCATGTCAGTTCTAGAATGTCCATGTTTATTGAAATGTCTGGATACAGGTGTGTCATATCGTTCATTCCTATGGCGGTTTGATATCGATCTCAGATGTTTTTGGATTCTGATTTTGAAGGTGCGTCGAGTTTCTATTTGCTGCAAGTTAGTAGGTAGACGATGTTCCTCGTCTGGCAGTTGCCTATGATCTTGGATCTGTGTGCTAGGCCTGTATGTGAACTAGCCTTCTCCGTTTCTGTGCTCTAACAGCCTGTGGTCTTGGAAGGTCAATTTTTGATGGAGTATTGCCCCCTTTCGTGTTAAGAAATACGAAAAATATCAGCTTTCCGCACCTTTTTTCGCACTCCAAGATATTTAAGCGAAAATTGGTGCATCGCTTTAGTATAAGGAGTTACAGAGCAAGTTTGTGTTTCAAACAATTTCATAAATTTTTCACGAAATACGAAAAATATTAGTTTTCCACACCTTTTTTCGCAGTCTTTCAAGATATTATACTGAGAATTGCTACATAGCTTTGTTATGAGAAGTTACAGACCAAGTTCGAGTTTCAGGTGTATGCATAAATCTTTGATGGAGTTATGCCCCCCCTTCGACTTAGGAAATGTAAAAAATATCAGCTTTCCCCACTTTTTTCGCACTCCAAGATATTTAAGCGAAAATCGGTGCATCGCTTTAGTATAAGGAGTTACAGAGCAAGTTTGAGTTTCAGACATTTTCGTCTATTTTTTTTATAGAGTTATGTCCCCTTTCGACTTATGAAATACAAACATATCAGCTTTCAAGACTTTTTCCTTCTCCTTCACCATGTATAATGAGACTTGGTTTATTGCTATGTTATGAGAAGTTACAGATCAAGTTCGAGTTTCAGCTGCTTTTGACAATTTTCAATGAAGTTTTTGACTGTCAATCTCTAAAGATTTATATCACCAGGTAGGGGACATGTATTACAAAGCAATACTTACAGAATGCTTGTTTTATCTGGCTCATGGCCAAATTCTGGAAATCCTCTTGCCCTGTAAGTTCCATTGGTGTTAAAATTTGAGCTCAACAGGATAAGCCGTCATGGACACACACACACACAAGCACAAAGCAAAACAGACAGACAAACACAGACAGACAGACACAGAGACAGAGACAGACAGACAAACAACTGAATGCAATACCCTCATTATGTGGCGTGGCTAAATATACTCATGTTCTATGAGGTTAGCATGTCTTTAGTACAATCTGATATGCATGTGTTACAAATACAGAATTTTCCATGTGAAATATTGAGGTCATGTACTAAAAGATCAACTCTGAAAAGTGACAAGTACTTAGATTCAACTCTGCATTGCTCGTGATATGATTATTATTCCAAATAAATTTATATAAAGAAATCAGTTAGGATACATTATTTTAAGTTTAATACATTGGAAAGACTGATTCAGTTAGCAAGTATTTTTCTCTTCAAATGGACATGTTGCAGACATTTTTATTTGACTTGCCTATTAACTTCTGAATTTCTGCAGAGTATATTTTTCCTGGGGTTTAACACTGGATATGTTGAAAACAATTTGATTGAAGTTGTTAGTGGCTTAGCCACCAACAGCTTTTAGTCAAATTGTTTTCAAAATATTCAGCAGATCCAGAGTAATTTACCATCGAAATCATTGTCTGGTGGCTTGCAGCAGTGAGACAGGTAGAGCTAAAAATAATAAAATGGCACAGATCGGAAAATAGGTACTTACTGTCCTCTTTGCGTGGCGTGATAGTTTCTGCACCTGTGATTGCCACCAGGGTAGCAGCTGCTGCAGCAGAGCCTCTGTGTGGACGTAAACGGGACAGCGTCTCATTCAACGTTTTGCTTTGAGCTTCATCTTTTCTTTGCAGACTCACTCGTGCAGACAATGGAATTAGTTTACAACTATCAGGCTGAAATATATACATTTCAAATTGTGATAACATTTATAAAATACATAATGAAACATAGAAGAAAGAAGATCTCCATATGCTCTCCGCCCCATCAAATCTATTCGGCTTGTTTGTAAAGACTCTGCTGATATGAGCTACCAGAAGACATGGATGGTGTAACATCTATTTTCTTTATATGAATGTATATTGTGTTACACTCTAGGGGTATGATAAACTGATGATGAGACAGCAAGATGATTAATGAAATTTGAGATTTGAAGTTTATCTGACAACAAGAAACGCAAGCACATGGATCATCTACAATTTTATTTATCAGATCGAGATTTACTGTGAGCCCAATATGGGAATCATACACATGCTCAATCATACAAACAAAGACAAAACAATAATACAGAAGATAACATGTAAGGAATAAGGAATTGTGATGGTACAAGTCTCTGGTAGTGCTCAGGATCAAAACAAAATCGTAATAAGCGTGTTATAAATCTGCAGAATAGTTTGTGCACATCAAGTGATAATGTCTGAAACATCAGAACCTGTCATGGATGCGATATGAATCATAATTCAGATGACAGATTTACTTCAACGTTGGAAACACAGTTCATGATTAGAACAACTATCACAGTAACAACATGGTTACAATCAGCACACCTTGCTACTCTACACCCGACTGATTGTCAACAAACATGTAACAATCAGAATGTGGCAATAATGGATACGCACATGAATGTCCTAGACTGACAGCTCCAGACATCACCTGACAATGGGAGCTCAGAAAACCATCAAATGACAAATGAAACCTGTTATCGTTCTTAAACTGGCAACGACAGTTTATCTTTAAATGTAGCCGCTGATAGCACACAGTAACAGGTATTAGTAACAGCTTGCTCTTTCTGTCACCCCAAGGAAACACAATGTGTCAACAGCTCATCACATGCATACACTAGTCAGAAATAAATTAACATATTTCTGAAACAAAATAAAGCGAACTGTTGAATAATTTGGACTTAATTCCATTGGAAGCCATTGCTGCCTTAGGCCGCAATGGCTTCCAATGCAATTAAGTCAAAATTATTCAACAGTACGCTTTATTTTGTTTCAGAAATATATTCATTTATTTCTGACTACTGTATGCATGTGATGAGGCTTCCAATCAACTTAAGTCCCAAATATTCAACAGAACCTTTCTTAGCTCGTGCTCAAAATTGTATGAACTAACATGTTTCTGATTTTGTTTTGGAAACATTTTAACTTACTTATGAGCTGTACTGTACATGTTTTGTGAACAATCCAACAGGTATGAAACACTCTCTGCACAGGAGGATAGTGCTGTGCTGTTATCCAGTACAGCACATGTCTCCAATAGAATTATTACTACTATTTGGAGATGGTATTTGACACAGTCGCAAAGATATTACTTAAAACTTATCCGACTCGTATTTAGCACTTGTGTTGATTGTTTAGTGCTATAGATAGAAAACCACTCACACAGACTATTCTAACCTTTATAGAAACAGGCTGATAAGAAAAGCTGTATTAAGTAACAGCAATGACAAGTGAGTCAGTGATGAATGTCCATCCTTACATGCAGATAATTATTGGAGTGGATGTGCTGCGATTAACCCTTTCACCCTTAAGGCCAAGAAGCAACTAATTCCTTGTAAAGAAAAGTCTGTTGATTGAAACTAATTTGCCTGGGAGCGGTTGCTGCTATTGGGTCCCATTCAAATTAATTAAAAAAATATTTAACAGCTTTCCAAATGTATATATCTGTCTTGAAATTAAGACAATGACAATTCAAGGGTCAAAATATGGTTTCACGGTGTTAATAAGATATGTCACCAAACGGACTTATTTTATTCGATTATAGTTAGAAATACAGAGAAAATCATATATGTTATATAACTAAAATATCTGTTATCCGTTAATCAGACACTGTACAAAATATTTGCTTATCATGCATGAGTTCCATAGTATATATATATATATATACATGCACACACACTTACATAAAATTTAAATGAATCCATGTAAACAGACTGTCCTTTTGCATTTTTGTCACCAAGAAGTCCTTGACACCAGACCCAGTAGAAAAATGTGCCATCACTGCAGAAAGCTATTGTGGTTACTGGACCATCAACTGACCAATCCTCCGGTCTAGCAATGTTCTTGATCAGCTGTAAACATCAGATAAGATGATTTAATTAAATACAGAACTCAGAGGCCTTGATCCTCAATGAACTAAAGCTTAGTCCATCTAACTATATTTTAAAATATCAGTCCCATTCATATGATGTCTGGTGTTCATTTGATAAACAATATTGACCATTGAAAAACTCACATTAACCTAATTCCTGCTCCTTGCCGTTTCTATGCCGAGAAACTCTGCTTCGCTATGGGCTCTAAAAAAATAATCTTCACTTGGCTTGTAAATGGACATACAGTATGTAAAAATTGAGATTTTCCTGACTAATGTTGGCCATGAAAAGTTTAATAAAACTTTAATAGTCTCATACTCAATCTGAGTGTGAAATCGTGCATTATTCTCTCCCCATCTCCGATCCAGTGTTTTGTGTGGAAGTTTTCATAAAACAAAACATTAAATTGGCCTGGCCTAAGACAAGAGGTCATATGCACAGATGATTAATACAGGGGGGTGTTATTAACCCTTTCGATGACAAATCCCAAAATAAATTAAACTCTTTAAGATATAAGTTAGTATTTTGCTGAATATTTCGCAATTAATTTGACTGTAAGCTATTGCTGCCTAAGGCAGCAATGGCTTCCAGTTAAGTTAATTGCGCAATATTAAACAGGTTTCCTGCTTGCTTGTGCTGAAATTGAAATATGGGGAAGTCATCAGTGAAAAGGTTAATATCTAGATACCTGAAGTGATCTTAAGTCAATGAGTTGAGCTATGAATGGAATCTCAGTCTCCTGGTCATACGAGGTGGGCCTGTATAACAACACTCCATTACCATAGGCTACTTTGCCAGGACCCATGTCTACATGGCGACAATATACATAACCTCTGAAAAGAAATGAATTCAAAATATATTTTGAGTTGTGACACGCAAGTCGCCAGGATAAATCGGTTTGTCTGTCCGTAAAATTTTGACATTTCTGACAAAGTAGCAACTATAGTGTAGTGCATCCCACTTTATTAGTCAGGCCGCCGAAGGCTGGTGTGAGTATTGTGTTTGTTGGTATGTGTGTGTGCATGCGTGTGTGTGTGTGTGTGTGTGTGTGTGCATGTGTTGTGTGTGTCTGTCTGTTTATCCGAGCGATATCTCGGGAATCCTATATGGTAGAATCACCAAATTTGGCACATACAGTGATATTATGACTGGCTAAAACACATTTTAGTTTGGGGTCAAAAGGTAAAAAATCGAGGTCACAGGGTCACTTAGTGCATCCCTAAATACACATTTTAAGCCACAAATTGGGAATGCAAGTGGCTAGAATCACCCAATTTGGCACATACATTGATATTATTAGTGAATATAAAAGATTCATAGTTTGGGATCAAAAGGTAAAAAATCGATGCCATGGGGTCACTTAGTGCATCCCAAAATATACAATTTTAGTCATAAATCGGGAACGCAAGTAGGGAGAATCACCAAATTCGGCATATACATTGCTATTGTGAGTGATATGAAAAATTCTTAGTTTCCGATCAAAGGGTAAAAAACTTGAGGTCACAGGGTCACTTAGTGCATCCCGAAATACACACTTTTAGCCATAAGTCGAGAGTGATAGTAGGTAGAATCACAAATTTGGTATATCCATTCATATTATAGGTGGCTAGAAGTTCTAACAGTTTCAGGACAAAGCATCAAATATCTATGTCACAAGATGCATACTGCAATACACATTTTTGTTCATAACTCTGAGCGCAAGAAGGTAGAATCACTGGATTTACGACACACCTTCATATTATGACAGTTCATGATTGTTTACAGTTTGATAAATCGGTTTGTCTGTCCATAAAATTTGACATTTCTGACAAAGTAGCAACTATAGTGTAGTGCATCACACTTTATTAGTCAGGCCGCTGAAGGCTGGTGTGAGTATTGTGTTTGTTGGTATGTGTGTGTGCATGCGTGTGTGTGCATGTGTTGTGTGTGTCTGTCTGTTTATCCGAGCGATATCTCGGGAATCCTATAGGGTAAAAAAAACCAATTTGGCACATACATTGATATTATGACTGGCTAAAACACATTTTAGTTTGGGGTCAAAAGGTAAAAAATCGAGGTCACAGGGTCACTTAGTGCATCCCTAAATACACATTTTAAGCCACAAATCGGGAATGCAAGTGGCTAGAATCACCCAATTTGGCACATACATTGATATTATTAGTGAATATAAAAGATTCATAGTTTGGGATCAAAAGGTAAAAAATCGAGGCCAATTTTAGTCATAAATCGGGAACGCAAGTAGGGAGAATCGGCAAATTCGGCACATACATTGATATTGTGAGTGATAGGAAAAATTCTTAGTTTCAGATCAAAGGGTAAAAAACTTGAGGTCACAGGGTCACTTAGTGCATCCCGAAATACACACTTTTAGCCATAAATCGAGAGTGATAGTAGGTAGAATCACAAATTTGGTATATCCATTCATATTATAGGTGGCTAGAAGTTCTAATAGTTTCAGGACAAAGCATCAAATATCTATGTCACAAGATGCATACTGCAATACACATTTTTGTTCATAACTCTGAGCGCAAGAAGGTAGAATCACTGGATTTACGACACACCTTCATATTATGACAGTTCATGATTGTTTATAGTTTGAGGTCAACCGATCAAATATCTAGGTCACGGTGATCACTAAATGCATTGCTAACAAAGGCGTGTCAGCATCTCCCTCGTGTGCATTCTAGTTTGATTATTGTTACTTAAAGTATTATAAGAGACTACGGGTAAATTATCTGACAACAGAAAGAACTGATCTAACTACTAAACACATGTACAGGTATCACAAAGTAAGTGTTACTTAGTTTTACAAATTATGAAACATGTGTCATTGTGTGAGTGTGTGTGAGCTTAAAGTATCAATCCACCAGTACCCACTACCCGGCCTCATATAATAGTTAGCGAAAACAGAAATCTATCAGTAACACTATACAGGTCCAACTTAATATTGAATCTTTTAGCACAGCCATTTAAGCTTTAAGATGAATGTATAGGAGATTCTAGGTATGCGTGCATGTACACACAGGAGAAACAATGAACAACATAGCCTAATATTTCAGTTGTAGAGCTTTGAAGCTTATAACAAACAAGAAGCCCAAGGGTCTCTGACGCTCACCTGTACCATTAGAATTTGAAACATTTGCATTTAAATAGACATGGATAATTTTGGGAAAATCCTAGATAGCCACCCAAAAAATTAATCAGTCAAAATTCTCATTTGATATGTTGAAGCCTACTGCCACAGAAACGCTCCAGCCAGGTTTCGTTGGAGTCATTGATTAAGGAATAGCATTTTAAATGGCTACAGAAAATTGTCTGAAAATCCAAGATGGCTGCCAAAAAATTTACCAATCAAAATTTTGAACAGAAATTTTAAAGGCCACTACCAGTCAAATTTGGTTTAAACCTGCCAAGCGGTATTAGGAGATACCGTTTAATGGATTTTTGGATGGTTTTCATCCATGATGGCCACAAAATGAGATGGTTCACCAAAGTTCCATTGAAATCGGGCCATGGATTAAGGAGTAGTATATTTTAAATGGTTCCAGAAAATTTTCAGTAATCTAAGATGGTCGCCAAAAATTAATTGACCAATCAAAATTCTGAATAGAAATTCTAGAGCCTACCACCATAGGATCCTTTCAACTAAATTTCTTTAAGACCCACCAAGCGGTTAAGTACGGATGCGCTTTGACAATTTCCGATAAATCTTTCATAAAATCATAAATTTTTACCAAAAAACTTACAAATCAAAATTTTGAATAGATGTTCTGGAGCTAATCATGATAGGGTTCTTCTAGCCAAATTTGGTTAAAATCCACAAAGCGGCTAAGAAGTCTACAATGTCTGGTAAATTTCTCATAAAATCTAAGAATTTAACCTAAAAAATTGACCAATTAAAACTCTGAATAGACTTTCTGGACTCTGGCACCATAGAATGCTTCCACGCAAATTTGGTTAAAATCCATCAAGTGGTTAAGGAGATGTGCTTTGACAATTTACAATAAATCTTTTATAAAATCTAGGATTTTAACCACAAGATTTTACAAATAAAAATTCTGAATAGTTTTTCTAAAGCCTACCGACAGGATCCTTCTCGTTAAATTTAGTTAAAATCTGTCAAGACGCTAAGGAGGAGTAAGTTTTGACACTTTCTGCTAAAATTTTTTTTTTTACAAAATCCAAGATTTTCACCCAAAAAAGTTACCAACCAAATTCTGAAGAGAAGTTCTAGAGCCTACTACTATAGGAGCCTTCCAGGAAAATGTATTTGAAATCTGTCAAGACGCTAACGTGGAGATACATTTGGACACTTTTTCAAAAAATCTAAGATTTTCACCCAAAAGATTGACCAACCAAAGATCTGAATGGAAGTTCTTGACCCTACCTACATAGGATCCTTCTAGCAAAATTTGATTAAAATCCACCAAGCGGTTTAGGACGCGATACATTTTAAAGCAAAAGTTGATGGACGGATGATGAATGGTCGCCATGGCATAAGTTCACGTGGCCATTTTGGCCAGGTGAGCTAAAAAAATATCAGTGAATAAAAGCCTTTATAAAAACCTGATTGATCCATGTAAGCCTGAGCCGAGCTTGGATAAACCACGACCTGCAGAGTTTGTGGTGTAGAGAAACATCCCATCACTTGTAATACTGCGTCCAGGGTCTCCATCTGAAATGCAGACGTACATGTAGGATGATATATAATTATATACACCTGTGCAAAAGTTAAGCACCACCATATTTTTACGCACATGCGAGGGTATATTCATGTGCTATGAAGAAAGCAATAGCATAAACATTTATGTACCCATCCATCTTAGTGCAAGAGGTAATAATGCAACTAGAGGAATGCTGATTATGATGGTGGGAAAACACTGTATGTTTTTGTTTGAACTTGAAAACGAGGCCTGAATATGGTTACGTTGACACAACTGACAACTATTGCCCTACAGTTGACACACGTGGCTAGATTGTCATTAATGGTGTCTGAAAACGAAGTTTAACATCTGTGCACGAGTTTGAGACTGTCATTATTAATACCGGGTATATCCACCTTGTGCCTGGATGACGGCCTGGACACGACGTCTCATGCTGGTCACCAACCGACTGATACGCCATTGTGGTATTCGCTGCCATTCAAGATGGAGTGCGTCTGTTAATTCCTGTAGGTTCTGCACAGGAGGATCCCTCCTTCTCCTCACCATGTTTCCCAGAATGTCCCAGATATGCTCAATAGGGTTCATGTCAGGGCTCCTTGCTGGCCATGGTAGGGTTTCGGTGGCATTCTGGCGGAGGTATTCATGCACAGCTCTAGCACGATGTGGTCGGGCGTTGTCATCCATGAATATAGGGTGGGTTCCAGGTGCATGATTTACAAAATGAGGGACCACAACTCTATCCAGTATGGAATCTTGATATCTTTGTCCATTTAGTGTTCCAGGCACAGTCAACAGATCCAGCTTACAATCAAATGAGATGCACCCCCATATCATAACGGAACCTCCACCAAATGGAACTTCTTCCATGATGTTACGTTGGTCGTACGCCGTGCGTCTGGACCTCCATACACGAGTTCGACCATCTGTGGCATGAAGCAGGAACCGACTTTCATCGGACCAGTGTACCCGTCTCCAGGATCTCATGTTCCAGTGTCTTCTTTTGTTGCACCACCTCAGACGCTCCTCTTTGTGGTGTGCAGTGAGGAGAGGACGTCTGACAGGTCTCCTAGGTTCCATGCCAGCAGCATACAGTCTCCTTTTGACGGTAGACATTGACACTCTATTGCGCGTTTCCCATTGCTGGCTGAGCACTCTGCTGTTGGTGAATGGAGATCTCCTAACAAGGGCGTACTAGGGCTCGATCATCACGGGCAGTAGTCTTCTTCGGTCTTCCAGATCTAGGCCTGTCCTTCACCTCGTTAGTTTGCCCATGTTTTGCAATCAAACGACTGATTACAGTATGGTTAATGTTCAGCTGTCTGCCAATCTCTCTGCATGACATACCAGTGGTATGCATGCCTATGATTTGCCATTTCACACGATCACTTAACCTTCGTCTTGCCATAGCGGTTCACAATCAAGAGCTAATTCTCTCTGTACAAATAAACCACGGTCATGAACACAAAATTCCTAATCTTGTCGCCTAAATCTGTATGTAATGTTCTACACCTCAAACTGGACTTTTACATAACTGAACACGTGTGCTGTTTCCCGCCACGCATGGACATCAAGCGGCGTGAAGTCATGCATGCATGTGCATTTCGTACTTGGAATTATGTCAGCTAACGCGGGGACAAAAAGTATGGCAGCCTAGTTGTACCATCATGTTTCTACGTTCTATTGTTTTTGCTGGTGCTTAACTTTTGCACAGGTGTATATATGCTCAAGTTAAATCTTCTCAAACATGCTGGTCCTAAGATAGCCGGATGAGAAAGCATATGAAAATACTCCCTGCTAAAACAGTGATATGTGTGAAATGAAAGTGTGCCTTATTAAAACCAAAATTACATACATCCTGCCACATCAGATTTTGGACGATTTTACTTCTGACTCGGCAGCTAGTACAAGTTAGACAGTTCATCAAGTTTTTTTACACCTGCATGTCACACTTGGCACTCATTTGTATGCTGCATAACATTGGTTTGACGTAACAATTTAGTTGGAATACTCTGTTCAGGGAACACACACTTTCTACAGAAGGAAATTCCATACTTTTTCATTCCTTTTCCAGGTCTAATTTATCGATTTCACAGACCAATTTTATGATGTCTCCAATCAGCAATCAAAACTGTTAAACTTTACTGAAAATTGGGATTTCATGTAAAATCGTGTAATGACACTGGCAGAAGTATAGCTAGCGATATGGATTGAAATTTTCTTAATATCTGTGAGATCAATACAAAACCCCCTGTATCACTGGTTTAACAATACTCCTACATTTACCGGTATAGTAAATACATATTGTATTTCCGAAAACCTTTACTGACAGTCTAACACTAACAACCAGTATTGTTCATTTGAACTACAATGCTATAATACTGGAAATCAGTATCATAGCAGTCTAGTGATATCCTTATAATACTGGTAATCAGTATCATAGCAGCCTGGTGATATCATTATAATACTTGTAATAAGTATCGCTTAGTGTCTTCTACATAGAGAAATACTGGGAGCTAGCAAGTATAATGCCCGGAGAGCACGTCATTGCATAAATACATGTATGTTAACCGTGCTGTGAGGCGACCTAAAAAAAGCAGGACTCGGTACACTCACATCAAGAATGGTAGTTAAAGATTTTGGCTGAGGATAACACACAGTGGTCAAAAGCGGAGAAGGACTGATTGCGGCTGCATCAAAAAAGCATCCGCTTTTGTTTCTATGAGAATTGATAATACTTACCAGATCTACTATTATGATAATGTCTATTATCTAGTCTAGCTAAAAAAACCAATTAAAACTCGGCACGCTCCATGGTCCTACCCATACTGTGTCTGGGAATTACCATAGCCTCCAGGTACCAAGTCAATTCCCAACAACAGTCAGATTCATCTTATATTTGTCTTGACAAACAGCGGGGTGGCTGAGAGGGGCCATAGTACAGCGGATGCTTTTTTTATTCTACTTAGAATAATACTTACCAGATGTACTATTATGATAAACTCTGGTTTTCAACAGCTAAGAAACTCCGGTGGGAGGAGGTGAGGCTCGAAACAGCTCTCAACTACCATCTGACAGAGAAGGTTGTGAAGAGACTGGAACACCAGCATATGCTTGGGTCCCGCCATCTGACTCATAGAGTGCTAAACTTCCATGGTCTAGAATGCGCTCCCCCACTCATTTGTCCGCACAAAT
This sequence comes from Chaetoderma sp. LZ-2023a, assembly GCA_034401795.1. NCBI lineage: Eukaryota > Metazoa > Mollusca > Caudofoveata > Chaetodermatida > Chaetodermatidae > Chaetoderma > Chaetoderma sp. LZ-2023a. The sequence continues at coordinate 70,627,842 of CM067370.1, forward strand.
TCCAGAGGGCTGTCAAAAAGGGAGGCAACACCCACCAGACTTGTGTCAGCGCCAAGTCTCAGCTAAGGCAGTCCAGGAGAGCGCAAAGAAGCCACTACAACTTCTAATTTTGAAAAAAACTATCAGTATATTGATTAGATTTTCAAATTTGAATGAGTCTATTGTCTGTTGCAATGAATAAGATACCCTTGAACCAGAATTTTTACTTAATCAGTCTGGGAATTCGTAAATAAATTAATATTAGTCACTTAAATTAAGAAAACACTCACCATTTTCTGAGTGCTTGGCTTTCTTGATCATCGCAAGAGCTTTACCCAATCCACGGTCATTCACGGATTATGTGCGTCACCAGTGCAAGTGCCTGTGGAAGAAACCTACGATGTGTGCATACACAGTGGTCGGACGTGGCTTTAAGCGAGATTCGATAAATTGGCGACGGCTATCGGATTAAATGCGCAGGAGATATCGCGAAGGTAGAAATCAATAAATGACGACTTGGCATGCCATTGTGCTACAGACATCACCTCCTCTAAAGAGACATCAGTATAAAGGGCCGATGCTGCTGCTAGTGCTCGGACTTGATGGGCATTCACACGATCAATCTGCTTTCCTGTTGCGATTTTATGAGACATCTGAATAGCATCGATTATTCAACGAGAAATGGTGTCTTTTGAGGCGCAAAGATGAGGAGCTTTGAGACATAACCACAGAGATTTCGGGTCAACTCTCCACTCCTCAGTATGTTTCTTATACATCTTCAGACATCAGACAGCAGAATAGCTTGGGTCATGTCTAACTACACTTGGCAAATTGATCGGCTGTCCTGGATATTTAAGTGACTGATTCTTTGGCAGGAAACAAAGACGTGGTAATAGTCTTAAACCTTCACCCGTAACGACAAAACGGTCTTGTTCGGCAGAAAGCGCATGAATTTCGCTTCTCCTTCTCACCGATGCGGCTGCAACCAAGAAAACTGACTTAATAGTTAACAGTTTAATATCTATAGATCTAATTGGTTCAAAGGGAGCATACCCTAAAACCTGTAGAACAAGAGATAGATTCCATGCTGGGATAGGAATTGGCTGTCTAGGTCGCAGATTGTTCATTCATTTAATAACTTCATTTAAAGTGTCGTTCTCCACTCCTACAGTGGCCAGACTGGGAACGACTGAAACTAATGCAGACTTATATGCTGCTAGGGTTGAAGGTACTAGTTTGTCAACCTTGTATAAATGACAGATAAAATCTGCTACGTGTTGAACAGATGCAGAAAAGGGATTAATATCTATTCTCTTACACCACTCTGCAAATTTATTGATTCTATAATTATATGTTCTGGTGGTTGATCCCTTTCTGACTGAAGCGACAAACTTCGCTGCTTGCTCAGAAAAGCCACCCTCAATTGCTCGCTGCTTGATAACATCAATGCACTTAATTGGAACATTTCCGGTCTGCCGTGGAGATACAGACCTTTGTTCTGAAAAGTCAGATCTGTTCTGTCTGGAAGAGGAATTGGATAACAGATCAGAAGGTCTAGTAGATCCATAAACCGGCCTGGCCAATGAGGAGCGATCAGTAGTACTTGGCATATTATTATTATTATTATTGCCAGAAATTTTGGGATGAGAATCATTGGAGGACACGCGTGCGCGTACATTCCTCTCCAACTTATCGTCCGTCGGACGCCAAACCGTCCTTCACCTGAGAGCATCCGCTAGGATGTCCAATCTTCCTGGAACGTGTGCTGCTCGAAGAATAACATTCCTCTCTTGGCACCACAGCATATATCATCATACACAAACTCTGGTGATCTCGTCCCGCCTTGTCGGTTCAGATAAGACACCACTGTGGAGTAAACGAAATCAAGGATTTCTTTTTTCACGAGAGAGTTGATACTTACCTCCCTAATACTTTTGATATTGCTAAATATCGGCTTTCACTCAATAAACACTCAGATTAAAACAGTTAGGTGCCCCTACTGGGCAGGGAGTCAGAGTGTAGTCTGGCGGATGCCAGCCCCACCACCGCGCATGCGCAGACTAGCACTTCCTCTGACTAATTTATTGGCTGATACACATGCAACTATTAAGAGCCTGAAGACCGAGGCTCTGTGGGGTGGAGAGGCCGGGTCCGTATCTAGGGAGGTAAGTATCAACTCTCTCGTGAAAAAAGAAATCCTTGATTTCGTTTATTTCACATCAAGAGTATACTTACCTCCCTAATACTTTTGATATTGCCAGAATTCGACAGTGAATTCGGCGGGAGGGAGGCGAGGTCAAAAGACCAGCTCATCCCTATACGCTTTTCTGCGTTTAAGGCACTTAAACTTCTGAAACTGTATGAAAAAACAGTCAGGATTTGACTAACCATCGGATAACACCACCGATGTATGAGAGATGACCGAATGCCATATGCGCTCCCCCCCCCCCCCCTCCTTCCTGGGAGGAAGAGTCGAATGACCTCAATGTCCTATACGCTCTCTACGTACAAGTGCCATGTACTACAGGACAGAGACGAAAAACCTCCATTTTCGTATACTCTCAACAATGAACCACATAAATACACAAAACCATCATCATATTAATAACGGGTAACGTGACAAGACAATCAACAATGGACAACCCATGCACAAGACTGACCTTGTTGAAATGGCTGCTGACATCCTCTTCCCATTGGTGAAGAATGATGCAGTCCCAAAAAAGTGGTTGTTTCCATAAATTAATTGTGAAATATATAAGCAATGAGGAAACCTCATCAAAAATATAAACCTAGTTATTTTTTCAAAATCGACAAGGCGAGAGGATTAGAGGTGTCACGGAGATAATGGTCTGTAAAACTTGACTCACAGTGCCACTGAGCCACCGACATAATATCATCCACAGGGACCCCATTAAATAGGGCAGTGGATGTCACTACGCCGCGGACACTGTGAGCCTTGGCCACGTCAACCTGCTTCCCGGTGGCGGATTTATGACAAAACTGAATGCATTCTACAATCCACCTGGAAATGGTGTCCTTAGAAGCCCTGCCATGGGGTTCAATATATGACAACCATAACGCCGACTGGTCGGTGCGCCACTCCGATGTACGTTGTTTGTACCGGAGAAGCGCCCGGACGGGACACCATGCTTTAGAATTAGGATCATATCTAGTTAAAGCAGGCAAAACAATAGGTTGACCTGGATATTTCAACGACTGATTCTTAGCCAAGAAATTAATCCTAGGTAGCAGCTTAAGGCCTTCCCCTGAAACCACAAAACGGTCATCCTCGGCTGATAAGGCATGAATTTCACTTCTACGCCTAGCCGAGGCCGCAGCAATTAAAAACACAGTCTTCAGTGTTAATAGTTTCATAGAAATGGAACTAAGTGGTTCAAAAGGCTTATCACTTAGTACTTGAAGCACTAGCGATAAACTCCAAGACGGAATCACAGGGGGATTCCTTGGTCTTAGATTGCCCATGCCTTTAATTAATACATTTAATGTATTTACTTCATCACTTCCCCTCTTAGCCAAGCAAGGAATAACAGACATTAAAGCTGACTTATAACCAGCAATAGAGTTAGGCTTGAGGCTATAGGCATCATACAGGTGACAGAGGAAATCAGCTACTACCTGAATAGATGAATCCATTGGATCAATACATCTTTTTGAGCACCATTCTGCAAATCTGTTGATTTTATAATTATATGCTCTGGAGGTTGACCCCCTCCTGGCTTTGGCCATAAACATGGCTGCTTGCTCAGAAAAGCCCTCCTTAATTCTAGATTCCTTGACAACATCCACGCAGTCAATCTGAACATTGACGGATTGTTGTGAAGGGCCTTGCCCTGGAAGATAATGTCGTCCATCAGAGGCAGAGGAACCGGATTGCAGACCAGAAGGTCCAGCAGATCCGTATACCATGATCGGCTTGGCCAATCCGGAGCGATCAGAAGCACTTGGCATTCCTCTTGTCTGATTTTCTGAAGAATTTTTGGAATCAGGATTGCTGGAGGGAATGCGTATGCATACATTCTCCCCCAGCTGATAGCTAACGCATCTGTTGCGAAAACGCTTGGATCCGGAATCGGAGAGACGTACGTCGTCATCTTCGCATTCTTCTTCGTTGCGAACAAATCGATGTTGGGTTTCCCCCAATGGTCGAACAGACGATCCGCCACACATTGATTTAGTTGCCATTCCGTGGGTAAAACACTCATCCTCCGGCTCAATGAGTCTGCTAGCAGATTTAACCTTCCCGGAATATGAACTGCTTTCAAGGTAATCTGGTGATCCAGGCACCAACAAAGCAGTCCCCATGTCATCATACAGAGACTGGGCGACTTCGTTCCGCCCTGGCGGTTTATGTAAGTCACAACTGTTGAGTTGTCTGAACGAATAAGAACAATCTTGCCCTGAACTTTCTGTAAGAAATGTTCCAGGCCCAGGACTACTGCTCTTAGCTCCAGTAGATTTATATGTTCCTTTGACTGTTCCAGATTCCAAAGCCCTGATATCGTGGATTCTTCCAGGCAAGCTCCCCAGCCCTCCATCGATGCATCTGTATACACAGTCACCTGAGGGTGGGGAGGGGTTAGCATAACCCCCACCAAGAGATTCTCTGTGTCCAACCACCATTGCAGGTGATGAATCAGAGGCGCCAACACTGACACGTTCGAGTCCAGCGAACCTGTACTCTGGGTCCATTGTGTCATGAGAAATAACTGGATCGGCCGCCTGCGTATGGCGGCCTGAGGAATGACTGGTTCCAATGAAACCATCCACCCCAGCATTCTCAAGTAAACCCGTGCCAGGACATGACGACTGTCGCACACTGACTGAATCAATGAGATGAGTTTCTGAACTCTCTCCTGAGTAGGAAAAACATATCCTGTCTCTAGATCGAAGAACATCCCCAGGTAAACAAACTTCTGGGATGGAGTCAGCTCTGATTTTGGGAAATTGATCATCCAGCCCAAGTCTGTGAGAGTCTTCAAAACAATCTCCAGACTGGCCGATAAACTTTCCTGAGTGTGCGCTTTCAACAGCCAGTCGTCTATGTACGTGTGGACTGCTATGCTTCTCCTGCGGAGGTATGCGGTGATCGCAAGAACCACACGGGTGAAAACCCGAGGAGCCGTGGAAATTCCAAAGGGTAACACCCTGAATTCCCACTGTCTGCCCTGGAATGCAAATCTCAGGAAGCGACGGAAACTCCTGTGTATGGGGATGTGGAAATAAGCGTCCTTCAAATCTATCGACGCTGTCCACATTCCCCTCTCTAACCCCGCCAACACCGAGCGCACAGTCTCCATCTTGAAACTGGGCGTCTCTATGAACTTGTTCAATGGCTTGAGGTTGAGAATTGGTCTCCACCCTCCGGTGTTTTTTGTTACTAAGAACAGGGTTGAATAGAAGCCCGGACACCTTTGTGCCGGCTGAATAGCTCCTTTTTGTATGAGGGAATTTATTTCCTCCTCGATACACAACCTTTGCTCTGGATCTCTCGGATTTGGAGTCCAGATCGGCACTAGAGACAGTCGCGATGGCTGGCCTGTCATCCAATCGGGATGATACCCGACTGAAAGCCATCGCAAGACTAAACGGTCCTGAGTTAACCGTTCCCACTCTTGCATGTGGTCGGCTAGCCGGCCTCCCACCAGTCCACCTAGGGATAGAGGCGGACATAAGGAGTGCAAGAGCGGCACTGTCTCCTTTGCCAGAAACACCGGAGCGGTTCTCACCGCGGTAACCGTCCCATCAGGAACGATTACCACGCCCAGATCCTCGCGCGCCACGACCAGCACCGCGCGCGGGCGGCTGCCTGGCTGACTGCGCCTGAGGAGCCTGCGCCCCCCTCGCTGAGGCCGACGCTGCGATGGTGGTTGGCCTCTGACCTGGCCACCACCACCTCGAGCCTGCAGGGGACGATACGCAGGGGGTGCGGCGTGAACGTTAGCACGACGAAGCACCTCAAACTGCTCGCGCGGCGCCCTCTGGTTATTTACCAGAGTAACCGTCGGTGCGGCGCGAACGTTAGCACGACGAAGCACCTCAAACTGCTCGTGCGGCGCCCTCTGGTTATTTACCAGAGTAACCGTCTCCTGGAGGTGTCGACATCCCTCACCTCCAAAGAGACCAGGACCTGTCATAGGCGTACGCAGTAGCCTATTGTACAGGTCCTGGGACGGGCACAGATTGTCCAAGGCAAATGTGCGCCTTGCCCGGACACTCCTGGTCACCGCCCGAGTCATACAGTCCAGCGCCAGGTTGATACCATCCTGGATGGCTCGCTGGACTGTGACCGGACTTGGCTGGCGCGATGCGGATGCTGTTACTACCCCTTGTAACAGCTGGGAGACATGGGACAGAGCGGCAATCGAAGCCCTCCCACTCTCCTCCGCATCACGCAATGCGGTATTTGCTGAACGCAACGCGTTCGAACACAAGACTCCCGTGTCAGAACGGGAGCCTGGCCGCGCATCCTCACCCAAAGCCGCGCGGTCATCCACGCTCGGCTTAGGTACCACACCGTACCGCTGGTAATCCAGGGGCACGATGCGGCAACGCCTGGCCACCTCGCGCGGGGCCTTCGCGAGACGTCCACTCGACTTAATGGACGTCTCCGCCGCCTCGAACATGTCAATGACATGCTCTGCCAGCGGCAGAGAAGGCATAGCGTTAGCAGTAGGCTTACCAGCTAACCATGGCCTGTGGTCACGCTGGCAAGCCGACTGCTCCACGGGCAGATCTGGCCTAACACTCACCAACCACTGGCAAGCGTCAGACCAATCTTCCTCCGTGGCTAGCTGCGAGCGCTCTACAAGACGGGGGCCTTCGTCTTCCTCCTGAGCGCAAGCAACAGAGCTTGACGGCGGATACGCTGATACCCCTGGCAAGCCAGGGAGAGCATGCGGGCCTGACAACACCGGCATGCTAATCTCACTGGCTTGACCAGGAGCAGGCGCCGTGGTAGAGCGCGGGGCACATACCGCCCCACCACGGCCCCGGCCAGCACCAGCGACACTCTCGGCAAGCGGTAACGCTGGCCCTCAGCGCCCAGGGCCACAGTCTGAACCGTGGATTCTACCCCTGCGTGAGTAGAACCGTGGAATAAGTCGCCTGTATTCCCCGCGAGGGGTGCACAGACGTCATAATCCATGGCCACGTCCTCAGACGGCGACCCCAACAGGTAATCCTCATCCTCCTGGCCAGACAGATTAGACTCCGGGTCAGCAAAGAGAGCTAACCCGGACTGGCCAGGGAAGGTGCCATAGGAGGTACTGGCACCCGCGGCGTGCGGATACCCCTGGACTGATAAGCAGCCCGCGGGTTCCAGCGACAACCGTCCACGGCCCCTCGGCGCGGCACTAAGCCTGCTGCCAGGGTCGTGGAACGCCCCCTCTAATGGGGCCACCTCTGAATCTTCGAACAACGGAAGCGTAATAAGGAAAGGTGATTCAGAGGTGGGGATTACCTGCTCCGAAGCAGATGATGAGGACAGCAAAGGATTTGGTCCAGGAAGCATGCCACGAAGCAACTCTGGAACCAAATCCTTTATTGTCCTCCTCATCTCTCCCAACATCTCGGTCCGGAAGGCCTCCATGTCCACCGCGGACGAGGCCTTCCTCTTACCCTTCTTACTCACACCCTCTCTTTTCTGCTTCTTCTTCTCCTCCTCCACCACCTTGTCCTTCGCCTGCAAGCACAAGAATTCGGACATTAGCTCGCCCCCCCAGTGCTTACATATCTCGCAATTAAGCAAGGGACCACAGGGGCTACACTGATAACAGAGATGAGGCACAAACTTGTCCTTCAAAAACCGTCCACAGGACGCACAACCAGGTCTCTGAAACAGGGCAAAGGACGAGGAGTATGAGCAATCTAGTTAAGCTCAGAAAATCAACCAACTCAATAGAAAGAAATGATCATAAAGATCAATATTCATCAGAAAACCAGCTTTGGACAAACTTTAATTGTTAATAAAGAGCAAGGCTGATTATGACGTCATTAATCCTATGACAGGAAAAAATCGATCCCCAACAAACATCCAAGTGCAAGGACGAATTGTATCTCTAACCAGAACATGTGCAGAATGGACATTTCGACTACACAACCATCAGATATATACTGATAACAATGGCAAATACTGTTAATTATCTCCCTTTCCTCTCTAAATAATTAACATCACCTCATATCAATAATTAGATACCTGACACTTTGTATAGACAAACCATCCAACGTGATGAACTGGAGCACTCCACCAACTGAACGCCTCTTAACTCTCTCCACCTCTAGGGGAAGGAATTGGATCAAGAGGGCAAAGTGAGAAGACCTTTATACTAGGCCTCCGACTCACTGGACATAAAATTTTTGGTTAGATAACCTAACAGTATTAGTAGGAAATGGAACCATGGTGGAGAGAAACAAACCCTCTGCTGATGTGATGTCCATTACATATCGTCACACAGACCTGTGGACATAAACACAAAGAGAGATTAGTATTATATAGCACCTAGTTGAAATAAACCAACTAAACAAGGCGCTTATCACGGTAAACGCGAGTCCCGGAAACACATTACACCGGGGAAAAAACTCGCTAATTTTACTAGAAGTCACCTGATTTAAAGGTCCTGGGCCCTCCTCTGGCGAAGTCATCCTTTCTGCCATCTTTATCAGGGATAATCACTTCCAAATTCACACAAAAAGACTATGAATTGAGTAAAGAAAAGCTCTAGCACAAAAACATGTGTAGACTCTCTGCCAATAAATTAGCAAAGAGGAAGTGCTAGTCTGCGCATGCGCGGTGGTGGGGCTGGCATACGCCAGACTACACTCTGACTCCCTGCCCAGTAGGGGCACCTAACTGTTTTAATCTGAGTGTTTATTGAGTGAAAGCCGATATTTAGCAATATCAAAAGTATTAGGGAGGTAAGTATACTCTTGATGTGAAATTGTCTGTCCTTATTCGGACAATCTTGTCTCGGATTAGTCTCGAAATTTAGAAGTGCTAATCCCACCGCTAATAATTCGAGTACATTTATGTGTTTCTGCGCATTGGTCCGATCCCATTCTCCAGACACTGACAGATCGTCCAATACGTCTCCCCAACCCATCGTCAACGCATCTGTGAAGATGAACATCTGCGGTTGAGGTTGTAGAGGAACACCTTGCAGGAGATTCTGCTCTGATAACCACCAGTGAAGATGGAATATCAATGGTTCTTTTACTGGAATCCTCAGAGATAACGGATCCATTCTCTGAGACCAGAATAACATTAAGTACATCTGAATCGGCCTGTGCCTGACTGTCGCATAAGGAACTACCTTCTCCAGAGATACTAGTAAACCCAGTATTCTGAGAAATTGATGCGCCATCAGATAGGCTCCTAGAGAAATTGACCCCAGAACTGCAATCAAGCTCTTGACTTTGCTCTCCACCAGAAAGGCCACACCGTCTCTGAGATTGAAAAGAATTTCCAGATATACAAACTCCTGGGATGGAGTCAATTCTGAGTTCTCTAGATTCACAATCCATCCTAGGTCCTTTACTAAGGCCAGGACTACCTGAAGATTGTTGCGCAGAGTGACTGGATTCCCCGCCTTCAGCAGCCATTAATCTATGTAGGTATGAACAGCTATGCTCCTCCTGCGAAGATAAGAAGTCATGGCGAGAACCACTTTGGTGAAGACCTTCGGGGCTGTGGTCAGACCGAATGGTAACGTATTGAACTCCCAGAGATTGTCTTGGAATGCAAAGCGAAGATATTTCTGAAAAGGAATTGACATTGGAATATGAAAATATGCGTCATTCAGATCTATCGATACTGCCCACATGCCTTTTCTCAGCCCTGTCATCACCGCTGCCACAGTCTCCATCTGAAATGTTGGTGAAATAATGAATTTGTTCAGCGGTTTGAAGTTGAGAATCGGTCTCCAACCTCCGGACCATTTCGGAACGAGGAAAATTACCGAATAGAAGCCCAGGGAGGACTGATTGCAGACTAAATGAATCGCATTCTTCTGTTGAAGATCTTTTATTTCTGAGCAAACGACATCTAGACAATCAGATTCCCTGGGAACGGCAGTCCATACAGGAGTCAACGTTAATGGAACTAACGATTGATGGATGAGCCAGTCCGGTTCGTAGCCGTTTCTTAGCCAATGACAGCCTAAACAACCATGAGGGCCCGGAAACGCTACCACGGCTATCCTTACGGTAGCCACCGCATCCTGAGCCACCACCCTTCCCTTCATACGGCCTCTTACTAGAGGACCTATATGATGACGAATGGCCAGGTCCCTGAGAACCGGATGCCCGATGGGCATCACGGATTGGGCATCATGGTCAGAAGGGTGATCTTTGCCGTTGCCTCTGCTGCTCCTGACAGTGCTGCTTATAGGACTGCTGTGGCTGAGTCCTTTTCATCGACTTCCACTTGTCAACGACCTCCTGCTCTGCAACCATGGACGCAACCTTGGAGAGAGCTTGCCTTGCCGAGCCGCCAAACAAGCCCGGACCAATGAAGGGCGCAGAAGACAAAGCAGCCCTCATCTCTGGTCCTGGTTCTATGCAATTGAGAACAATTCTACTCCACTCCGGCAATGATCTAGTGATCACCCTGGCCAGGCAATCTTGAGATAAAGGCATGGTGTCCTGGATAAGTCCGGGAGCAGCCTCTGGCACTTCCCCACCTTCTGCCATGCAGGTCAGCATCCCCTGCAAGACGGTACAGCCATGGGAGAGCCGCCATAGCTGCTCTCGCCGCATCCTCAATAAGTGTTAGCTCATTGAAGCCATCTTTATTAGTCTGAGAAACCAAGTGTCGAGAACGACTCTTGGATTTCCCAGCTAATGGCCTATTCAGTGCTTCACGTTCTCTGACTGAAAGCAGAGGAACACGGGCGTACTGATGATAAGCCTGTTCTGGAAAGCGGACCCTACTCCTAATCCCCTTAGGGGCCTTGGGTAACGTGTACTCCGGCTGAAGCAGACAGTACACCGTGACTTCCAACATGTCACAAGTCTGAATATCCAAGGGTAGAGTTGGCATGGCTGAAGAGCCAGTCGACACAGCGCTAGCCGCATGCTCTGATATCCGCTCCATTGCCGGATCGCGCTGAGACCCTTGGTCAGATGCTATCCCAAGACAGTCAGACATCCATCCAAGAACCTGCACCCATTCAGCTTCGGTGCAGAATGATGATTCGTCCATTAGACTACCGTTTTCATCCTCCTTCTCACCCTTGGATGAGAAGGCCACCGACAACCCATGCTGAGAACTACGGAGCAAACTTCCAATTCGATGCGGGTCCGTGGCTTGACTACTTGCGACTCCAGTATCTAGCGAATCACCAGATACGGAATCACCGCAGTCCATCGGCTCCAGCACAGAAGCCAGGATTGCTGCCGCTAACACGGATGAGCATGGGACTCCAAGAGGAGCCACCATACCTGCATCCGTGATGCCGACTGGAGCTGTAAAAGACGACTCTGACGGCACTCTGGAAAGAGCGAGCTCCGGATGGAAGATGCCCGACGGAACGTCGACATCTCCACCCGGCTGACAGATCCGAACAAAACCAGGGGTTGAGCCGCGGGAAACGCCGGACTCCGTCACCTGTGAAAGCTCTGGCTTGCCAGAGTCATCCATCAGGAGAATATCCTCTTCCTCCGCTGTCGGCTCTTGAGCCGATGTGAGAGAAAGGGCAGGTGCATGTTCCTCCACAGAACTGGCAAGACCACCGATAGGTTGTTCTGCACCAGGCTGCATCGATGGAACTATGGACTGGAATGACTCAAACATCCCCTTGTATTGGGCCGCCCAAACACTCAAGGCCGAGTCCATCCGCCTATTCAGGCGCTCCTCCAGACCTTTAACTGATGCCTGATCCATCTTGGCCGCCTTGTCCCTCGCAATTCTCTCCACAATCGATCAAAGTCTGCCACTAAGTCCGACGACCACTTTACACACACATCGCAAGGACTTCCAACCTTACACATGGCACACGCAACAGTGGTGCCCCGCAAACTTCCGCTTCATGAAGCGATTGCAGCGGGAACATAAAGTATCCGGTGGGGCCTTTCCTCGCCCCTTCAACTTCTGCGAACACAGAATAAGAATTAAAATGCTGCACATGATAAAATGATGACGAGCAATACGCACAAATTACTTGATTGTAATTTTAAAATTACTTAAAACAGTAAGTTTCTCTCAAATTAATGATAATCAAGTTCTAGGCAGGAAATATTTGAAAATCTTTAGAGTGAAAATTTTATAAACACGCTAACTAACATTAAAATATCCAAGAAATTAAGGCTGATCGCTACAAACACTCTCGACAATGAAGCGAGAGCTAATGATCAACTTAAAAACTGAGTGCATAGACACGCCAAGCCAAAACAAAATGTTAAACATGGGCGCCACCATCTTGGCTACGGGCGCATCCATCTTGGAAGGAACCGAGTCGCAACAGAAATTAACCGAGTACCCGGATAAGATTAAAAAGTTAGCGGCTACCACAGCGACTAATAATGGCTACCATTTTAAAACAATTTGCCAATTTAAAGAAATTTCAAACAGGCATTATGGCACAAATGTATAAATTCTAGATTGATACAACCTGCCCCTGCAACGATTTCCCTTTTCCTTCCATGATTGAAACGGCCTAAATCGTCAGAAAATTGCAGTATGGGCAGGACCATGGAGAGTGCGGAGTTTTAATTGTTTATTTTGAGCTAGACTAGATAATAGACATTATTATAATAGTACAGTTTCTACTACTCTAGCTACAGAATACAGTAATCATATATACACCGTGAAATTAAAACACACAGAAAACATTATTGGTTTTCTTTGAAGCTAATTGAAATGAAAAAAGAACAGATATGAGTAGATCTAAGCCAAAATAAATGCACACACATGCATTCATCCAGATAACTGAACAAGTTTTCATCAGTATTCCATCGCTTCCTCTTCTATCTCGCTTTACACTTCGCACAATATCTCAAGTGTGTGTGCATGCGTATGTGTGGATACACGGCTGTATTGGGGGCCTACAAGGTATTCAGAGTGATTTATTATTCTTTATGTGTAGTTGTTATCGATAAACGATACCATTTACTAGTACATGTATCATTTGCTTAAGCAATATGTGTTCCTGATATGATGATACCTGTAACGTAAACATGCGTATTGACAGAAGCTTCATGGACCTTCACATATATAGAGGTATTTAGTCTTGTATTATTGTCATCATCATGATCCACTAGCAAACCATCATTAACATCCTTGTCTGACAAAAACAAAACAGCCGGATCAACCATTATCATAGACATCTTAGCACCACACTCAAGCATAGCATTCTAACTTTTTTGTACCCGCATAAAGATGCATCGGCTAAGCCATAAACGGATTTCTTGAGGCGCCAAACCATTCATTCTTCAATATTCACTTCTTTAGGAGGTCTCAAATAAATGTCTCGCGCCATTGGGTGTCCCTGTAGAAATGCTATTTTGATGTCCATTGACTGTAGCTCCATCTTCTCTGAGCAATAATTGCAAGAATCATCTTCAATACCTCTTTTGAACATGTAGGTGAATTTTTATTTATTTTGTGCTGGTCAGAACATTGAAATAATTTAGCTACTGTACTAAGCACACCTTCTCAACTGTTCACCTTGAAGTTTTATTCATGTTCTATCTAGTAGAGATGCACTTCTAATTTACATTCAGTATTTCTTCATACACAGGCAGTATGTAGCTGGTAGTGGTAAAAAATCTGAAATCTTAAAAATAGTCAGTCACTCTATCGCCTCCCAAACAGTTGCGTGGAATTCTGCCACATTTCATATGTGGGTTACAAATATAATTGCGGATCGACATTCATGTTTGGCTCCACACCCATGGGTTCAGGGCATTTGGTCCAAATGTCAAACACCCTAAAAAAACTGTCTGTCATGCTATCTCCTCCCAAACCGTCGTGTGGAATTCAATCAAATTTATTATGTGGTTACTCATATAATTGTGGATAGCATGACATTTACATGTTTGGCTCCACCAACATGGGGGGGGGGGGAACAAGAAGATGTGTCCGAAAGGTCAAATATCCTAAAATCTGTCCCCCACACTATCGCCTTACAAACCATTGTGGAATTCAGACAAATTTGGTACATGTATGTGGGTTACCCATATAATTGTGGATTACGTGACATTTATGTTTGGCTCCACCCTAAGGGGGTGGGGAAGGGGTCAAAAGGTCAAGTAATTGATTGTAATGCAACTCCTCCAAAACGAGTGAAGAGAATTCAAACAAATTTGGTAGGTTAGTTACTCATATGATTGTGCAAACGGATATTTACATTTGGCTCTGCCCCAATTGTGTTGGGGTGGGGTTGGGAGGTAAAAGTGGTGAGCGTGGGGATTTGCGATGATGCATCATCAACCAAGCAGTCTAGTAAGTTTTAAATATACTGACCACTTTTCTCTTTGTCTTTCTCACTTCTCGAAGAATTTGATTCTTTCTCAATGGAAGCATTGCTTGTGGCTCCGCTGCTACCAACTGATAGCATGTCTTCGAATCCCCAGCACACCAAATGCTTACTGCCAAGGATTGCTGATGGCTGTCCAGGACCACCTTCCATCTCAAGAAGAGCAGATAAGATGTCAGCTACAGGGAGATAGGGAATATCTCTTATAGTCTGCAGTAAATGAACTGTGTGAATAAATGTCTTCACATGGCCTCTGTAAAAATAAACAAACTTAAATTATTTACAACAATTATGGAGAATAGTTCACATGTACGGTACATGTACATAATAATCATGAAATATGGGATACATATATACATGTAAGAACTATATATATATATATATATATATATCAGGCATGGGGTGAAGCCCTTTGGGCTTAGGGCTTGATTGGGCTTGGAAATGTGCTTAACTCCTTTAGTCCAAAAAGGGCTTTAGGCTTGGGATTGTGCTTAAGCACATTAAAAATACCACGTGCCATTTTTAAAGCACTTTTTCAATCATCACCTTTGAACCAATACAGTACTTAGTTATAAAATCATATTTGTTCTTTACCATGCTACGCATATGCTGTTGCTACATATTTACAGCTAAACGTTTGCTGCTTATTTTGAAAATAATTTGACTGAAAGTAAGGCAACAATGTATATCTTTTAGACAAATCATTAGATAACAATAGTTCAACTGGTCAGGAACTCTTCTTCTTGTGGTTTTCTTATGCTGGATCAGTTGGCTCTAAATCTGAATGTCAGTGCTCTGTTCTGCACCTGCAACTTATACTCTCAGTCCCGTTTACAGTTGCTCCTTGGGTGTAATGGGAATGAGGAAAATCCGGTTAGATAACACTTAATAGCTTTCACAAGCCTACCCGTACATTTTTATAGTTTTTGGTGAATTCAGAATGAAATGGTCTAATTACATGTATTCATTATGTTATGAGAGATAAACAGTATGTATTATGGGCTCCAAAAACTGTTAAATATTTTGAATCTAATTTGACTAGATTAAGCTGTTGCTGCCTAAATCAATTTAGTTACAAAATGCTCAGCGAGACTCAGCATGATATTTTCTACATCATATATAATTTGTTTTATCTGCTCTGTCAAGCCTGTAGAGCTGCAAAACATTAACCCATTTTACTGCATATCAACTTTTCTTAGACATTAGTTGTTGTTTTTTGGATCATCCTCCTCTTGATAGGAGCACCCATGTAAAGTTGTCCGTGCAAGTCCGAGCATAAAGGTCCAATGTACAAATCCTATATAGCTGGTATGTGAAGTATTTTGCACAGTGCTGTTATGGTAGTAGGTTGATAAGGATAGTTAGACAGTAAATCCCTCAAAAAGTTGGTTAAAGGGGAGACAAACACAGACCTATCTGAATAATTTGAAGGCAAGTTCCACTCAATTTCCTTTGAAAATATTCAACAAGGCCAAGGTTTAGTTCCATTGCCATCAACATTCAGAATGATATAGACAGAAAGATAGGTGGTATTAACTAACCATTCTAGTCACTCTCCTTATTTGGTCAATACAAAAGAATTAATTTCACACCTCCTCTCCACCTCTCCTCTAGCAAGAAATATTCCAATGTGTGTCTTGTAATTACACACATGTATGTACTGCTACTGAACATGAATGTTCTTTCAATGTAGGCTCCCACTACTCCTCACCACGCCACTCTCGTGATCTATCTCTTTCACTGGATAACGTAGCCATTTAATCATACAGACTTGATATGCTGATAAACTAACGTCTTTACAATCAAGACATTCTGTCAAATATTTTGAAATTATTAGCACAGATGTTGCTGCCGGAAGCAATGGCTTCCTGTAAAATTATTTTTGAAATACTACAACTTTCCTGTATGGCTGCCTTGAAAGTGAAATTAAGATATGGTTCAAAGAAATAATTAACCATTTGGTAAAATAGGGTCAGAAAATGCCAATGTGCAGACCAAGAGAAGACATTCTTTTAGAATTACATGTAGCACTAGAATCAATCCAGACATTCCAGTAGTGAATTTTTAAAAATAGCCTCTGTCTCCAAATGGATATTTCGTAAGACTACTGCAGAGGCCATTTTGGTAGACTTGACCAGTACATGATTAAACTTTATAGAACAGATATGAGAATTGCTTTATGATGTATGGGATATTTTGTTGAAAATTTTGAAACTGCGCCAGAAACATATTCCAGGCAAGTTTAAATTTCAACATATGCAAGAGCTTATTGATCGATCGGTATATTTAATTTAAAATGAGGGAAATTTCAATTTCCCTTTCTCCGAGATCTAACAATACTCACCATTCTATTACATCTGATACAAGCTATCTTGGATAGCTGGCCCTAGGACTCTAGACTCGGTAAGCTTTACTGGCTCCTGGAACCGGGTACCCGGCTCCCAACAGCCGAGTACCCGTTTGCCATGAAGCTCATATTGTTTGCATAGCCACCAAACAAGAGATACCCATGGCTTGCCTCAGTGGGGCTGGGAGGCAGGGTCCGTAATAGAATGGTGAGTATTGTTAGATCGCGGAGAAAGGGAAATTGAAATTTCCTTCGATCAATACTCACCATTCTATTACTTCTGATATACACCAGATTTAGACAGTAGCCTGATGGGAAGGGGCAAGCCATCAACTGCTACTTTTGCCCCTTGGAGAAAGAGCTTAGACTTAAACTTGACAAATGGAGACCTAAAAGGACCATCAAGTTAAAGGGACCGAATCACATTCGCATCACTGGCAACCCTCCCCCCCCTTTTTTCTCCTAAGAAAAAGGAGAGAACTCACGAACATGCATCTCACCTGAAACACAAAAATGCTAAGCGGGTTAACCAGTCTTTGCATATATCAGCCTGGGAATGAGCATGAATATATAAGATGAATGAACATGATATATACACATTATACAAAAAACGCTCAATCTTGAATTACCTCATGATATTTGGATTCCAGACGTGGAGCCTTCAACCAATCACTTGTCTGGCCATCAGTGACAGAATCTGGTTGACATCTCTCGCTTGACCATGGCTGCTTCCTAATTCTTGCTTACAAATGCTAAAAAAGGGAGAAGAGCAGTGTGGTCGTTTAACTATCGTTTCAAAACATCTAAAGCGAGTGGATTGGCGGAGTCTGACACATCCCTCATATACTAGTAATCCATGAAAGAGGACTCACAGTGCCATTGTGCAACAGCCATGATGTCCTCTAACGGAACACCATTGTAAAGGGCGGTTTGAGGCGGCTATTCCTCTAACATCGTGTGCCCTTGCGCATTGCACCTGGTGCCCAGTCGCAATCTCATGGGTAGTCTGAATACATTCCACTACCCAATGATAGATAGAATCCATGGATGCGGCGCCATATGGCTTCTTATGGCAGACCCATAGATGTCTCTCTTCTTCTTCTTTTTGTTCGCTGATCATACCGCCAGACCATGCCTGATGTCTATCATTCGACCGTAACGAGTCTGTCCGTCTTTTGTACTTAGTCAAAGCACGGACTGGACACCAGACACTGGCATCATGATCAAACCAGGTTAGTTTCGGTATAATGATCGGTTTGCCGGGATATTTCAAAAATTGATTCTTTGACATAAACTCTGCTCTTGGCAGTAGACGCAGACCCTCTCCGGAGACAATAAATCGGTCCCTCTCTGGTGAAAGCGCATGGATCTCACTGCGCCTTCTAGCTGGGCAAGCTGCCAATAGAAAGACTGCCTTTAGAGTTAAATGCTTTAGACCAGCCGAACGCAACGTTCGAAAGGGTGCTTGGTCAGTACATTAAGCACTAAAGATAGACTCCAGGCTGGAATGACTACCGGTTGTCTCGGTCTGAGATTGCTCATTCCCTTCACCATCACATTTATCCTCTGGCCTATCCCTGTTGGCTAGACAAGGGATAACTGATGCCAAAGCTGACTTGTATCCAGCAATTGTGACAGGAGCTAGTCCTGAAAAGAACAGCTCACAGAGAAAGTCTGCTATTTGCTGAATAGTGGATTGAAAGGTATCAATACCCTTTCCTTCACACCAGTCTGCAAATTTGTTAACCTTGTAACAACATGACTTGAAGGTTGACCTCCTTCTCGCAGCTTGTCGGGAAAAACCTTCCGACGTGGAACGTTGTTTGAAAACATCCACAGTCAATTTGAATATTTCGGGACGCTCGTGTAGGAAGCGTCCCTTGGCCTGGGAGATTATGTTTGGAATCTCAGGTAACTGCACTGGATTGTCCACCAGCAGATCTAGAAGATCCGTGAACCACGACCTGCTGTGCCAAAATGGCGCTATTAGCAGGACCAGGCATGGTTCCTCTCTGATCTTCACCGATATCTTTGGCAGAAGAATGGTGGGTGGGTACGCGCAAGCGTGCATCACTCTCCAGCCTGTCGCCAGAGTGTCTGTATCGATGGCATTTGGATCTGGAATCTGCGAGACATAAGTCATGATTTGAGCATTTTCCTTTGTGGCGAACGAGTCCACGTTGGGTTTGCCCCAATGCCTGAAAATCCTGTGAAGAACTGGAGGGTTGAGAGACCATTCTGTTGACAGAATTGTCTGTCTCCGAGACAAAGCATCCATCAGAATGTTCAATCGCCCAGGAATGTGAGCTGCTTTCAAAACAACCGAGTAATTCCTGCACCATTGAATCAAGTGCCACACTTTCATATGTAGTGTGGGTGACTTGGTCCCGCCTTGGCGATTTATGGATGATACTACTGTCGAGTTGTCCGACCATATCAATATCGCCTTGCCCCTGACTTTTGGAAGAAACTTTTCCAACGCCAGTTCCACTGCCATCATTTCCAACAGATTGATATGCAGCTGGCTGTCTTGGAGAGTCCATGTGCCCGAGACCTGGTGTTCTCCCAGGCAAGCCCCCCCATCCCTCCAGCGATGCATCCGTGTACACGGACAGCTGGGGTGGGGTAGGTGCAGCGAAACTCCTACTAGGAGATTCTGACACCTTTTCCATCATACAAGATGCAAAATTAACGGCTCCAAAACTGGCACCAGCTTTGACAGGGGTTCTGTTCTCTGTTTCCACAGAGACATCTGATACAACTGGATAGGTCTTCGTATCAGAGCAGCGTATAGGATTACCTGCTCCATGGAGACCATCATGCCCAGCATCTGAAGAAAGTGCCTCGCCTAAATGTTGTTTCCCAATCGAAAACTCTTGAGGATGGCTAACAGAGACACCACTCTGGGCTCTGACGGGTAAACCCTGCCCTCCTCGAGATCGAATCGCATCCCTAAATAAACGAATTGTTGAGTGGGTGTCAAACTCGGATTTCTCCTTGTTGACTATCCAGCCTAGATCTGAAAGTAACTTCAGAGTCAGAGCAGTATCCATCTCTAACTTGGCTGGCGTGTTTGCCTTGATAAGCCAATCGTCTATGTAGGTGTGAAGTGCCACATTCTCTCTTCTGAGAAATGGTGTCACCGCAAGGACCACTCTGGTGAAAACCTGTGGAGCTGTCGACAGGCCAAATGGGAGGACTACAAACTCCCACACCTGATTCTGAAATGCAAATCTCAGAAACCTGTGACAACTCCCGTTCATTGGAATGAGGCAATATGCATCTTTCAGATCGATCCCCTTCCTCAATCCTGCCATTACCGACCTCGGAGTTTCCATCTGAAACCGAGACATATGGATAAACCAATTTAATGGCTCGAGATTGAGACTCCACCCCCCCCCCCCCCCTGTGCTCTTGGGAACAAGGAACATGTTTGAATAGAAGCCTGGAATGTTCTGGTTTGCTGGTGTTATTGCTCCCTTCAGAAGCAAACCCGACACTTCCTTTTGAATGGCTTCTAACTTGACTGCCTCCCTTGGAACGGGAGTCCAGACTGGTGCCAAAGACAGATTTTATGGCGGAAAATACCACCACTCCGGCATGTATCCCTAGGATAACCATCCTAAGACCAGACCGTCTGACATCACACCTCGCCAAGCCTCGACGAAACGCATGAGCCCTCCACCCACTATAGACGCATTGACGCTTAATGCGGGACTCTGGCTCGCGATCCACACACACCACACACCCCATTGACGAGAGAGAGAGAACCATTTTGGTCTTGGCTTGACCGGTCTAACTGGCACCGCTGTTCCTGTCGAGATAGGTGTATATTATGCCTGGCCAGCCACACCCGTCACCTTGTCGGTTGAAGGCAAACCAACCAGCACGGGACCGGTGCCCGGTACCGGAGTGGCCTCAACCACGGGCGGAGACACTGTCCTGGCTTGCGCCAAGCCAGACAGATGGAGGGCAGTTCCTTCCAGGATGGAATCGCCCTCCATGCTCTCCACCCGCGGCATCTCAGGCCGCAGCAATCTCTTCTCCTCGGCCTCCTCGTCTTCAGACTCTGAAGAGTCGTCACTAGACGAGGAAGCCTTGCATAGCAGGTCCAAACCACGCCGGAGGTCCCATCTCCGCAACCTCTGGTTGAGGACGTGGAGTGCCCCCAGGGGCCGAAACAGATGCTCCACGATTTCCTTTCGGACCGCCTGACCCCGTGTCAGACCCTGCCAAGTCCTTCTGAGCAAGAAACTTGACCATCATATCCGACGACCACACTGCACAAATATTACACCTACTATCAAGATTACAATTTGTACATCTAAAGCAGACATTGTCCTTGAACAGAACCCTCACAAACTTATGGCACTCGTCACATGATGGTGGGGCTGGCTAGGCCTATAAATAAGCACAAACATACAACAAACAGGAATGGAAGGCAGACAAATAACTTTCAAATAATTTGACCATAAATTAATGTTAACCCTCCAGCACCCCAACCCGCAACGTTACAGCAAAGATCGCATTGACTATGACGACAAGAACGAAGCGGGCAAGATACACCCATATACTGATCCTGAAGGATCTATAAATGGAACCAGGAACCATATTGCATAGCATTCGGGGTATATTTACTAATCAATATAAATTATACTCCTAACGAAGGCCAAAACAATATGTGAAGAAACAACAAAATGTAAACAAACTGCTGTAGAAAACGGGAAAACCGCAGACCACACATCTTAATCAAGAATTTTGAAACCACCGATCATCGCAAACAGATCGTGATAACACGCAAAACTTGAATATTCCAAAGTTTTTCTGGCACCAATACAGTACGCAGCACCCAGAATCAGATGCGCGAATTAATGAAACATTTTCTTCACATAAAGGTCCGTGACATCACCCGTTCGGATCATACGGAGAACGACGTCAGCCGATTTTCGTGTTAAAATACTGTATAGCCAACACCTTATTTCATATCTGCCGATTGCATATTGGGGTTAAAGGAAGGCGACCAATCTGGCATATTTCGTTGTTAACACACATCCCAGATTCGGGGTCAGAAATTGGAACATGCGACATAGACGAAATTTTGAAGACCTAAGTCTTTTAACTACGGAATAACATGGAATTATACAACCTGGATATCATCGGCTCCTTCCATGGTAATCCATATAATCCTTAGAGAGCGAACACAAAGCTATCACAATCACAGAAAATTGACTTAGAAACTTTAAGAAAAGCCAAGGCACTTCCAACTGCAAAAAAGCATGTAGCTCTTGTTGCTATGCAAACAACAATGCGCTTCATGGCAAACGGGTACTTGACTGTTGTGAGCCGGGTACCCGGTTCCAGGAGCCGGTAAAGCTTACTAAGTCTAGAGTCCTCGGGCCAGCTATCCAAGATAGCTTGTATCAGAAGTAATAGAATGGTGAGTATTGATCGAAGGAGAAATCTCAGGAGTTAAATGGGTAAGACTTGGAACTAGTGAATGTACACCTAGTTTTGGCCTTTCTCCTTTTACACATAAGTTGCTAATTGCTGTTTATTCTAATAATAGTGTAAAACACATTTCAACAGTACTATTCTAAAAACTAATAAACTTATATGATCATCATTTTGCTTATTCTCTACTTAGTACGCATACAGTTTTGACAATTAACAATTGGCTATGTAATTTCCACAAAAGTGCTTAACATAAGCCCTTTGGAAACATGGAGGGCTTATGCTTGTGCTTGAAATGGCTTGTGCTTAAGCCTTTTCAAAAGGGCTTCACCCCAAGCCTGATATATATATATTCACCAGTTACTTATTACATAATAAGACTTTTATTTCTCACTGTAAAATGACGACAATGTACATCCTACCACGGTCCATCGCAAACCACTTCAACAATTCCCTGAGCTACTATCCCCACCCCTGCTCACATCATATAGCAATAACAACCAAATATATCACTATGATCTAGTATAATATTGAGTGATATATTTGGGCCTTATGATAGGCGATAAATTAAGATTTGCCAGTCTAGTAAGGCAAAATGGGATGGGAATCAGTCTGATTAGAAACTGGAAAAAGGATTCGAAAGCCAGAGAATAGGAGCTGTTGCAAAAAACATTTACAATTTTGAGGCTTGGAACAAAATTTATATTATTATCATGTTGAAGGTGATATTGCCTGTTTTGTCACACCAAACTTTTATGCATTCTCAGGCGTGGATTTTTTCAACTAACCCAGATGGAAGTACATCATTGATTTTACTATCCCGCAGCAAATTTTACTAACCCAATGATTGTGATCACTTCCTTAATCGGGAAGTTAATTCATTCACCAATGAATCTCTATAAAACTCATTTTCAATGCAACCATACAGAGCTGTTGAATATTTTGAAATTAATTTGTCCGGAAAGCTGATGCTACCTTAGAACAAATTAATTTCAAAATATTCAATAAAGCATTAAAGCTAGCAGAAAATCAGTTCTTTTGTCAATTTTTGGTGGGTACTGAACACAATGGCATTATTTAGGTTTTTCCATATAAATTTCCTCTTTTGAGAGCATTACTAATCCAGTCGGGTTAGCGCAGGTGTAGTTTTACTAACCCGTGTGAAATTCTACTATCCTCGGGTTAACGGGCTAGTGTTAAAATCAAGTGCTGATTCTTTATTATTCTTCAGAAAAATACCTTTCAACACTGTGACCGGGAACAGGGAAACCAACTGTACTTGTCAATCATTGTTGCTTTTTTTCTTATTGTGTGGTCGAGTTGCTTAAATTCGTGAGTACCGAAATTCATGAATTTGTTTTTGTCGCTCTCGTACTATGATGTAACGTTGCATGGAACGCATCTACACAGTAGCCACCTTTTGATTGACAGTTCTGAACCTTTTGACAAAGTTTTGAGCAAGATATCGTTAAAACAAGAAACTTTTCATACAATTACTGATGGTAGTGATAAAAATTTCAATATTCCTTAATGCACTTTCTTAGCTTACTTACTTGCGCTTATTTAGCACCTAAAATAAGCAATTTTCACAATCCAAATTACCACCTGCTTTGTATACATATTTCCGCTGTGTCGGATTAGACTGATTGACGGGAGCATGTCTAAATTTTATTGGAGAGGCTCTAGAGGAAGCGGTGGGTGCTTATCAATGATTTACCAAAATGTCAAAATTAACATAAAGTGCACACATGTTTCTTTTGACGATAGAAATTTTTTTAATTCTTCCCTGCTGAACATGTTTTAAAGACACTAGCGTTTAGTTCATTTCTCCAGCTCAGTAATATTTATGAATTTCATGTGACATCACTACCTAACGAAAGTGGCATCCATTTGGGGTGGTTTTTTTTCTTCTCTTCAAATGTATCAACTGCTTTTATAATTTATACAGTCATTTGTAGGACTAATTTATGGGTTAAAATGGGCAAAATTAGCAGTTGAAACATTCAACAAACTAATACAGTGATATTTAAAGATTTACAAACATGTAACAGACAGCTGAAGATGCATAATCACCAGTTCACGAAATTCGGTACTGCTACTTCACACATAACCTGGCGAGGTGGGTCAGTTCAAATGCTTGAAATTTGTTTAAAAATTAGAATTTTGTACTTAAATCTTTGCATTTGTATTCGGAAGTGTTATTTTACATTGTGTTAAATTCTTGCGCAGATCTGTTTAAGAGTTTTCTTTCACGAGTGCATTACTTGCTTAGATTCACGAACTTTCGGTACCCATAGTATGCATGTCATATGAAAAAACCCCAAACAATATTTAATGAGAATTATTGGAGGATTGCAGATCGGGATAACTGGTTTGACTTTAAAATATACTAATATCAATGAATATGTAAATTCTGCCACCAAAAGAATCTCTTCCACAGCTTTGTAGATTTTAAAAATTGGTGGTAATTTTCTTAACTATATTCTGTACGCTAATGTAAACTATGCAGTCAAATTATGTGATGGCTATAGTGATAGTTTCTCATTTAGTGTCGTTGTCAAGCAAGGCTGCATTCTCAGCCTAGCCTTATTTAACTTATATTTATGTGATCTACCAGAGATCTTTGATGGAACCTGTGACCTTATCACCATAACCAATATCACACTCTCATGTTTGCTGCTCTACTTGGGATCTCATAGTGAACATTAGTAAGACTAAGATAATTGTTTTCAACAAAAGTGATCACCTTATAAACAAGAACGCTGAAGCGTACAATGTCTCACCTGTAAAGGCATGGATAGTGTTGATTGCCAAAGCAAACTTGGCATGGTTCGTAATACACATATTCAGTAAGGCACCAACGAACAAGTGTATAATACCAATCAAACAGGGACAATTTTACCAAACTGCGGATAGTCTGATCTTGCAATTCTTTTCCAAAATGAAACTAGTAATGATGCAGATAGTACCTCACCTCTGTAAAGTTTCATTGAGATCGGATTAGCCATTGTTGAAAAATAAGTTGATTTAAAGACCTTAACCAAAAGCGTTCAAATGACGTCCGCCGCCACCAGAATTAGTGATCCCTATGTCTCGCTTTCTACTTCGCTTGTGAGACCAAAAGTATTGTTTTATGTTTAGAGGTTCAATGATTGAAACTGTAAAATCATATATATATCTAGGAATTATGTTCACACCATCTGGTACTGTTAACTTTAATATGGCTTGTGAAACACTTGCAGAGCAAGCCCAGAAAGCACTGTTTAAACGTAAGGTTTTAAAGGTAAGAAACAATATTCTCATGGCATTTAAACTCATCAACTCTCTTTTCCTTCCTATAGTATCATAGTGAAGTCTGGAACCTTTTCTATCTCATAGAAATTAATGCAAATAATTTTATGGACCTTGGAGACACGGTAACTGTCGAGGTCTCAATTAATTTTTACAAATATTTCCTTGGTGTAAACAGGTGGACTACCAATGCTGCTGTGAGAGGAGAATTGAGTCAATATGCCTTGTTTACAAATCTCCTCCTAAATTCAATTAAATGTTGGTTTAGATTATGTGCACTCGACCTGAAAAATTTGTATTTCAAATATATGCAGACTCACGCCGATCACTAGACCTACCTAATTAGGCATCTTCTGTAAAAAGTTTATGGACCAAATTCAGCCTTCAAGAAATTTGGTCTAATAATGTCTCTAGTAGCAAATTTAAATCAATAAAGCTCCTAAGAATGCAATGGAAGAAATATATTGGTTAAAATGGTATTCTTACATCAACAGAGATCTCATACGCCCATCTGACAATTCTAGGCAAGGTTCCAAATTGAGGTGCTATAGAACCTTTAAATGTAGTTTCTCTATGGAATCATATTTATTACCATAACTAAACTTCAATGAGAGACGAGCATTCTCCAAACTCAGGGTCTGTTCACAACGAGGAAATGGTCTTCAAATTGAGCTGGGTAGACATACCATCGTAAAAAAACCCAGTAAAAAAGCAAGGTATCTTTCTGTGTTTCGAATTCCATGACTTCATGACCAAAATTAACAACTTCCTCAATCCAAGAATTAATATCTAGGAGGAATGTGTTTATAAAGTAGCAACATAAATTATGATCCGAGTTATTCTACAAAATCCCTGAATATAGTGTCCTAAAACAACTGAGTCAAAGCCTTGTTTTGATAAGTTGTTTCTGTAATTTTTAAAGCGCATAGGTTACAGTAAAAATTTATGACAACAGATTTCTTTTATTTTGACTGATTACCATTCTCCATGACATATGATGAAAAAAATATAGTTTCCATGACTCTCCAGGCCTGGAATTTAAATTTTCAAATTCCATGACTTTCCATGACCAGTCAGGGCCTGGGATCCACAGTTTTGGTCTGGGCACCCTTAGCTGTGTACAGATGGTGCAAAGTAGGAGCCTCAGAGGTGATATTTCACACAAATTTCGGAAGATACCATACAGCTCTCTTGGGAGATTTTTATTCGGTTTTTCATAATTTGGCCGCCCCAACTTGATGGCGCCTAAACCATTTATAATGGGTTCAAAATCAGTCTGGATCAGGCTATGTCAGTACGAACTCTGAAAAAGACTTTACGCACATTGCATTTCTGGAGCAGAGGATGAAAGACATTTTATAGCAAGTTTAGGGCATTTTTTAAACTTATTGTCTTTAGTGATGCGGCAAAATTTTAATTTTTAATGTCTTATAACAGTGGAGATGAGAAGATAAGTATACCTTTTATAAATTTAATGTAAATGACTGTATTGACAAATGACAACTTGCTTGTTCCAATTCTTAACAGGGTCACATAGAGTTTATTAAAAGGCCTTCCACTACTTGTACCAGTGCTCTCTAACTCATACTCTTCGATGGTCGGTGCTACACCTTGGATGCATTTGGGAAAGTTTGCTGAATGACGAACGTTTTGTTCAATCACGTGGTAAGTTCGCCCACAGATATCAATGGGCAAACCTAACACGTGACCGAACCAGATGTTCGGCGGGATGACGATGATCGCACTCTTGAACGCACCCCTTCCTATGCTCAAACGAGGTGGGCTGTAGCAGCTGCCATTGTTGAGTACTCCGGCACAACCATCCCAGTGCTTTGTATCATCGGATAATGGGTTTTCGAGAGTGTAAGCACATTTTCGGCAATTTAATATAAGAGTAGGAATTTTATCAACAAATTTTGTCAATTTCGTAACTAGCAAACATTCACTGAAATAAAACATGCACAAAAATAAAAATAAACCCTAAAATAAACTTACTGCTTATAAATATCCACTACCTGGTCTACAGATGCAATCTCAGTATTGCGTCATGTGTTTTCGAGGGTGATGTAATCGCGTAATTTCAACGCTAATGAGGTGGTGAACTGATGTCATCTTTATGATTTGAGCAGTCTGTCACCGACAATAATGCTTTAAACGGGCCTGATACAAACACAGAACCTAATTTATAGCTGTAAATCCAGATCGGGTTCTATTCCGCTTTTTGTAATAACCGGGTAGCAGCAAATTTCAGCCAAAACATTTAAAAAGTTAAAATCTTTCAGTTTTTCGTTTGGAAATTGGTAAATATGGTATTGAAAAGTGTTAAGTGTTTTGCCTACCGGAAAATAGAAAAAGATTATTGTATGTGGTAACTAGGGCCTGTTTGAATTACCATTGCAGTTAGAGAAAAATCAATCTCCATCTGAAAACTACACAAGCACCCCATGCCAGTTCCACGCTTCAGGAGAATTAAATTATTGCTATGGCAATGGGTCTGCTGGGATACACAGGACAGTAATTGGCAGATGTCGTTGAACGCAAAAAGTAGGTTGATTTGTATAATTTCGCTACGAGTTATCAGTATTTTTATCATGGGTCAAAAAAGTATTAGTGAAAATATGTGTTTTTCACTACACTGACATCAAAATGCATAAAATAATCACTTGGCCTCCGCGCATCTTTTTAAAATTTACTCTTGTGGTGTAAACATACGATATCTGTTTAATGACTCATGATTTGTTGACACCGCCTAAGCGACGCGCGCGTCAGAATGTCAAAAGTATGTACCCTCGAAACCACACGACCCTCGAAAACACCTTACTGGACGGTGTCTAGACATTTCGGCAGCCAACCATTTTCGGCAGCTAGGAGTACATTTTCAGCAGCCCGTTTTTGGCAGCCTATATTAGTGTGTTTTATTATTATCCCTGTGTTATATAGTAATAGTATATATTTCTGTTATATCGACTCAGATAGACTGAAATCCATATCTAATTACCACTAATTGCTGGTTGACGAATTTTATTATGTTTGTATTTTCAGCCATGCCGACTCAGAGCAAAATGAACTAAGAGCCAGTTGCGGCGATGAAAGTCAAGCGCCATGACAAAGATTAGGCATACTGTTGTGACGCTGTGAAATATAATTTCATATTATTTTGAAATAAAGACGTAGGCCTATATCGATCATTCTTTAATAAAGTGGTTGGCCTCTAATTATTACAAATTTCAGTTCAATTGCAATGCAAAAATTTTTTAAAGAAAATTCTAGAATATTTAAGATGTAACATAATATTTGAAAAGCAGCGCCAATTTGGAAAATCTATGTGTCATGTAATTCATGTATTACATGAAAATGAGAATTTAGAAAATAATTTTTCGGGTTGAGACTTGGAGTAGATTTCCTCTAATTTTCATTAAGATCTACCAAATACCTAATGTTTGAAGCAAATTTGGAAATGCTCATTAGAAAATATAAATAATTTCGAAAATCTGCAAGAAACTTATAATGCTACATCTGTAATGGTCGAAAGATTAATACAGACTGACTAACGATCTGAATCACAAGTACGACCAGCAATTGCACGTGCATTTTGATTTGTTGACGTTGTTCCTGAAAGCTGGTTGGTTAGAGCTCTCTCTCTTTCTCTATTGTATTTGTAATCCGTGTCTGTGTGTATTCCGACCATTGTAATGGTTTCCTGCAATTAAAGCCCATGTTAGCTAGACACGGCGGGTGATAACAATGTCCTCAGTTTATAATCCCTGCTGTTATCTTAACGCCAAAAATGTTAAGGTGCGATCTCTTGCGCGAATGAACAACACATTCCGCTTGCACAGCAACTACTTTCAGTATGAAGTACATACCTTGTAAGCAAATAACTTTAACAGACAAATTCATTTCAAAGCATTCAACATTTTAATTAATTGTAACAAAATTTAATTTCACGCACCTTGTACGCGCAGTCACTCCGTACGCGACCACATATATAAATCTAAAGGAATTGTGGATATTTTTTAATATAATTTGACTGGAACCTGTTGCTACAGCGTCTGGTCAAAATATTTACACAAATATTCAACCTATCCCAACAAATCGACTTAGTCAATAAGTGAACAGCTATCTAAAGAAAAGAAAATCAATTTGACAAATGTAAATCCTGCTAGATTTTTAGGAAATAATTTGACTGGAACCGGTATTCAACACTCTGGTGCATATTCTGGAGTGAATGTGACCTTTAATACAAGTTTACACACACGCACGCACACTATTTATTAACAAGGAATTTATTTTCAAAATATTCAAATATAACATATTTCACGATATTACAAGTGCAACATATTTCACCATATTACATGGCGACGAACATGTACGCACGTAGACACTCACATATTCATTAAATGACTACTTATCTAAATAAAGGTTCTGGACATATATTTTGAAAATAATTTGACTGGAACCTATTGCGGACATTTGCAGCAACGGTTTCTGTTAAAAAATAACTACACAAATATTCACCAGATCCCGACAAATGCATACTCATTAACCTCTCGGGCTGGACTGTATAAAAAAAAATTAATTTAACTGGAACATGTTGATTCTGTTTGCAGCAACAACGTCCATGCAAAAAAGATATTTACAGATATTCAACAGGTGCCCTTTCGTGCAGGTTTTAATTATGTATATAAGGTAGCGCCAGCTTCCAGTCAAATTGGTTTCAAAATATTCACAAACTTAACTATAATATAAGCGTAAAAGTGAGTGAAATATTGCTTTTGAGCTGTTACAAAATAATATATTCGTTACGTATGTGTCAATGTCTGTTGAGTATTTTGAAACTAAATTGACGGGAAGCTGTTGCTGCCTAAGGTAGCGCCAAAAACTGTACTGTAAAATTTGAAGTCATAGCATGTGCACGCCTACACAGACTATAACGGCCAATAATGTTTTGAGAGATTTATTATAAATGATGGCAAAAATATACAAGAACCTACTGAGACGCATACCTCAGCAACATATTTCACCATATTACTAAGCTCATCATTACCATTGCCATAAATCACATAAATGAAAACAGAAAAAGAACACTGTGTTGTGAAAGTCATGTTCCGATTTCTAATTAACAAGGGAGGTAAATCGCATCGTTAATTAGCTAACAATAGCCTCACGCAGTTACTTCCCTTGAACTATATAAAATGAACGCGTGGGTCCGAATATGTATTTTTATTTTCGGAATTTTCTGGTAATAATTTTTGTTAGATGTTTGTTGGGCATACGCAATCTATTCACCTTATTTTTTCAATTCACAGATGTAGACCAGGTGTATGCAAATGTTGCAGAAGCAACATCAATTAAAATGAGGTCTATGAATTTCAGATCTATGGTTCCTTAATCACGGTATTAACCTGAAAAAAGGAAATATTATTAGATACAGACAGACTTATTCAGATCGCCGGTAAAACAATTTTAATAAGATTCATAACATTACAATATTTTACAACAATATAACAATGTTGAACATGCTGCCGAAAATGTAATAATGTGAGAGGCTGCCAAAAATGTATGTTTTTATGCACCATATTTGCGTCTCGGTATGCTGCCGAAAACTAATTAATATTTGAGGCTGCCGAAATTACATGGCTGCCAAAACCTCCCGAGACCCACTGGACGATACATAAGAATTCTAGTTTATTTTATACTATCACTATAGCTCTATTACATTTTGAAATGTTAATTCGTTCACAACTCTGTTTATATACTATGTCTTTTGCTATGTTTCTCGTTTATATGTTAGGCTATATCTACATGTGTATGATTTTGTGCCAATAAATAATCTGAATCTGTATCTGTCAGGAAGTCCAGTTTAACTCTTACCTTGCACAAGCAAGTGCAACAATAGCCGCAGCAGCATTTTGCCTCTGGTGAGGATCTTTGACAACTTGAGAATAACCTGTTGTCGCCCCTTTTTCACCTAGCCATGAGCACAGCATGTTGCCAATACCTCGCAAACAATCTCCTGGTTCTTTTGTAAGACTTAAAGGTGCACAATCTCTTAAACAATTTAACAGCAATTCAGCCGTCACCCCGCATAGCTCTGGATCGACTCTGCTTTGTGACTGTAGCAGTGGGAGAACAAGCAATAGACTAATTCTTGTTGAAAATGATGCCTGTTCTGGTTCTTTGATCAGGCCCTGTAGTTGTTTCTTAAGCATGGTGATGGTTTCTTCCTGGGTGGCTGAATCACGGTCAACTTGATCCTCATTTGCCAAACGCTTATGAGCTTGCCAATAGGCAAAGAGGGCATTGAGTCTATATTCCAAAAGTCTAGTATATGCATTATTATGCGTGCCACATACTGCTAACAGTCGTTCGCTTAATTCTGCTGGATTCTTCGCATGATCGAAATTCACAACTTCATGTTCTTCCTCCTCAACTGAGTTAACATCATGAGGAAGCTTCACTAAATCTGTTACTCGAATTAGACCATCGTGCAAGAAAAGCGTTTCTTCGGTGACAGACAGCCACTGGCAACTGTCTTGATTAGTAGCAGCCATGCTTTATATTATGAAAACCGGAGAATTCCTGCTCTAAATCAGCTCATGTCATCTGAAAATATTTTTTAACTTCTCCATTTTCTGTTTTGACATCTCGGCCAAGGTGAATTTACGGCTTCGTGCGGAATACGAAATTACAGGTCAGGGAGGGAAATAGAACTTCTTAGGACTTCTTAGGATGGTATTATGGACTCATGCATTTCTTGCATTTTCGTCCACATCTTCATTTTTCTTTAGCTTAAACTTTCCTTTCAATTGACTTCCTGGCGACTTGTAGTTCTGAAAATTTGGAGCTACATCAGATCCAAAACAAAAACTAAAGTCAGTGTGCAACCTGTATAAAGGTTCCAGTCAAACAACCACCACTGAGTCTGACGAAGAGAAGGCAGGGGTTTTAGGTAGCTTCTTCACTTCAGTTTTCACTTCAGAACCTGAAGGAGACGTACCAAACATTGAACCAGTGACATCACCATGTTTAAACAAATTTCTCATAACCAGAGAAGAGGTTGAGAATCAACTGAACAAGCTTGACATGTCAAAGTTTCCCCCCCCCCTCCCCCCACCGGCCCCGACCAACTACACCCGCGCATCCTCAAAGAGCTCAGTCATACACTAAGTCTCCCGCTACAACATTTATTCCAGGTATCTATCACCTCCGGGAAACTCCCATCAGAGTGGAAAACAGCCAACGTCACAGCCATCTTCAAGAAAGGAGACCGTAAGAATCCAAATAACTACTGACTAATAAGTCTAACAAAGGAAAAGGACGTTGGAGTCACCATTGATGACAAATTAACCTTTGATTTCCATATCAACGGGAAAATTAACAAAGCCAGTTCCATGATGGGACTCATTAGAAGATCAATGGAATATCTCGACATAGCCAGCTTCAGAATTGTATATACAGCACTTGTGCATCCCCACCTCGAATATGCCAACCAAATATGGAGCCCATACAGCAGAAGACAAATTATAGCTTTGGAAAATGTCCAGCGGAGGGCGACAAGACTTGTACCTGGTCTACAAGAACACACATACGAAGACAGACTTAAACTGATAAACCTGCCAACACTTGGATATCGTCGGCTAAGAGGAGACATGATCGAACTCCACAAGATAATATCCAACAAAAATGGCACAGAGGCAGTGCGCCTAAGCATCCCATTAGCCACCAACAGTACAACCAGAGGACATTCCATGAAAATCTTCAAGACTGAACATCGGCAAAAACATCTTCACTAACAGAGTTGTAGACATTTGGAATGACCTACCTGAAGCAGTTATCAGTGCCAGTACCACCCAAGTATTTGAACGTAGATTGGACTAATACTGGAAGGACCAACCAATCAAATTTAACATAGGCATGACACTCACAACCCAAAGTGCATGCGACATAGCAAATATAGTAGAAGACCCAGAGCTGACAGAAGAGGGTATATAACCCTACAGTCAGAAGAGAACCTGTAAGTATACCTGTCAGTAGTCTGCTGTGAAATCATATTTCACCTCTAGATTCTGCTAAAAAGCATCCAATCCAACCTCAAATGCAAACACGGTTTCAGCATTTATTTGTTCTTCCGGTAAAATTTTCCACATTTCCACCACTCTGTTTGTAAATGTTTATTTTCTTAAATCTAGTCTGGACCTTTTCTTTTCTAGCTTTAAGTTGTGACCCCCTTGTTGGTGTAAAGGTTGCCAGCTCCATCATGTCTGCCGTGACCTCACTGCCGTATATCCCTTTTAATATTTTAAACAGTTCAATGGCAACCTCTCAATCTTCTATGCTTACGTGTTGGTAACCCCATCTTTCTTAGTCTGTTTGGATAGTCCATTTCCTTTAGAGATGGTACCTGTCTGGTTGCCCTACTGTGCACATTTTCCAATGACATAACATCTTTTTTAAATGTGGGCTCCAGACACTATAACCGCATGCTCGAGATGGGGCCTCACTAGTGCCTTGAATAGGTACACAAACATATCCTTATCTAAATATGTGAAGCCTCTTCGAATCAGAGCCACAATACAATTTGCCTTGTTGACCTGTGCTTGTATGTGGTGCCTGAATGTAAGACATTGGTCCACCACCACCACACCTATATCCTTCTCTTTGTTTACTTCTTCCAGTATCACCTTCTCGTTGACTTGGTTGTATATGTGGTATTTCTTGCCTTTATCCTCACCTTGCTTCCCACTTGACACGGTCATGAGGTTACACTTATTAGGGTGAAATCGCAGTAGCCAAGTATCTGACCATTCCTGCAACGTATCAAGGTCCTTCTGCAGCTCCTCCTCGTCATTTGTGCTCTTTATCTCTCTGTAAAGCTTTATGTCATCTGCAAACAGATAGGCTGTCAAATTCACCATATCTGGTAAGTCATTGGTAGTGTTGGGAATTGGTACTATTTTTGTGATCGATGATTGGTTTTATATACTAACCAATGATCAATTAATGATTGATGATAGCAGGTTCTCATTTTTTACCCATTTTGAACGCGGTAATTATAGCATGTTCACAGATAATTACCCCTTTCAAATCAAGTCACAGGTATGACAGATTCTTAGTAACTTAAGAAATAATCTTTTGGGCATTATGAGGCTGATTTGGATGATGGACGCCGTTGCTGCCTTAGGCAACAACGGCTTCCAGTCGGGTAAGTTTCAAAGTATTCAACATGTTATTGGTATGGTTGCTTTGAAAGTAACATACTACTTCAGTGCTGAAAGAATTAATGTCTATTTCAGTGCTGAAAGAATTAATGTCTTAGACACCAAACGTCCCTCATATGCGTCTGTGAAACGTAATGTCATACGCCTGTGTGTTGAAAAGCGTCTATCAATGTGTTTGTATCATTGCGTATTCTGTATTATTGTTGGGAATTTGTACTATTTTTGTGATCGATGATTGGTTTTATATACTAACCAATGATCAAGTAATGATTGATGATAACAGGTTCTCATTTTTTACCCATTTTGAATGCAGTAATTATAGCATGTTCAAGGATAATTACCCCCTTTCAAATCAAGTCGCAGGTATGACAGATTCTTAATAACTTAAGAAATAATCTGTTGGGTATTTTTTAAACTGATTTGAATGGAAGCTGTTGCAGCAACGTCTTCCAGCCGGGTAAGTTAGAAATATTCAATATGTTATTGGTATGGTTGCTTTGAAATTAACATACTATTTCAGTGCTGAAATCTCTCTATGGTCATCTCATGTCTGTAGCTAAACCTCTCCTACTTTGGAGTTTGTATATGTGTTAGAAACGATCTGTATGCATGGTGTAATCTGCTGGTATACTATGAACCCTGAATTAACAGAACCCCAACCATGGCAGCAGTTCTCAAGCAAGCTAGTATCAATGGTTTTCTTTTATCTGTGTCTTCCTAAAAACTTAACAATATTCTACATGACTGCATTCCAATTGCTCGTTTATGCCTGACCTGTTGATGCCACCAAATACGTTTAATAACTCACCCACAATTCTTATTTATTGCTATTTGACACTTGACCCATCTCATCCAGTATATCCCCTGGCCAGATGGGGTTATATAAAATTAAATCACGATAATACCCAATATTACAGCCAAATAGAGAAATCCATTCAGTCCTCCAAAATGACCCCAATAACCTCCCTCTCTTCAGTAGTTCCATTGCCTTATTTCCTGCCTGTCCATATTCCTACTAACCTGACCCATGCCTACTAAATTCCCCTTGCTCATACTGTAGGAAAAATGTTAAGAATAATCAGAAAGTTATCTAAGTGATAGAACGCAATGTGTGCAATTCAATGCAACTTGCTCTGAAAATAGGAGACTAACTTGCGGTGTCCCTCAGGGGTCCATCCTTGGCCCTCTGCTGTTCCTCTTGTATATGAACGATCTGCCTAACATATGCAAACATATGTCACTAATACTATTTGCTGATGACACCAATGCCTTTTGCTCTGATGTAGACATAGCTACATTATATAAAAATGTAAATAAGGAAATGGAAGAAATTACTAACTGGTTTTCACTAAATAAATTATCACTAAATGTGGATAAAACAAACTATATGTTATTTTCAAAATCTAGAGAATTAATAAATAAAGAGGTTCCAAAATTGTACATTAACAATAAGGAAATTGAAGAGGCCCCTTATGCAAAGTTCCTAGGAGTATATTTAGATAAAAACTTGACCTGGGCCAAACAAATCGAATCAGTTACTGCAAAAGTAGCAAGAGGAATAGGTGTCATCCAAAGACTAAAACCATATATGACACAGGCCACGGTTAAAACACTGTACAACACCTTGATCCTCCCGCACCTCACTTACTGCAACGCTGTTTGGACTAACACCTACAAAAACAGAATATCCAAAATTCAAAGTCTCCAAAAAAAAAAAAGCATCAAACTATTTTCTAGGCCAGCAGAGGGCCAAAACATGTTCAAAGCAGAAAAATTGCTTAAGCTCACCGACATAGGAAAATCTCAAATGCTAACTATTGTCAAAAACTTCCACCAAGACACTTTACCCAAATCTATAGCCCCCTTCTTTATAAACAATATTAACATCCACCAACATAACACTAGAAGCAGACATAAACTACATGAGCAATACACACGGACAGACATAGGAAAACACCGAATATCATTTGCAGCCACTAAACTATGGAACAACATAAAACAGGAAACACGTGAGAAAATTCTATCAACAAAATTCTGCAAGAAAACAATAAAAAACCACTTGATTAACACATACTAGTATTATCGAACTCATGCAGTACAGCTAAAAAATGGCCCGACTCGTCTACAAAACAAGGTAAAGAATGCTACTACTACTACTACTACTACTACTACTACTACTACTACTACTACTACTACTACTACTACTACTACTACTACTACTACTACTACTAGAATTATGACTAGATGACGCCACTTGCTATTATATCCAATAATAATTTCAATTACCATAGTAACAAACTACAGGACGAGCAGGAGAATGAGCACCGATCCCCTCAATCCCCCTTCCCTTGTCCAAGGATGCTCCCCATTAGCCAGCATCCTGTAAACAGTATATCATCATTATAAGTAAAAGTACCCTCCCCCAAAAATATATAAATGTTTATTGTTGTATCTATAATCATAGACATCCATGTACATTTTTTAACTTGACTATGTTCTGTGCTTGTCTGTTACGTAACTGTCTTGTCCTTATTTACTACCCATATGTATCGCTAAATAATAATAATAATAATAATAATAATAATAATAATAATAATAATAATAATAACCCAAGTGTCTAACTCTTACACACACCCTGTTACAGTATTATATGTTGGTTCGCGGACTGAGAGAGGCCCACTCCAGGAGTTTTTCTTTCCACTGTAATGACTGACAAGATAAATGATAATTACGTTCAAATGAAAATGCTTGAAAAGCGCAAAATCGCAAATCTTCGAGTAAAAGTCGACACCGGAGCCCAAGGTAATATCCTTCCAATTCGTATGTTTTGTAGACTATATGCTGAGAAGCTGGATGCAGACGGATATCCAAAATATGGTTCGGTCAGTAAAAAAGACGCAACGCTAACTGCCTACAATGGGACAGCAATTTCTCAGTATGGTTACATCAAACGTCCTTGCAAATATGATCACTCAAACTGGATCGATACAGAATTCTACATCGTTGAGTCAGATGGTCCTGCGATTATAGGTCTTCCCAGTTCGCGAGACATGCGTTTGGTAACACTTCATTGCTCAATAAACCAACAACAGTCTAAAAAACCAGAACCAATCAAATCCACTGAACATTTAAAGTGTATGTATCCAGAAAAATTTGACCATATCGGTAATTTTTCAGGTACCTATCATATTGTATCATACGCTGAGACCAGGCCAGTTATAAATGCTTCACGTAAGTGTCCAATCCATTTGAAAGATGAACTCAAAACAGATCTGGACAAGATGGAAAGTGATGGCGTAATACACAAAATTACAGAGCCCACTATATTGGTGAACAGCATGGTGGTGTCGCGCAAATCTAATGAGCAAATTCACATATGTCTAGATCCGAAAGACTTAAATAAAGCCATTAAGCGGTGTCACCACAAAACCCCTATGTTAGAAGAAATCACATACAAACTTGCGGGTTCGACATGCTTCAGTAAGATGGATGCCAAGAGTGCCTATTGGTCCGTAAAGCTGGATGACGAAAGTGCAAAGTTAATATCATTCAATACACCATTTGGCCGGTACTGCTACCTCAGAATGCCATTCGGTCTCGTCATGTCACAGGACGTGTTCCAACAGAGAATGGATCAAATTCTTGAACGATGCCCTGGAATGATTGGAATATCAGATGATCTTGCAGTATTCGGTAAAACTGAAGAGGAGCATGATGAAAATCTCCACAACTTAATGTGAGTCGCGTTTGAAGATGGCCTCATGTTTAATAGTGATAAGTGCTTCATCAAACGTACACAAATGGAATTCTTCAGTATGGTGTATGACAAAGATGGTGCACATCCAGATCCTAAAAAGGTGGAAGCCATCAAATCAATGCCAACACCAACCAGTAAATCAGAAATCCAGGAATTTCTCTGCATGGTTACATACATGTCAGCTTATATTCCGAATCTATCTGATCGTATTGCAGCACTCCGTGATCTGCTAAAGAAAGAAACAGTCTTCAATTGGACAGAATCTCATGAACAGTCCTTTCAGAAAATCAAAGACTTAATTAGCATATTTCGACCCAGTGAAAGAAACCACAATAGAGGTCAGCGCATCAGCAAACCAATCGCATTTGCTTCCAAAACCTTGTCAGATACAGAGTCATGCTATGCCAATATTGAAAGAGAACCTTTAGCTGTAGTATTTGGGTGTGAACGTTTTCATACCTATGTGTTTGGTAAACATGTTACACTCAAAAACGATCACAAACCGCTTGAAATGATACAACTTAAGAACTTGACTGCCGCGCCACCAAGACTCCAAAGAATGCTCTTGAGACTCCCGAATTATGACATCATGATTGAGTACAAACTTGGAAAAACAATCCTCCTGGCCGACACACTCTCATGCCTTCCAACCACAGAGAATAAGCTAATAGACCTCGACCTACTGATCGGTTTCATACAATTTAGCGAACAGACAAATCGCGATCCTACATTGACTGCTCTCCGGGACCAATCGTGGAAGGTTTTCCAGAAAGAATGAAAGACCTTCCAACTAAACTAAGACCATATTGGTCATTCCGTGATGAACTTTCATTAGAGAATGGAGTACTTCTCAAAGGAGAATGTGTGATTATTCCAAAAACAATGCAGGACTTAATTCTGACCAAGATACATGAAGGCCATCAGGGCATAGAAAAATGCAAACTCCGTGCAAAAGATTGTGTGTTTTGGCCAAATATAAACAATGACATTGAATCAATTGTAAACTGCTCTGCTATTTGTTAGGAGTTCCAAAACCACAAACAAAGCACACATTGTTACCACATGAAATTCCAACTAATGCATGGCAAATTCTCGGAACAGACTTGTTTTGCTTCAACTGTGAAAACTACTTAATTGTCGTCGACTATTATTCAAAGTTTCCGTTCATTCGCAAAATGCCAGCTCTCTGCACAAGCCAAGCTCTCATTAATGCCACTAAACAGCTATTTTCTGAACACGGTATACCAGATCGTGTGATAAGTGACAATGGTCCACAGTTCACGTCAGAGGGATGTGAGTACTTTGCTAGGACTTGGTATTTCGACCATGTGACAAGTTCTCCACTTTACTCACAATCAAACGGTTTTGTAGAGAGGACAATTGGGACGGTAAAATCTATGCTTAAAAAAGCTAAATCAGATGGATTAGATTCCGACATGGCACTTCTTTGTCTATGTTCAATGCCGCTAGACCACATTATACCTAGTCCAGGTGAGCTACTATACGCCAGAAAGCTGAAGGCAAATCTTCCTGTTCACGTCGCAAATACAGCACACCACCGTGACGAAATCATCACCCATTTACAACAGAGACAGGACAGTTAGAAACGTTACCATGATCAACATGCCACGGATATGACACCTCTATTTCCAGGTCAGGACGTCCGCATTCAGGATTACGTCACCAAACGATGGTCACCAGCAACAGTTGTAGAGAGACGTCCAGAACCTCGGTCTTACGTAATACAGATTCCTTCCAGGTCCATTCTTCACCGCAATCATGTACATATTCAGAACATAGATCCGTCGGTTAAAAAGAAGTTACGATTCTAATTGGATTGGCTTGAACAGTCTACACCATCTGGTTGTGATACAGCCAGTTCCGATCAGAATGATCGCAATTCACGCGTGTGTAACAGGCAATCACTTGATGTTAATCCACCACCTTCTAACCTACAGCCCTCAGATGATGGTCAGTATTGCACGCGAGCTGGGCGTGTGGTACATCCAACCAAGATGATGGATTTATAGAATAGGTATCCTACAGACTTTATTTACAGATTATAGGACTCTATCCTTACTTACCTTTAAAAATTCATTTTTATATTTCAGTTTCATAAGCAGTTAACAACTCAAGACTCTGAGCATATAAGTAATTAGTCGTTACTTGTTTTCATAAACATGTTTCTTAGAAAGCGGGATGTCATGATCATTGTATTAGTTATACATTCTGCCTGAAAGTCATTCATTGATAAATCATTCTGCCAACTAGGTTCTAATGTAATAAACTAAACAATAAGGCTACGTGTCCAAATATTGTCGATAACCTCTTGTACAACCCCACAAACCATTAAACTGACCTGCACAAAGCCATTCAAGTATGAACAAATTAAATGCAGAGAAATAAATCAGGTCAATATTGAACAATTTAACAAACACATGTGTGGGATTGGCATGCAGTCACAGACATAGAGTGCTGCGAAAATGTCTACACCAAGTTCCACGATCCCTGCATGCACATCTTCGAAAACAGCTTTCCCATGAAAGAAAAGAAGAAATTTAAACACAACCCGACTAAACCATGGATAACAACTGAACTGATAGCTGCCTGTCATAAAAAACAAACTTTATTTGACGTTTATCAAATGTCAAACAAAGCGTAATGAACTGAAATTCAAGAAATACAGAAACAAGTTGGACCAAATAATCAAAACAGCAAAAAAACACTTACTACCATAACAAATTTGAACTATGCAAGAATGACATACATGAAACATGGAAAATAATTAAATCACTTTTGAATAAAAATAACCTCAAAGTGCAACAAACACAATTTTTTTTATAATAACAAGATAATATATAACTGATGATTTAGAAATTGCAACAGGATTCAATAACGATTTTGTTAATATAGGTCCAACACTTTCAGATAAAATCAAATCAACATCCTCTAATAAATATAGTGATTATCTCACAGGCGACTATCAATCCTCTTTTTTCGCTAACCCTGTCACAAATGAAGACATTTTTAGCATTCTTAACAAACTAAACCATGCAAAAAGTGCTGGCTTGGATGGTTTCAAGTGGAGTATTTTCAAACACTGCACGCTGGCGCTACTAATACC
The DNA here is from genome assembly GCA_034401795.1 of Chaetoderma sp. LZ-2023a. Lineage (NCBI taxonomy): Eukaryota > Metazoa > Mollusca > Caudofoveata > Chaetodermatida > Chaetodermatidae > Chaetoderma > Chaetoderma sp. LZ-2023a. The sequence continues at coordinate 70,669,504 of CM067370.1, forward strand.
CCTTAACCACATCTGTAACTTATCTTTCACTCAAGGCATATTTCCATCAAAATTAAAAGCAGCACGAGTAACACCTATATACAAAGCAAATGATTCATCTAACTTCACAAACTATAGACCTGTCTTAATACTTCCACTTTTCTCCAAATTAATGGAACGACTTATGTACAATCGACTTATCAGCTACTTAGATAAAAAGTAAATCCTCTATACATCACAATACGGATTCCGTGAAAAACATTCAACAATGCTAGCTCTAATTGAAATGACAGAAAAAATAATAGACTCAATTGAAAAGAAAAAGCACATAATAGGTGTGAGATAGTGAAATTAATGGTGAACATTTATTTCATAGTTAGACAGTGGTCGAAGTGTATTACTTCACCCCAGTCTTCCCTATCTAAGCGTTGTTGGGTATAAGCTGTATTTTATGATCCCTGGCATTTGACCGTACTGGTTCTCCCCTAGATATATATTTCACATGTATATTTCACGCGGGAACTGTAGGTGACGTCGGGCGGCGTAATATTGCATGTGATGAGATGTTTGTTATGTGAAAAGGTGGTAATTACACAGAGGGCGTGGGGGGGGGGGATGATGTTGGTCATATATATCCTCCATTCATTGGGGAATGATGAGATGTTTGTTATGTGAAAAGGTGGTAATTACACAGAGGGTATGGCGTGATGTTGGTCATATATATCCTCCAATCATTGGGGAATTTGCGTGCATGCAATTAATTTAATTGGTTGATCTATGGTGAAGAATGACAGGAATTATTTGGCCTGGGCGGAGGGATAGGAATATAGCGCTTTGTCTGGGTTGGATCATTCTCTTTTACCGTTTGACTTGAGAGAGGGAAGATCGGCACCAATGAAGATACAAGTACACATATTGATGCAAGGCATCAATGGTAAATAGCGTGCCCGGAGGCAGTGGCGTCACAGCCATAGGGCTGACGTTGCTAAATGCAACGGGCCCCCGAGGCTTGGGGGCCCCCCGAGGGCCTTTGAAAAGGCACACTCGGTCCTCCCCTGGCTCCCCAATCATAATGTATACATGTATGTCTATTAATAGCTCAAAGGGTACAGAGCGCAGGCCATAATTATATCTATTTATAGCCCGGAAAACAATTGCGCAAGCGGTTAGCGGCAAGCGCAAGTGTAGCATAATTGTTACAGTTTATTCGTTGAACATTATCATTCATGGAAAGTGTGCTGCTGAATGCTGACGTCAGCGAATTTGTAATGCGGTCATCGCGGTGTGCCACTGTGGCGAGACTGTAATTTTCCTCAAGTACTGTCGACAGACGACAGAACCTAGAGCTACAGGCCTGTTTAAATAGTATCCCTGATTCCCTGCACACTGGAAGTAAGTGTATTAATTATTTTAAGTTATTACCAATGCCATCAGTCCATCATTAATGATTCATCAAATATGATCAAACTCACGTATGTATGATGTAAGCATCCAAGCTATTAGGCTCTGCCAGTCCCACGCTGTGTGCCCATAGGGCCATTGAGTACAGTTATACATGTCTATAGCGAGCACCTACTGTTGAGACCATAATCCAAATGGTGCTTCTTTAAGACGGATGGGGTCATTGGGGTGGTCGACTGGTCGTCAGACAAGTGGAACCACACTTCTTCGTGAGCCGACAGCATGTGGTCTCAAACGCCACTAGTAGCGTTAACTGATAAAATTAATCAATTATATTTCTTTTGATAACAGTTTTTAAATTCTCATTAAAATGTGTCGCTATAGACAGGTTTTACTGTAAACCAGCACTGCATAGGGTCGTGCCTAATAAATACTATTGCACAATGCGATTTTCCATGACTTTTCTGAAAATCCGGAATTTGACTGGAAACAGAATTATATTTTATTTTTGTTTTTCTGTGACCAATAATTCCAGGTGAGTAATCCATGCCACTCAACCCTTTCACTGATAAATTCCCTGTTTAACAATTTTGGAACAAACATACAGGAAAGCTGTTGCATATTTTGAAGTCAATATGGCTGGGATGCATGCATTACTGCCAGCTTCCAGTCATATTATTTCAAAATATTCCATAACCTTGTAAAGAATTTACTCTTTCAGGGATTTGTCAGTGAAAGGGTTAAGCGGCTGGAAGCAAATTTGATATGTTATTATATCAAACGTACTTTCCTTCTAGGCCAAATCTTGAAAATATCTTCGTCTGATCTGGCAGTTGCTCCCAGTTCGTCATGAAACGTGCGTATGAATCAGGAGCTAAGAAACGAAGTGAGAAGAAGCGTAGAACTGAAGTAGCATTAAGTAACACACGCGATATTTCACAGTACCATTGACAACACATTCTACAGAGACTACATATGAGTCTGCACCAACCCCAGTACCTACAGAAGAAATTATGCAGCAAGACAATCAACAGTCAGCTAAACAGTCACCTGTAATCGAAGAAAATGACCAGCCATCATGCTCAAGCAAATGTACTGAAACATCTGAAAGTGAACCACAATCTTCTGAGCAGCGTTCCTCCACAAGCAACGAACAGGACAGTCAGGACTTGGTTTCATTATTTGACACGACTTGCCAGTATCCTACAGATCGTGGTAAATTTCCAGCCACTATAACTGATGCAAACGTAATAGAATGCATCCTTGCTCATGGTCCTTGTCGTCCAAAATGGGAGCCTGGAAACGATGACGCAAACCTTTTGTGTGAGAAACATTATTACTTTTATTCAACTGGTAATTTGAAGATTACTCGTGAATGGTTATGCTATTCACCATCTCTGAATAAGCCTTATTGTGAAACGTGTTGGTTGTTTGCTGATAGGAGAAGCTCTACGTTACAATGGCAATGGATAAACGGTATTAGTTGCTCCAATAAAAGCTTTGCCTTAAAGGTTAAAAGACACGAGAAGAGTGATGTTCATCTATCAGCAATGGCAGTATACCAACGGTGGAAGGCAGGCAAGCCGCTAGATAGAGAAGCTGAAAAACAGTTAAAAAACGAATGCAACTTTTGGAGACAGATATTGTGCCGAATCATAAATATTATCTTGACTCTCTCTGTTCTTTGTCTAGCATTTAGAGGACATCGTGAGTACGTCGGTGATGGTCACTGCGAAGGTGGGAACTTTTTAGCATTAGTTGCTATGCAAGCTAAATTTGATCCACTGTTACAACAGGTGTTAGAAATGCCATGGAAAGCTACTAAATATTTAAGTGCCACAATCCAAAATGAAATCATCATGTTAATATCCACTCATCTTAGAAGAAAACTGGTTTCCCAAATTAAGACAGCTCCTTTCTATTCAATAATTGTCGACACAACTAGTGATATTACGTGAGAGGATAAAGTCTCGGTTGTTATCAGATGGTTACATATTGACAATGAAAATAAAAGTCTCAGCATTAATGAGACGTTTTAGGATTCCTTACACTCACAGATTCTACAGCATTTGGTTTAACAGACGCAGTTTCTAATTGGTCAATTAATCAAGGCCTAGATCTGCAGCGAATACGCGGTCAAGGATATGATGGAGCAAGTGTAATGAGTGGCATTAAAGGCAGTATGCAGAAAATGATTCAAGATATTGTTCATAATGTGCCTGTGCCTTACATCCATTGTGCGTCTCATAACCTAAATCTCATTATTAATGATGCTGTCGAATGCAATGTTAATTGCATAACATTTTTTGGAACTGTTAGAGAAATATTTTCGTTTTTTGGATCTAGCTTAAACAGATGGGCCGAATTGGCTTTTACAGCGGAAAAGGCCAATAGCTTGAAATTGAAGAAATTATGCCCAACAAGATGGACATCGAGAATTGATGCTATAAGAGCAGTAAAAAATAGGTATGTTGACATTTTAAAGGTTCTCACAAGAATTTGCCTTGAAAGTAAAAACGGTAAGGAGAAGGTAGATGCGATGGGTATCAGGAAACAGATGGAGACATTTGAATTCATTGTCTTCTGGGAAAGACTGCTAACCTGTATACACAAGGCTTCTCTTGATCTACAGTCTATCCAAACGGATTTATCACATGCCACCAGGCTGTTATCGATGGCATCTGGGGAATTACATTTTCTTCGCAGTTCCTGGGACAGTATCATTTTGAGTGCCACTGCTCTTGCCTCAGAGTGGAAGATAAATCCCACATTTACTATACATGGACAGCGTCGCAAACAAAAATTCTTTGATGAATTAGCAGAGGATGAAAGACTTCATGATCCAGAGAAAGCTTTTACGGTGCACACATTTTACTCAGTCATTGACACAGCGTTGGGACAATTGAATGGACGCTTTGAAGGACAGAAACGTTTGTGTGATCTGTTTTCCTTTCTATTTCCAAAGGATATGTGTACAATGACTGACCAAAAATTAGAAAAGGCGGCTACAGCAGTAATACATAAGTATGGCAGTGCGCTAAGTGAGGATCTCGTGTCTGAAGTTAGGTCATTTAGGCGAGAGTTTAGGGATGAGCTTTCCCAACATGAAACTGTTATGGATGTTTTAAAGCTCATGATAACCGCAAGAATCCTACCATCTATGCCTGAATTAGGAACTGCGCTCGCTCTGTTTATTACACTTCCAGTAACTGTAGCGAGTGCAGAGCGATCATTCTCAAAACTAAAGCTAATTAAAACATACTTACGTTCCACCATTAGTAAGGACAGGTTGGATGGATTAGCTTTAATCTCTATTGAAAATAAGGAAGCGAGAAAGCTAAATATAGACAGTTTAATAGATTCATTAGCTAACAAAAAAGCACGAGCATCAAAGTTTTAAAACCCGCTAATAGGGAAATTTATTTGGTAGACATTCCGATTTCGCTCTAAAGGCAATGTCCATTTTCAGGCCAAGAGAAGACTATTTTTTAAATTTTACAACTAGAATGTCTGGCTCGATAACCGAGCCACTCATTCCAGTTGTAAAATTAAAAAAAAGTCTTCTCTTGGCCTGCAAATGGGCATTTCGGGTTAAACCAGTCATGGAGATTGGCACTTCAGAAAAAAGACTGTATAGAACCTACCAGGTTTTGATAATTTCAGGCAGACGTGGACATTTTGTGATAAAAGGATTGAGATCGTCCAATCTAGGCTGAAAATTATCAAGGCTTGTCCAATAATATACATGCGCATACTATTAAATCTATAAAAATAGTAAAGTCTGAATTTTTGTTTCTGATTTTTGGGAGTCAACAAATAAGCCTGAGTCATATTTTTAGGTGACAAATCTCTTGTTTTTGGGGCGGTTTACGAGTTGGCTCCTGTCTATAGCTGTACCACATCGACCTGCGTCAAATGCCTGTAACCTCACTCACCTGTGATTGTAATTAAATATGAAGTTTGTGCTTGTGTGCTTGGTATTGAATTGATAGCATTGGTAATGGAGACATTACATACCGGTTTATTGCGTAATTCTATAGCCAAATTAAATTACATTATGTTATCAGGAAATGGTTAAGTTTTCTGTATGAAATAACTCCACTCACCCCCACTGATACACCTACGATTAAGAGGTAGGGATACATCCTAGACATCCCAGATGGGCCCCAGAATATTTTTTGCAATGGGCCCCTGATGTTCTTGTGACGCCACTGCATCGGGCGCTCCAGCCTAAAACTAAAACAGGCAAGTTTATACACATCCAATCTGAAAAACCGATTCACGCTAATTAAAAGGTGAGGCTTCTCAAAGAAAAAGTAGTACCCCGTTTTTATGTTGATCGGAGGCTGTTAAATATGCTAAATTAAGACAAAGTTAATGAGCCATTTCTCCTATGATTAAAAGTACTCCCTTTTATACGGGAAGAATTAATCCCTAGACGTCTAGAGTGGGAAAGAGAAACTTTCCATATGGGGCTGACCGAATCACCTGTTAAAACATCCAGATGTGGTCATCCGCCGCCTATGACGTAACCCAATAGTATAAATGGAGGAAGCGCGCTCTGAAACTTCGTCTTCCCATCAAAACTCGACACCAGGCAAGAACAGATCGCATTAGGCTTCTTTCGTGTCGAAAACCAAATTCTGCTGTTTTATTATTAGTTCATTATTATACTTGGCCTGGAAAGTTAAACAAAATGAAGAGATAGGGCATTAGGTTTTGAGTAAGGTTCCTGCAGCCACCTACCATGAGGGAATGAGATGTCACTCCTCGAAGATTAAGCGTTGTCGGATTCGTCTGAAGAAGAATTGGTACCAGTTCCAAAATGGTTCCCATGCAGCTCATTATTAGCTAGCGGAGAACCCTGTACTAGAACTTTTACGAGAAAATCCGACCGCACACTTCATGTTAGCAAGGATCATCTCCTCCAGTCAGCCTTCTGCGTGACGTGTCAGTATCTCTACACTGATACTCGCTACGGAGTGACCCATGTGCTCCGTCATCATCACCATGTGTTAGAGGTGACATTTGTTCCCGGGGAAGAAAATGAGGATCGTGCTATTTTAGCCACGTGTTTCGAATCTCGGTTTCCAGTTAAAGTTCTCCCGACCGAGAAAATGGCCCGCACGAAGACCACTACCCATAGAAATCCCGTTAGTCATCGTCCTCCAGTGGCTACCGTGAGCAACGTACCGGCAGCAACACGTGAAATCCAACCCGCAGCTACGTCGGGGAGGGCTATGCCACTACCAGTCACTACATCTACACCGGTCCTGAAGCGGAGTAAGAAGCGAAAGTCCTCCGCAGAATCCAGTCCGCAGCACCCGCATCAGTAATAAGCCATCAAACTACAGCCACTACACCCGCACCCGTAGTGTCTGAAGCAATTTCAGCCAGTCAGCCGATATCGGTAGTCATCACGACACCTGTGGGAATGGAAATTCCAAGTTACACGCAGTCACCATCTCCTCCAGACCTTACCATAGACGAGGGACCAGGACCGTCACAGCCTGCATTGATTAGCATAACTCCAGCATCCGCCTCCTAGCCTTTCTGACCCAGCCATCAGAAAGGGAACCATGCCGGAATGACAGTACATGGGAAAGAGACGTATCGCCCACACGCAGGACATTCATCCCATGACGAACGTTACCGCAAATCATCTGGTGAAATATGCTACGTCTCGAAAGCTGTCATCTCCTACCATATCCACTCCCACATCCTTGCCTCAGCCTACGATTCAGCTCACCGCCATCACCACGACAGTCACCACAGCGACCACGACGATCACAACGCCAACAGCATTACCCGCCTTGATAACCACTAGCACCACCACTGCCTTACGGACAGATATTTTGGCACCCGCAGTAACTGCGAGAGACATTATAGATGCTCATGTTTCCGCCACCATCACTTCAGACATTTCCGAAAGTGCCAGTGATAGTGAATGCATCTCAGCAATGATAGTGCATCCACCGCGACCAGCCGCCATCAGTCGCGGGACCCAGACTCAGTGGGGAAATTTCGCAGCAGAGGTGTAATCATTTGTGATACACCAGAAACATCAGTGGTGCGATTCATGGAAGCATATTAATTATTACTTTATTTTTTAAATACTTTTCCTTTTATTATATATGTTAGATCAATTGAATCCCGTCCCTAGGATGACTACGGTTATCCGACACAGCCGCGCACTTCAGTGCCCAGCTGTGTCCCACACAAAATGAGCACTGCGGACTCCGGTGTTGTAAGAACGTCGTGTGCGACATAAAGAATACAACATCCTGCAGCGCAATAATGTCATAATCCTGTCATGCAGTCTCAGCTATGCTGGGGCTGCCTGATAAACTAACTTTTGAGTTATTATTATAATTATGTTCTATTTTCTTATTATTTTTCTTCCTGTCTTGGCTGTCAGGGCGGCTATGGGGTTAGCGAGAGCTGCCCGTTGCGGACCCGCTATAACGGGGCACAAATATATATTTTAAATTAGTAATATGTGTTGCATACCCTTTATTTCCCCGGGGTGCGCAAGTAATTCGGAAGTAATTTACTAGATACCCAGTAAGTGTATGTTACATGAAATTTATATATGCATATATATTTTATATTATTTTATATTAAACTTAAATTGTGGTACGTAGGAACTTGGGTGTTCTCTGTGAAGATAATGATTATCCACATCCAAAGTGAACACCCATGCGAGCTATTGTTTAGGATCATTTTACTAAATAAAGTTGCAGCACGCACCAAAATATTTAAACACAAAAAAAGAAAAGGCCTGGAAAAATAATTCCAGGTCAAAAATTGAAAACTAAAAGTATGCCTCCCCTCTCCACTTTGGCACCTCTATGTGCTCTGTCTCTTGAATATGCATCTATCCACAATGCGCGATCGTTTGTCACGGATGTCAAACTAGGAGGGGGTGGTGTAATCCGGATCAACCGGGCGGGTACCCGCCATACCAGCCAAGCTGGGTACGCGCCGCCCATCCTGGACTCGTTCCCTGAACACACCCCTCTGGGTAGAGCCATAAGTGTATATGGGCCTATGAGAGAGATCGCATTATAAATACGACTAAGTTCGCATGCGCAGGCTTAGATGCTATTTTTGTCAGAGCACGTAGTTTATAACCAAGATGGGATGATGCTTTTAGTGTACCAAGATGGTACCATGTAATCCTTTTTAAGTAACTGTTCCCGCCGAATCTGGCATTAATTAAGACCACAATTCGACGGGCTTTTCAAATCAGTAAACCATTTCAAAATCGGTTAAGAAATGGCTGAATTATTCACGGAAACCCCCTTTTGATTATCTTCAAAATAGTGCCATGACGTCATAACCACGTGGACGCAGAACTTCTAGAATGTTCTAGAACATTCGACTGTGGTATTATTAGCTACGCACTGATTGGCTGTTGCTCGACCGATGATTGGTTGAAGCCTGCGCCTGTGACATCACGAGTGGTATAAAAGGAGACGCGATCCAGAGATCGAGAGCATCCTCCGCCAGGAGCCGAATAGGTTGGACCTGTTCCAGCCACGATCAGCATGACATTACACGGATCTCTTCGCCTTCTGTTGGTTTCTCTCCCATAGCCAACAGTACTCTAGTCCACCGCACTAAAAGCAATTTTGTAACTCCCGTCCTTACAGGAGCATTTTGGAACTTTCCAGTTATTGTTCACGAACATATCAAGAGCTACTTTGGAACACGAACTTGCGGTGAGGCCTTTACGGCCTAAAAATGTGATTCTACAGATGTAGAGACAGCGATGTTCTTTGGTGGATGACTCGCCAGATCTGCCGGCCACACCAAAAAGTGGTTATTTAACCGTCCCCGCACTGATGTCGTGCAGGTTCTTCTAACTTTCGACCGCAGCAAGTAAAACTTTGCCTGACACGTCTTCAGAGCTGGCCGACATACCCCGCACCGCTAAAGCTTTGTTTTGTATCTTCATCTGCATCCAACAACCCCCGCTTGTGATCGGGTTGTTGTCAACTTCCATCCATACCATCGGTGTATCGGAACTTTCTTCACATCAGCAGTGCTATTGTATCTTTTACTGACTACTCGTTAGACATTCTATATTGTGATTACAGTCCTGAGTTCGATCCGCCCCGTCATAAGCAGCTTGCGGGAATCCTGTTTGCAGGAACCAACCTGCGAGAACTTTCCAGCTTCCTGAGAATGCATCAACTCACGCCAAACTAAGAATGACGTATCAATTTCAGTAACACGATAGCCAAACTTAAGAATGGCTACCGATTATTCAAGTAACTATACTTAACATTTTAATTATTCTGTTAAATGTATTCTTCTAATTATATCATACCCGTATAAATGGTCCCGAGGACTAAAAGGTACTGTAATGGTCTTAGGACCACTAGTTATAATTTCTGTATATGTTTATAGTTATTCTCATTTTCTGTAAGATGTTTTCACTAACCGCACTGTAGTAGGTTAGTTAACCTGTACTAAAGCTATATAATTATGATCATTTTACACTGTATTGATTGTTCTGGTTAGTTTATATATATGGCCAGTGGCCATCAGTTCATAAGTTTTGTTTAGTTGTAGAAAATATAGGACTGCAGTGCACGTAGGAAACACTATACAGCAACACTTATATATGCAGCACTTTCTCCCGGCACCAACAATTTTTCACTGAGGTCGCTGTCCGTGCTATAACTTTGTTTAGCCCGGCATGCTACCGACAAAAACCTTTTCTATTCAGCTCGATAGGATAGGTTTAATATGATTAGAGACAATTTCTTCCTTAAGAAATCTGCAGTATACTCTTCTCTTCCGGTAGTTGCGATAATTTAACCCCGCACTCCAGTAAGATTCATATCTCTAAGACATTGTCTCTCTTCCTGTTCCACTAACCCTTGTGGCTTCTTAATTGTTTGGATGTCGCTATCCGCACCATGGGCTAATCCGACCCTAGGAAACTGTTGGGGTTTCCAAGCAGTGATGGCCAAGGTGTGGTATCACATACATTTCCCATATCTTCGGATACTTAGTAGTTAGCACTTCTGCCAAAGTAGGAAGGCACTGCACAAACATATCTTAATTATTATTTTTCTTTTATTTGCTGAACAATCCTCCCACACCACAGTGCAAAACTGGGCAACTTGTATTTAAACCTAACGACAGGTTAAACGATTAGTTCCATATGACCAGGTGACGGGCAAGATGCGCATCCCCACCGAATTCTGTAAGAACGTCTGGGCACGATATTTAGATCTGCCACACCCTCACGGGAAGGACATTTACGGTGTGTATTCACCTATCTTACCCCCACCATAGTGATAGGTCAGTTGCCTAAAAAATGCTTTTGTGAAAAGTAACCAGTGGAGCGAGATTCTTATCCAGTTTGGAGATCGTGCTAAGTAACATGTATGAGCGCTGTCTTCAGTATTGATGTCTTAGGGCATCCGTTCTCAATGACAGCCGTATCTAACAGCTAGGTAGCCAGCCACCATTTGTGGCCTAAAATAGTTCTTGTCGCTAAAAACTAAAGCAAGATAAGCATAAGAAGAAGGCCCGCATAAATAAAGCGGCAACTACTAAACCAGCATACTAAGAATTACATAAGACGGTGACATGGGAATCCTTCAGGAATTGTTCGTCCTGTCTTCACGTAAAACAGCACGCAACCCTATAGTCATAATCTCACTAGGTATGGTTTTTTCTTTTCAGCATTTTGGTTAAATATTAGTGGGCCAATTTTTTTTGCCTACTACTCTTCTCCTGCTTTAAGCAGTGGCGACACCTTCCAGTGACGGGCCCGCGCGACGCACTTGCCTCTCGCAAGGATTCAGCGACGACGGCCCATGCGAGGATAATACTTCTCACCCAAACTAGCACTAGGAGTAGTGCCCGCGTGAGGCACATGATTTTTCGTCACCACAGATAATTTTCTTTCCTGTCAACTTAGAGGTATAATAGCTTATATTAAGTTAATTAGTTACGTCTCATGTATGGGAGCCTCCCTTGCGGGGATACCTCTGCGGACCTACGAGTATGTGTGGTATCTCCGGGAGCCCCACGTTTAAAGGTTCATCTGGCTATCTCTATGTCTTGTATTTTCGTATGCGCCTCATTTTTATCTAGCATACTCGACAGTCTGTTTAGGTAAAATTATTGCATAGACTTATTTTAATTAGGTCACCAAATCAAATCTTGTAAGTCCATATGAGACCGTTGTATTTAATGTTTGTGACAATTGTCGCATGGCCCCACTGGAACGATTGAGTTCCACCGGCCTTAGGAGCTGGTCTTTGGTACCCGTATGGCAGTATCATACAGGATCCGTCACCCCGAGACCGGAAGCTGAGCATCATCATTCGTCGTGCACTTGCGGCACGGTGAGTCAACATCATACACTGGAACGGCCCGACACTACCCCGCGAGCTACACTTCCTGACAACAACATTATCATCAACAAACAATAGCCAACAATTCTCCCACACGCACCTTCTTATCTAATTACGGGAGAACTGATCATGTATGTAGAAGGAATGCACTGCAGCCATCTACAGTACGTGTCACGGGAGAAACATCCACCCCCCCCCCCCTCTCCTCTCCTGCGACATCGTACGGGACTGTCCGACTGTAATAGAGTGTGCGCGGCGATGACCGCCTAATTATTTTAATAAACAGCCAACGGAACTCCAAATAACTACTCTAAATAAGCTTCTTTTGCTGGAGGACTGCGTACAAAACATGTTTATCATTCCTTCTGCAGATGAAAGTACTCAAGCACACGCCCACTCGCGCCATCTCTTATATGCCCACTTTAGCACTCTATCAAACTGACCACAAATGGCTTCTTGCGGTGATCGTGAGAAATGTCCATTTGCATTAGCTACTTGCCGGAGAACTTGTTTTGAAAGTTTACCACTGGAATGACTGGTTGGATAACCGATCCTATAATTCCAGTAGTAAATTGCAAAATAAAAACATAATGGTCTCTTGGACGGCAATTAGACATAGGACATTTTCTATGATAATGGATTTTTCTGTATATGACGTCATAATTATTCAGGTAAGATGTAGCTGGACCTCACAATCAAAATATGTAATGATTGACGTATCTAGCTCCACCAGGAACATTGAATAGTCAGTCAAGTATGTGAATTGCACTTCTTTACTATTTAATCAACATGCTGTTGAATATTTTGAAACTAATTTGACTAGACGCTGTTCGAATTGTATGTCTTTGCTATTTATTCAACAGTCATTTTCTATGATAATGGCTGGGTTCGATCTGTAACTGAAGGATATTACGTCATAATCAATTACTTCATATACAGGCTGACGTCACAATCCAAAATGTGTAAATGAATGGCATATCGAGCTCAGTATGTCTTTACTGTTTAATCAACATCGTGTTGAATATTTTGAAACTAATTTGACCTGGCATTGTTGCAGCCAGAGGCAGCAAACCTTTAAAAGCACCCAGTCAAATTAGTTTCAAAATAGTCACCAGCTTACCTGTATAGTTACCTTGAAATTGGAAGTCTGGGAAATCATTATTCAGCGTATATATATACATCGATTCCAACAGGCAAAACGGGGTGGAGCTTAGCTAGAAATAGGCGTGGCATACCTAGAAATGGATCTCTCTATTGAAATTGTCATGAGCAAATTGAGCATCACATGGCTAATACCACTTAGTAATGCGTGGCCCACACAATATGGACCACTTGTGTTAAGAGACCACCCATATTTATAGGTCACATATTTTAACAAGGCCAATCATAGATTGTTTCCCTGAATACAATGTACTCGTCCTCTGACGGAGGGAGGATTATTAATACCACTTGCTAATTGGGATTTTCATGTTGTCTATCCATCATATTACGTCATATGATGTCATAATCAACGACGTGACGTATAGGATGACGTCATAATCATGACGTCATGACTGACTCAATTTAGTCCATCTTAAATGCTTAATAGTCCGACACGTTGTACGAATTGTATGTCTTTGCTATTTACAAAACATGCTGGTGAATATTTTGAAACTAATTTGACCGGGCGATGTTACTGCCACAAGCAGAAACAGCACCCAGACAAATTGGTTTCAAAATAGTCAACACCTTACCTGTATAGTTTTCTGGAAATTGATAGTCAAGAATCTCAGAGATCCATCGATACCAACACGAGGGCAGTATTAATGTATTAATGTACCATCTGGATTCAGTGACCGATTGACTAGCGTTAGGCCTATGGAAGTCATTTGACAAGATGTGACTTACTTGGGCACAATTGTGTTTTTCTAACAAAATCCTTTAGAATGTTTAACACCGAAATTTCAATATCTCAGATAAAGACAACTATACGAATATCTTTTTAATACTTTGACTGGTAGCCCACCTCACCCTACCCACCTACTTGTTGCTATCATAGACCTGTATTAAGTATTGCAACGACAACGACTGCCCATATAAGCCTATCATCTTCTCTTAATATTTTTTAACCCTTTCATGAGGAGGCCGCCAAAACCGGCCTCTACAGTGATCTTGAGGATGTTAATTTGCAGATCAAGAGATCATTTTTGAAAATTCACCACTGAAATGACTGACCCGATAATTGAGCCAGTCATTCCAATAGTAACTCTTCAAAACAGTCGTCTATTGGCCTGCAAATAGGCACTCAATAACCAAAATATTTTTTTATATTCTTGACTCAATTTAGGTAATACAAGGTTAATCAATTATGAGGACGACGATGATGTATCATGTCTGTTTAACCTTTCCCGTATTGTATTATAGTATGATTCACATTTGTTGCATTCGAGATAGGGTAAAAATTACAGTCTTGTTACAGACAGTCTTGAGGCGTACTATGTGTGTGATAAATTTCAAAAGAAAAACATGCGTAATAATATTGTAGAGGGCCAAAAAGTAGACAGCGTTCACTAACAATAATGGATCCATCTAAAAATAAAGGCGTGGCTTCTTCGAAACTACGCCTCTAATGTAATGACCGGTCATCTTCTTACGTTGTCACAACGACTAGACTGTTACACAGACTCAACTTCGGATGTCAGACAGACCAGGACCCAGTCTATCTCCGTAGCACTGTAGAAGCAACACTGTGGATCGTGAAATCGCTCCGCCAATGGCTACTCAATAGGTCCCTACATAAGAGATACATTTCTCGATCTCGTTTCGAAAGAGAACTCGCGGGATACGAATGAATAATGGATGTGTGATTATCAGTAGTATCCTTTTGTCTTTAATCCATCCATGAGAATAAATCCATGAAGGGCCAATGCAATTATGTAGCAGTATTGATAGACTACCAATGTTCCAAATTTCCAGTCAAAAATATTGTAGCAGATTGTTGAATACAGAAATCAACCGAAAGTGTAGGCCTATGCATGTGCTAAGTTAAGAACGTCTACAGGAAATTCGGCCACAGGATTTCAACCATATAGTTAGATAGGTATATCAATACGCTAGTAAAGTAATGGATTGAGGTTAAAATAATTTTACCATAAAGTAATTTCGTAGTGCACAATTTCATACCGAATGTTTGCTAAATCTCTGGTGATTCACAGCTTCCAGTGCCCTATTGTCTGTAGTATGTTTAGCCCCATGATGTCACCTACATAGCCTTGAGCCTTAATATACTAGGTATATTCCGAATCTAACAAATTCTAGATGAAATAATTTTATTAGGCAAAAATTGGCTTAAATGTTGGGGTTTTTGTGCTTTTTGGTGCGCTACTGTCTGTATGTAATATGGTCGGCTCCAGAAATTCGCTCACATAGACGTAGAGGGATTTGAATACGATTGTTATATTAGGAATTGAAAAAAATTCGACCGTGAAGTAATTTCGTAGTATACGATTTCATCGCATAAATTCGTTTCAATTTTGGCAGATCTGCGGATTTTCAATGGCCTATTATTACCCGCCTGCAATAGGTTTGGCCACATAATTTCACCGATATGGTTAGATAGCGATATGAACATGCTAATGAATCTTGAGTTTTCTACCACGTAGTAATTTCATAATATTCAATTAAGTAGCCACGGACAGTTGTCAAATGCCAACAATTTACTATATTCGGTATCAGAATGTCTTTTCTCGATTTGTAATAATTTTTTTATATATGAATGTATATAACTCAATATGAGCTAGTGATTTTGCACAATTCTACCATCAAGTAATCTCATCATAGGTAGTTACATATTCGCCGTATGGCCCCATTATAATATGGTTGGTTCACATTCACTACATTCAGATAGGTGTCGGTATGTCCTGGCATATCGCTCATAATGGGTTCGGCCCCAGGATGTCACCCATATGTTTAGATATGTATAGGCATATGCTTACGGAGTAGTGAGATTTAAAACTATCTACCATGAAATAATTTCGGCTCAAATTTAGGCCGATTCATGGTTTTCGTTGCACCCAGTCAAATTAGTTTCAAAATAGTCATCAGCTTACCTGTATCGTTACCTTGAAATTGGAAGTCTGGGAATTCATTATTCAGCGTATATATAGACATCGATTCCAACACGCAAAAAAGGGGTGGAGCTTAGCTAGAAATAGGCGTGGCATACCTAGAAATGGATCCCTCTATTGAAATTACATACTTGGCCTGGAAAGTCAAAATGAAGAGATAGGGTTTTAGGTTTTAATTAGGTTCCCGCAACCAACTACCATGCGGGCAGGAGATGTCGCTCCTTGAAGATTTAGTGTTGTCGGATTCATCTGAAGAAGAATCAGTACCAGTTGTGAAAAGATTCCCATGCAGCACGTTATTAGCTAGCGGAGAACCGTGTACCAGAACTTTTACGCGAAATTCCGACTTCACTCTTCGTATTAACAAGGACCATCTCAACCAGACCGCCTTTTGCATAACGTGTCGGTATCTCTACACAGCCACCCGTTATGGGGTAACACATATGCTCTGTCATAAGCACCGTGTATTAGATGTGACATTAGTTCTCAGTGAAGAAAGCGAGGATTGTGCCGCACTAGCCACCAGTTTTGAATCTCAGTTACCGGTCAAAATACTTCTGACCGAGAAGATGGCCTGCACAAAGAACACTACCCGCAGACATCCCATTAGCCATCGTCCTCCCGAAAAGCTACATTAGCAACTGTGTCAACCACAACACGTGAATTTCCACCTTCAGTCGCGTCGGGAAGTGCTACGCCGCAGCCAGTTACTACGTCCATACCGATCTTAAAGCAGAGTAAGAACCAGAAGTCCTCCGCAAGATCCAGTCCAGCAGCACCCGCATCATCAATCAGCAGCACAACAACAGCAACTATACCAGCACCCGTATCTGCAGAAGCATTTGCCACCAGCCAGCCCATATCGGTAATCATCACGCCGCAAACGGATCTGGAGATACCAAGCTATTCACAGTCACCATCTCCTCCCGACCTGACTATAGACGAAGGCCCGGGACGGTCAGAGCCAACTACTATCACCATCACTCTGACCCTCGTTATACAGCATTCGCAACACAGCCATACCAATCCAGCAGTGAGGAAGAGGACTACACCTGAGCGACCGTATGCGAGAAAGAAATGAATCACGTACACACACATGACATACAACCCATGCCAAATGTCACTGCGAATCGGCTTCTGAAATATGCAAATTCACGTAAGATGTCGTCACCAACCGCAACCGCATCAGCATCACTACCTCGGCCCGCAATACGGCTCACCACCATCACCACAGCAACTGCAGTGACCACGCCAACCATCACGAAGCCCGCTACCTCAGACACCACTACAACCAGCACTAATGCCGCCGCAGGGATGAGGAAATTTAGCATTACAGGGCTAAT
Source organism: Chaetoderma sp. LZ-2023a (assembly GCA_034401795.1). NCBI lineage: Eukaryota > Metazoa > Mollusca > Caudofoveata > Chaetodermatida > Chaetodermatidae > Chaetoderma > Chaetoderma sp. LZ-2023a. The sequence goes on from CM067370.1 coordinate 70,686,715, forward strand.
ACCACTTGTTAATGCGTGGTCCACACAATATGGACCACTTGTATTAAGAGAGCACCCGCATTTATAGGTCACATATTTTAACAAGGCCAATCATAGATTGTAGACCCTTGCCATCCCGAACGCACATAGACCTGAATACAATACACTCATCCTCTGACGGAGCGAGGGTAATTAATACCACTTGCTAATGGACCTTTTCAGGTTGTCTATCCATCATATTACGTCATATGACGTCGTAATTAATTAAGTGACGCGTAGGATAACGTCATAATAATGACGTCATGACTGACTCAATTTAGTCCATCTTAAATGCTTAATAATCTGACACGTTGTACGAATTGTATGTTTTTGTTATTTAATAAAAAATTATGTTGAATATTTTGAAAGGACCCAGTCAATTTAGTGTCAAAATATTCCACGGCTTACCTGTATAGTTTTCTTGAAATTTATTGCCTAGTAGTTCAGAAATCCATCGATCCCAACTCGAGAGTGGTATGGGTGAAGTTTAGCTGGAGATGGGCAGGGCATAGCTAAACTGGAAAGGTTCATTGTATTAATACACCACCACAGTTTTCAGTGCCCTATTGTCTGTAATATGTTCAGCCCCATAATTTACCCCACATAGACTTGAACTAGTCTATAAGCCAGTTATATTCCGAATCTAACAAATTCTAGATGAAGTAATTTTAATACGCAAAATTTAGCTTAATTGATGGTGTATTTGTGGTTTTCGGTTCCCTACTTTCCGTAATATGGTCGGTTCCAGAACTTCGCTCACATAGACGTATAGAAGTTTGAATATGCTAGTTACATTGGGAATTTAAAAGAATTCGAACGTGAACTATTTTCATAGTATGCGATTTCATCGCATAAATTTGTTCCAATGTTGGCAGATCTGTGGTTTTCAATACCCTACCGTCTGCAATATGTGTGGCTACATAATTTCACCCATATGGTTAGATAGGGAGATGAATACGCTAATGAATCTTGAGATTTCTACCACGTAGTAATTTCGTAATATTCAATTTAGTAGCCACGGACAGTTGTCAAATGCCAACAATTTACTATATTCAGTATTAGAATCTCAGTTTTCGGTTTGCAATCATTTTTTTACATATAGCTGTATATAACTGAATATGTACTACTGCTTTTGCACGATTCTACCATCAAGTAATTTGGTAATATGTAGTTAAATATTCGCCATATGGCCCCATTGTAATATGGTTGGTTCACATTCACCACATTCAGATAGGTGTCGATATGTCCTGACATATCGTTCATAATGGGTTCGGCCCAGAATATCACCCATATGTTTAGATAGGTATAGGCATAAGCTTACGACGTAGTGAGATTTAAAAATTTCATAACGTAAATAAGCTCAAACTTAGGATAATTCATGGTTTTCAATGCAATACGTTCACACCAAGAATTTCATCCACAAATACTTATAGGAAATATGCTAGTTGTATTCCGAATTTAAAAAAATTCTACAGGAACGTAATTTCATAATACACAATTCCATATCGAAAATTGGCGCAAATTCTGTCAGATCAACGATTTTCTGTACCACATTGTTTGCAATAGGTTCGACCCTAGAAGTTCACCCATATGGTTAGATACGTATATGAATACGCTAATAAAGTATCAAAGGTTTAAAAAAGGTTTACTATACAGTAATTTCGTCATATGCAATTTAGTAGTGGCACACCATTGTCAAATTCCAATAATGTACTATATTTGGTACCAGAACATCTTTACATGCCTTGTAGCCAGTTTTCGAACATAAGGCCATGTACAACTCACTATGTTCTCGTGCTGTGCGAAATATTGTATAACTCTACCACCAAATATTTATTATAGTAATGTGAAAATATTTCTATATATCCCATATTATTAGCCGCGTGTACTGGTAGAACCTGACTTATCAGGCTAATACCCTACCATTTGCACATATGGTCAACAAGATCGTCATCATTACAACAGTTGAGGCCGATTTTGGCCTTTTTGTCGAGCAAAAATATTTGATTTGATTTAATAGTTTGTCACTGTTTCCAGTAAAGATATCGTTTAATAGATATGAGAGCTAAATGAAACATCACGGTTGTGCTGTTTCCCACTCGGTCTTGTCAGAATGTTTTCTACTATATCTTTTTCATTGGAGAAAACTAGGTTCACGGTATTGGTTCTATCCTGACCACTTAGCTTTGTTGAAAAGTTTATCTGTCGGTACAGATCGGGGTCCTGTATTGCATAAAAAATATACTTGCTTTGAGCATTTCACTAGCATTGCAGTGTATATTTCAACAATATATTTCCGGGTAATAAGCTCTTCACGTCTGTTTAGGAAGGTATCAAGTTTTAGGTTTAAAATATTCTTTACAGTTTTTCTTTAATATATTTGAATGGGTGTCAGGGTCTGTACTGCTTCTTGCGCTGATTTTCTACTGACTAGGTTGCCAGTTCTGTTGATTTCTTTATCTTTACAGGTTGTTGATACCTAATGACCCAAATTTGATCTGTTACGCTCTGTTGATGCAGTAGAGCAATTTTCTCATCACTGGCTGCTCTTAATTTTGTCTGTTCCTCTCTCTGTTAAGGAGTTTGGCCTGGAGAAAAAGGATGGATGGAAAAATTGTGGGCTGACCAAAAATATAAGCTGCTTTTCCTAGCCCATAGCTAATACTGCCCATATCTTTTTGCAAGAAATATTCCTTCTTTTGTGTTTATTGTCCGCATATATTTTTGTCATAAGTGGCTTGTATGCCTGTATATAACTTCATTTTTTCATGAAACAGTTGAGTTTATTCCCAGAATTATAATAAGCTCCGGGCACGCTATTTACCATTGATGCCTTGCATCAATATGTGTACTTGTATTATAAAGATTCATGATAGAACATATATTTCCATCTCTCGCATCTCCAAAGACTACACCTCAGCAACAGTATTTCGGCCATTCCCATAAACAGCACATATGTTTCCGATCAACCATGAGTGTTCAAGAGCCATGTGACTTTTACTGCTATTTTCAGTAAATTGGATCAAATGCTTTAAACAAAAGAGCCGCCCAAATACGTGACTACCACAGCGCGATGGAGGAGTGGCGAGGGTGAGTCGGGGTAATTACCGCTGACAACACCAGGCTCCCACACACCCCATCGGGCGCTCTGGCCTAAAATTAAAACAGGCAAGTTTATAAGCATCCAATCTGTAAAACCGCGTCATGCTAATTAACAGGTGATGCTCCACAAGAATAAGTAGTACCACGTTTTTATGTTGATCAGAGATTTTTAAATGCGCTAAATTAAGACAAAGTTAATTAGCCATATCTTCCTCCTACAATTAAAAGTAAATAAAGAAATGGAAGAAATTATGAATTGGTTTTCAATAAATAAACTATCACTAAATGTCAATAAAACAAATTATATGTTAGTTACAAACATGACGAAATTAAAAAAGAATGAAATTCCTAAAATCTACATTAACAATAAGGAGATCTAAGAAGCCCCATTCGTTAAATTTCTTGGAGTATACTTGGACAAACATCTGACCTGGGCTAAGCAAATTGAAATAGTTATGGCAAAAGTGGCCAGGGGTGTAGGTGTTATCCAAAGACTAAAGCCATACATGACACAAGACACTGTTAAGACTCTGTACTGCACACTTGTCCTCCCTCATCTCACCTATTGCAATGCTATCTGGACTGCGGCACACAAGAGCAAACTAACAAAACTCCAAAACCTTCAGAAAAAATGTATAAAACTCTTTACTAAACCAGCAGTGGGCCAGCATATATTAAAAACGGCGAAATTACTTTAAACTCAAGGACATAGGCAAATTACAGATGTATAATATTGTAAGAGACTTTCACCACAATGCATTGCCACACACAATAGCCTCCAACTTTACATTCAACACTGACATTCACACACACAATACTAGAAATAAACATAATCTACATACACAATTCACAAGAACATAAACAGGAGCACAACGCATTACAATACCAACCACAAAATTATGGAACAGCACCAGCACAAAGATACGAGAACAGATCCTAAATAGAAAATCCTTTAAGAAAATTGCCAGGAAGTCCATAATCGGCGGACCACCACCACAACCACCAATTCAACTCAGGTGAATTCAACCTGCACGTTACAAACTAACCCAGCCATAAACTGCAGGAATAGAGCTTGGCTTTGCCAATACACGAGATTGACAGGCTAGACAACCATCTGTTATCATTTGACACTTTCGATATCCCTGACAATATAGACCCTCCATGCTATTCGACACACCTGACCATGCACAACACACTAATCACCATTAATGCAAATACCAAAGTGTCAGATTAACCCTTTGAACCCTGCAAAGCCAAATAAACCTCAAGACCTAGCAAGATAATATTTGTCTGCCAATGCTAGTGCTGTATTGACTAGGAATTGTTTCTACCACTGGAACTGACGATTTTTGGTCAAGATAGCCCAGCATATCAAACAGATTACTAATAATTGTCTAGTAGCTGATAGTCATGGAACGCAGTGTGAAAGTAGTAATGGGTCGAATGTGTTTAACCTAACCAAACTGAGTGAGGGTGTTAGTCCCATGTCTAACAGATAAAACTGGTTGATCCGGTAGCGGAGAAGCTCCACATACCACTAGCATTAAATTTTAATCCACGATACGTGAGCTGGTCAATGCTGAATCTTTTGAGACTGGGTAGACTGGAAGCTCCTGCTTTAACTAATGTAGGAGTGGCTTTCAGGCTGGCGAGTCCCAACATATCCAGACATTGCATAGATAAGGGCAATAAAGGAATGGGCCAGAGGGGTCGAAAGTGTCAAACCTAATCCTTTTTCTAACCTAGCAGCCTGATCTCATATTTACTCTGTACCTGCAGTGGGCGATTTCTGGCAGTATGAGTCGGTCCAACCTTACCTATTCCAATTCTGCGTCAATGTTCTTTACTATTTCAATCATTTTATCAAACTATACTTATCATAAGAAACTCGGCTCAAATTCTAGCTGCCTTGTTACTGTTGTTACCAATTCTGCGTCAATGCTTTTTACTATTTCAAGCATTTTATCAATCTATATTTACCATAAGAAACTCGGCTCAAATATTAGCTGGCTTGTTACTGTTGTTATTAATACTCTTATTATTATTATTATTATTATTATTATTATTATTATTATTATTATTATTATTATTATTATCATTATTATTATTATTATTATTATTATTATCAAGTTATTATGTGATGCGACTGTGTCGGTTTGTCGGCTCACCTGCATGTATGATCTGTAAGTCAATCAAAATTTTTTTTTGTCCGGGCCATATGTCACCTTCCTTATGGACATATTCGGTATAAACGAAGTCTCATGATTTCGCTTCTTCCCTAACCCTAGCCCAGATGGCAGGGTTATCAATTTTCAAAGTAAAGCAGAGGATCTGGTGCTTCATTCTCTAGGCAGGTTTGGTGGAAGATGCTGCAGTCATAAACAGCACCATCGTCCACCAAATTTGCTGTATTTGTGCGCCAGTTTCTCTGCTCTAGATATAATAGAAGATGGAATATTGCCATCAGTGTGGTAGGTGTAAATTTAGGAGAGCTATGCCACGTTGAAAAGCATGAAATGAACCGAAATAGATGATCCCTACCAGATCTCAATCAGCTTGAACATTCATCTGATATTCCTTTTTCTCAGTGAGCATATCGGATGTCGATAGTCTACCTCAAACAAAATACTTGTCTACAGTCATATCCACCAACAACTTTCTCACTCTAATACTGCTATGTTATTGTTGAGCACCCACTCCCCTCCTCCCATCCCCTCCCACCCCCACTCCCAAATGTACCATATTAAAATACATGTATCTACAATAAACATCCTAGATGGAAGACAATTACAAAATATTATGAAGATCGTTTATATGTAGAACACTCTAGGACAAAATGGTACAAATATGTATGTTGTTCCATCCTGTGCCTACGCCTATACAGGCGTTATTATTATATTACAGATGTTTATATCAGCTGTCACCTTATATATTGTAATGTCTTGTTTTATGTGTAGGGGGTCCATCGATTCATAGGCTCTGGCTTTGATGGACTGCCAGAATGTGATGTATATAACCTATATATTAAGCATGAAATAAATAATTTTGAATCTTGAATCCTGATTATCTTCAAAATATTGCGATGACGTCATAGCCACGTGCATGCAGAAGTTCTAGAATGTTCTAGAACATTCGTCTGCATCAGTATTAGCTGCGCGCTGATTAGCTATTGCTCGGCCGATGATTGGTTGAGGCCTGCACCTATGATGTCATGAGTAGTATAAAGGGAAATGGAATCCGGAGTTCGAGAGGATCCTCGGCCAGGGGCCGAACAGGTTGGATCTGTAAAGCAGCTATGATCAGCCGAGACACTTATTAAATAGATCACCTCGGTCTCTGTCAGCATCTTTCCCATAGCATTACGGCAGCCACCCAACCCACCGCATCGTAAAAAGAATTTTGTAACTCCCTAAGATTTGTTCGGGAGCATTTTTGGAAACTTTCGATGATATTGTTCACGACTGAATCAAGAACTGACTCGGAACACAATCCTGTGGTGAGGCCTTTCCTGGCCTGAATATGTGATTCTACAGATGTAGAGACAGCGATGTTCTTTTGTGGATAACTCGCCGGATCTGCTGGCCACGCCAAAAAGTGGTTATTCAACCGCCCCCCACACTGATGTCGTGCAGGTTTATTTAAACTTTTTGACCGCAGCAAGTAAACTTTGCCCGGTACGTCTTAAGAGCTAACTGATGTACCCCGCACCGTTAAGCTTAGTATGTATCTTCATCCATATTCGACAACCCCCCCCCCCCCACTGATAAACGGGTTGTTCTTAAACTCTCATCCGTAATGTCGGTGTACGGGAACTTTCTTCCTAGCCGTAATGTTATTGTAAAACTTACTGACTGTTCGTTAGACATTCTTATATTGTGATTACTGTCCTGAGTTCGCTCCGCTCCCGTTCTGGACTGCATGTGGGAATCCTGTTTGCGGGAACGGACATGCGGGAACTTTCCAGCTTCTGGAGAATGCGTCGACTCACGTCACACCAAGGGTGACGTATCAATTTCAGTAACACGATAGCCCGTCCTTAAGAATGGCTACCGACTATTCAAGTAACTATACTTAACATCTTTAAAATTATTCCGTTAATTACAACTTTAATGATTATTCTTTATCTTTGTAAAAGGTCCCGATGACTAAAAGGAACCGCAATGGTCTTAGGACAACTAGTTATAATTTCTTTATCTGTTTATAGTTATTCTTATTTTACTGTAAGGTGTTTTTACTAACCGCACCGTAGTAGGTCCAACCAACCTATACTATAGTTATTATTCTGATCATTTCACAATGTATTATTTGTACTGGCTAGTTTTATATATGGCAAGCAGCCATCCGTTCATATGTTTTGTTTATTTGGGAAAAAACGTAGGTCTGCAGTGCACGTAGGAGACACTATACAGCAACATTTATATATGCATCACTTTCTCCCGCCACCAACAATTTTTCACTGAGGTCGCTGTCCATGCTATAACTCTGTTTAACCCGGCATGCTACTGACTAAAAGCCATTCTATTTAGCTCAATAGGATAGGCTTAATATGATTAGAGACAATTTCTTCGTCAAGAGACACATAGTGTACGCCTCTTTTCCGGTAGTTGCGATAATTTAGCCCCGCACTCCGGCAAGGTTGGGTAAAATTGGGCAACATACCTATTGTGCATCATCTTTATAAGTTATTGTCTCGCTTCATGTTCCACTAAGCCTTACGGCTTTTTAATTGTTTGGATGCACCATGGACTGATCCGACCTTGGGAAACTATTGGGGTTTCCGAGTGGTGTTTGCCAGGGTGTGGTGTCATGCACACCTCCCGTGTATCTTCTGATACCTAGTAGTTAGTTATCCTTGCCAATGTAGGTAGCACTGCGAAAACATATTATAATTATTAATTTCTTTCTCATCTTCTAGGAAGTCTCCCACCCACCCACCCCCCCCCCCCCCCCCCCCCCCCCCACCCCCACCCCCCACCCCCCATCACCGCACCGCAGTGCATAACTGGGCAACATGAGTTTAAACCTAACATCAGGTTAAAAGGTTAGCTCCATAGGACCTGGTGACGGGCGAGATATGCATCCCCACCGAATTCTGTAAGAATGTCTGGGCAAGATGTTAGGATCTGCCACGCCCTCACGGGAAGGAAATTCACGGTGGGTATTTGTCTCTCTTACCCCACCATAACGATAGATCAGTTGCCTAAACTTGCTTTTGTGAAAAGTAACCATTGGCCTGTGACGTTTTATGTGGTTATGGAGCAAGAGGTCCGGATTCTCACCAAGCTCGGAGGTCTTGCGAAATAAAATGAGTGCACGCTGTCTTGAGTGTTGATGTCTTAGGACATCCGCTCTCAATGACAGCCGTATCTAAAAGCTAGGTAGAGCACCCGCCATTTGCGGCCTAAACTAGTTCTTGTCTCTAAAAATTAAATGTTAGGTTAGGCAATGAAGAAGGCCCACATAAATGGGGCCGGCACCTACTAATTCAGCATATTTGAAACTACATAAGACGGTGATGTGGGAATCCCTCGGGAATCGCTCGTCCCGTCTTCACATAAAACAGCACGCAACATTATAGTCATAATTTCACTAGGTATGGTCTTTCCTTTATAGCATTTTGGTTGAATATTAGAGTGGGCCCTTTCTGGCCAATACTCTTCTCCCGCTTTAAGCTTTAAGCAGCATTTTCCTGTGACGGAAGCCTGCATGATGCACTTGCGCCTCGCAAGGATTTAGTGATGACGGCCCGCGTGAGGCTACTACTTCTCACCCAAAAAGAGCATCAGAAGTAATGCCCGCATGAGGCACATAGCTTTTCACCACTATAAAAGATAACTTTCTTTCCTTTCAGCTTAGAGGTATAATAACTTATATTAAGTTAATTAGTGATCTCATATGCGGGAGTCTCCTTTGCGGGGATACCTCTGTGGACCTACGAGTCTGTGTGGTACCTCAGGGAGCCCCACATTTAAAAGTCCATCAGGCTGTCTCTATGTCTTGTATTTTCGTATGCTCATTTTTATCTAGCAAACTTGACAGTCACTTTTACGTAAAACAATTGTATAGACTTATTTAAGTTAGGTCACCAATTAAATATTGTAAGTCCATAGATCACGAAATTGCTATGGACAGGCATACCGGTGACACAAACTCATGGGCTGATACTGTTGTGTTTAATGTCCGCGGTGATGGTCGCATGGCCCCACCAGAACGATTGAGTCCCACCAGCCTTAGGAGCTGGTCTTTGTTACCCGTAGGGTAGTGTCGCATGGGATCTGTAACACCGAGACGGGGAGCTAGCCAGCATCATCACTCGTCGTGTACATGCGACGCGGCGAGCCGACACCAGACACCAGAACGTCCCGATACTATCCCGCGAGCTGCAGCAACAACACCAAAACCATCACATACGAAGCCAGAAGTTGCCTTCACCAGCATTACAACCCCAACCGTTTCAGCACTGGCCAACAGCATCATCTCCCCAATGGCCATGTCTATGCCGGATATCCTGAGCAGTACTATTCGACTTCCGTGACCTGCATTCAGATCTCCACGACAAGCCCGACAAGTGACTCCATGGTGGAAATTTATATTCCGGCAACCATAATGGATTATTCGAATATACGTGTGCCAATATTCAATGATTGTTCAATGCAGACTTACCTGAAGTTTTGCGTACTGCTGTGCTAAGTTCTAATTGGCGCAGTACTAAACTGAAATGTAATAGAACTGCTTAGTTTTAATTGGATAGGTTTTTCATTATTATATATTGTTTTCTTATTATATATTTTTAATAATTGAAGCCCATACCAGAGTGGCGAGAAACCATTCTAAAAAACCTCTAAGAAAGTTACACCGTAAGATATATATGCGTCTGCGCCATGCTAGCCTATGGCTAGCGCTGCTCACATTACCAGCTAGGTAATATACTATATATGTTTTACTTATTATTTTACATACGTATGGTGAGAGCCATTCGTGTGGACTGCCAAAAAGCGCGACACTACTAATATATTACTGTATAGGAGCCTGGACATCTTCGGCATGGGAAAATTAGTTACCTGCCACTGAAAGGAGATGCCCTCGCGAATCATTGTCAGGACTGTAATCTTATATTGTAATAAATTATATACACCATGCAAAAATACTAAAAGCGCCTGGGCCTAAGAAACCTGAGCCAAAAAAAAATCAAAATTATGCTGCCCCAGCCCCACCTCTTTGCACACCTATGTGGCTATCTCTTTTAATTGCCTCACACATCACTCTATCCTCTCGGCTATGTGCCAACTGGAGAAGTCTATTGATTCGATCTCCGAGTGTCATTTCATTAGCGTTGTGCATAATGCTCTGGTTAGCCCCTCCAAATGTCTGGATTGACACCCAGTGGGTTACACCACTGCCACACTTTGAGGCCGAGCATATAGTCTTAAACAGGGGAGAGAAGTCTATAATTCTCACTTAACGTTCACTCTATGGCATGTAATCCACTTAAGCGGTATCACTCGGCCCATGGTGCTAAGCTAGGAAGGGGTGGTGTAGCGCAGATCGCTTAGCGTCTGGTACGAAATGACACAGGCTGAGATGGTCCAACACACACCCATGGTCCTATCCATCAGCGTGCATAGCCATAGAAAAGAGGGAATGAAATAACAGAGTCCATAAAAATGCAAACTGCGCATGTGTGTCGTTAAAAGATAGCCTACCTACGTTGCATAGACAGTGTGGGAAATGGCATACTTAATGTACAAAACGTTAATACCAGGCCCTTTTCACTCATCTTGGGGTGAATCAGAATGGCTGAGATATCAGTAAATTAAAATTTAGGTTATAATTCTTCAAAGTTAGTGTAGACTGCTGTCACGGCTGCACCAACAGGGTGAAGGTAGTGTGACATCACAGCCATGTGCTCCATGCATGCTACTTCGCCCTGCCCCCACCCCAACACCATGTAGCCATGCATCAGTTGGTCCACTCTGCGATGGTGACTTTTGATTGGTCACAATATAGTATATAAGGAGCCATTATCAGCTACTACTTCTCAGTCGAGACGAAGGGGTAGTCTGCTGTGGTTACATTATCTGAGCATACTACACAGAGCTCGCCATTCTAGCAATTGACACCAGTGTAACTCAATAAGTTTCTGATTGGCCCATTCTGATATCTCGCCAAAGTTGTCCGCACCACGCTGAAAAGTGGTGATTCGAAACCTGCACATATCTAGTGCCTTCTTCAGTGTTTAGACATTTAGACTTACTGTGTACTGCGAACATTGCCTTCTTCACCACTTCTGAGCTAGCGACGCTGATCATCTTGTGGCCATAACTATTATAAACTTAACCTCTTCATCGTTCGAGGCATCTTCACTTCTGCACCAGAATATTCAACATGCTTCAAGCACTACAGCAAATGAACTGTTATAATTTGTGCCAATGACTAAGAGGTGCCAACAGCACCTGCACTTCCTTGAGTTTTCCTGCGCTGAAGACTAACAGGCAATAGCTATTGTGATTTTTCTAACTGCGCCGATGACTCTTTTGCACCTTCTCTTATTGTTACACAATTACTTTATTTTCTTAAGCGCTGATTATATGTAGGCACATACAGGTCAGCTACACCTTATTGTTTCTGTATAAAACTGTATTATGATGAGCGCCATTGCTAAACCTAGTTCTTTTCTTGTTAGTTAAAACTAAGCTGTTTATTAAACCTAAAACTGTGTACTCGCTTAGTTTTACACTATACTGCTTCAATAAATGCACTAACTACTTTTCTAAATACGGCAACACGTATTCACTAGAGTCATCTCTCTTGCCTGCACAGTGAAATCCTACTTTGGCTTAAAGACTATCCTAATAGGTACCGGTGAGGGTACAAGGGGAATGTGTGAGCCATCACTGCTTCGATTCTAACCGTCGAGAAACCTCTGTGATTCAACACCAACACCGACAAAATTTCAAAATCTAAATTGTCTCAGAGAGCATTTCCCATATTTCTAAATGAAAATGGGCCTTCAGTCTGCATGCCAGTCTTTTGGAATTGCAGCACTTGGCTTCGACCACCTTTTCAGTAGACGGATCGTGACCAGGGTTGAGAGATCAGTGGTTTGGCCCTACTTCTAACTGACTATGAAGAAGTAGTGTATCTACATAGACCCCACCACCGCAATCACCAACACCACCACCATGCCGCACGCTGGCTCGTTACATTGGTCTTAGCCATACTCTGCAGATTGTGCATAAATGGAGTCGCTCCTTTCACTAGAAAACAAAAGTGATTCTTGCGAAATGGGACACTCGCCTCTTCTGCCACTTCTTGTATAGCAAGTGATGCCCTCCGTGCTGAGGCACGATTTTCCCAATGAAAAGTCTGCTTCCTCTTCTTCTACTTAAGTAGATTCCCGCATTGCACTCGGACCATCCTCAAATATTATATTGTCACCGACAGAATTCTACCGTCTTTCCCAACTAGCTCCCGCCAAAGTTATCATGCTTTTTGTGTGTCTGTTCACCCCGATCCATGCCGCTTCGGCTACTGGCCCATAAGAGGCCACTTTCGAGTAGGAAAAATTTGGTTAGGCTTGGGAAAGCTGAGACCTCTGTTTGCCACGCCTCTCAGTTCGCCTTTCCACCACACAAAGCCGGACTCAGAGCCGCTCTGGCCTCCACTCCGCTGTGAATGACTTTGATGCCGTGAGATTGCCTCATGCTATGCTCCCTCCCTCCCTCCCTCCCTGCATTGGGAATCAACTGAGACCCTCCCCGAGCTTGCTAACACTGTATACTGCTAGATGAATGATATGGTGAATCACTCAGGAAGGGACACTGGGGTGGGGCATGGGGTGGGGTATTAATTGATAGGTAAGTATATTTAACTTGGGTGGAGGAATAGCGTCATTACGTCATTATGTTTTATGTTTAACTAAAGAAGTGCGCTTATTTGAAAAACCTGGGCTTTCACCCCAGGTCTAGCCATGAATGGAATCTCTTGTGTGCTTGAAAGTCCTTAGATGCTGGTCTTTTGAGTTTAATTTTTTGATTTAATTTAGGTGCATTTAAATTTGGATTTCCCATTTTCATAGTGAGCCATTAACCCTTTTGCTCTGCAAATATACATTTATTAAGTCAAAATTGGGATTTTAACAAAGAATTCACTAGTGTGTATTTTTTAGCAACCTTGGTGGATAATGTTGCCTGTGACAGCAACATCTTCCACCAAATATGTTTAGAAATGAACACCAGTTAACTTGAAAATTAAAACATAAATATCAATGTGTTTGGGGTTAATTTTAAATCACCATTAGCCCTTGCCACTCTGATGTCAATATTCTATCTTTTACTGTGTCAATAGCAAAGAAGCTGGTGTGTATTTTTCAGCAGTTTTGTTTGATGATGTTGCTGTCTACATCGGCAACATCTTCCACCAGATTTGTTGCAAAATGAAAACCAGTTCATCTTTTAATTTAATTTGGATATTTAGAGTTTTGACATCGGACTGGTAGGGGTTAGGAATAATAGCTATAGAACAGCACTTGAGGACTGAGTTGGAAATGTTGACGGTGGTGATCCTTGCCGGAGCAAGGCACAGGTCTCTGTTTGTTTATTTTTCACAGAAATATGCCTTGATACTTCTTTCTTTACTTAATATCTAAAGCTTCTGCTTTGCCTGCGGCTAGCTTAACAGTGGGTTTTCCAGTGTGGATCGACTCCGCCTCCTACTATAAGAACAAAAGAGAAAAAAAGTCAACATGTGACCGAATGCTTGGCACAGCATGGTGTTACCACGATGGTAGGCGGCACACCACAGCTGATGTGGGGAACACCCATCTACACCAAAGCATTTCACCAAAACAGAACTAAAGTCGTTGCTCTAATGTCGCTGCAATATTGACAGGTGTGAGGAGACTTAGTCAAGCAGTAAAACCATTCAAGAACAAACATTGAAGTTTCTAAATCTATGGAGAATCATTTGGACTAGGTACGTGTCAGTTAAGAGACAAGATTTAATAAAACATCTCTACATCTTTGGTGCTGTTAAAGACTGTCTCGATTGATATATGGACTTTGTCAATAGCCAGTCTGGCAAGATTAAGATACCCCAGAGTACTCTTTTGACTACACTCGTCCGGAAGGCTAGCATTCCAGTAGTCATCAATCACAGATGTTACCATAGATTTCCATGCCTCCATCCCGGGAATGTGGTCGAGAAGGTGAGCTATAGGTGGAAGGTAATATTGAGATAGCAGATTGTCAGTATACCTGAACCAACTTCTGGCACCTATGGCTAACTGACGCAGCATCATGTCACATATGGAAGTGTTTTGCCATCTTATAATATTGCCAAGAAATGTTAACTGTCGGCGATGTAGCTCGGCAGTGATAGATCTAATCTAGGGCAGATGGAAAACTGCATATTTTGCTGTACGTGTGGGCAGAGACTGAATTATGTGCAGCATCAGCAGATAAAACCCTTCTAGGCAGCTAATGTGTTTTCGCTAGAGTATAAATATCTCTGTATTTCATAAGTTCCTCCATTATATAGGATCACCACCCAGACTGACAGAGTCACTGCTCAGTGAGGTTCCTGGTCACATCAGCACCCCTTGGGGTATTTCTACAATTATTTTTAATGTGTTTACAGGCAGTCTAGACAGTAACTCTGGGAGCCACCGACATCATCACTGACAGCTGTGACGTAGGTTGGTTAGAGCAGGCTGCCAACTATACCGCACAGTGAAGTCCAGGCTGCTCACCTCTGTACCATTCGCCTTTTTAGATAGGTGTCTTACAGGCTTCAGTTATGGTATGCTGGGGATGCTAATGGCAGGGCTGACATCCGACATCTACTATTTACACTATCAGAGCATATTCATGACAGGTCCAGATACAGAGCCTGGCACAAAGCGTGAGTTCTTTTACGTCCCCAATGGTACAAACACTTCATGAGATGGGACCAATGGCTTTATGTCCCCTCCAAAGAATGTGTTATTTGAATGGCGTATGGACATGTAGTCCAGTCCCAGAGAGGCTATAGATTATTATTCTAGCCAGTGATATATTGTTCTCAATATTGAGAGTTTTCAATGAAAGAAGATGCGGACATAGAGGCTGAACAGCAGCCTGAGTCCTCAGAAATTTCTTAAGAAGTCCTTAAAAGGGAGATATTTCTTATTTAGAGCCACGAATTAGGCAGACGTGGGTCGCCTGCGATGAGAGTGAAACTTCAGTGTGGCCAAGATGTGTATTGATCATAACATAACATAAGTAACGGGAATTACAGAAGCGAAGAGAACAGAACTAAAGCGCATGCGCAATAAATGATTCATCGAAGAATGTCAAAAATTACGTTAAAAATGTAAATCAAGAATGTAATGCCCATAGGTACTAGTACTAATTTACAAAATCATTTGCTTATTCTACGTGTTCTACAGTTGTAGAACAATGTTAAGTACTGATACAATTTAATTGTTTTCTTTAATTTACTATTATCTACTTTAACCAGTTTTCGTTAAAATACTAAATCGGTGACAAACTTCGTCAAGTTCAATATTATTTATTTCCCGATTTATGTACATGACATGTATACAGATACTAGTAACAACAGGCAGTCCATCCAAGGCAATGCCTATAAAGTGATGCCCTCCCCTTACAAGATTCAAGATTTTATTCAGTTTGGCACTTGGGAGAGATACAAAATGCATAAAAGCCATAAGGCTTTGATGATAAGACGACAGTGCAGCGAGAAACAAGGAAGTCACTCGACTCCTACATCAATGACGTCATCTGCAGTGACATCAGGCAGGATCTTACCTAAAGAGACCAATTACAAGTGGAGCGGCGCCACTCAAACATCAAGACGTCTTAACATATAGTGATTCCACCACCAAAGCAGAGATGTTGAATAACCAGTTCCACTCTGCTTATCCTCAAGATGACTGAACAAACATACCAACCAAAGGCCCTAGTCCTTACACAACTATGCCAGCAATAACTGTTCAGGTCTCAAGGGCGTCCACAAACTTCTGACTGTACTTAAATTAACCTCCATAAAGCTACAGGGCCAGACAATATCCCAGCTAGACTCCTTACGGATTAGGCTAGTGAATTTGCTCCTGCATTAACCAAAATATTCCAGTAATCCATGGACTGTGGTACGATCCCAGATGATTGGAGAAATGCCAACATTGTGCCAATCTTTAAGAATGGAGACAGACACCAGCCATCAAACTATAGATCAGTATCTCTACCTTCAATCATCAGCAAGCTAATTGAACACACCATCCACAGCAACATCATGGACCACTTCGATCAGCACAAGATCTTAGCTGACCAACAGCATGGCTTCCGTTCAAAGCGATCATGTGAGACCCAGCTCATAGTTACCATCAACCAGCTAGCAAAGAGTCTCTCTAAAGGTCAACAAGTTTATGCCATTTTGTTAGCCTTTCAAAGGCATTCAACAAAGTGCCTCAGAAATGGATGATGCATAAACTGGACTACTATGGTGTAAGATGGAAATGGATTCAAGACTCCCTAACAGATAGCTAAGAACACAATGTGTCCTTCTAGAGAACAAGCAGTCCAATACTGCCAATGTCATCTCCGGCGTCCCACAGGGAACAGTACTTGGTCCACTTCTTTTCCTCACATTCATAAATGACATGGCTGCAGCCCTCAAAATTTGGCGCGAATGATCATTTCGTTCGCGTGTCGGTTACGTGAAGTAAAATTACCGTGAACGAAAAATGGTCGCGTAAGCCCTAGTTATCTCTGATCGTGGAAAACGGAAAGGTTTCACCAACTTTTTGATAAGAAACTATTTACAACGGAAATTTGGCATTGATTTTCAACCATCTAAAAAAATCGATAAGATCTGTCTGTCAAATTCTATAAATAACTGACAGCACGCATGCGTCAGAGACAAACTTACGTTGTATTTCCGCTAGCATTACTACCTAGGCCGGGAACTAGTCTCGCTACATGTTAAGCATCAACAACGGACTGTTCAATTATAAACCGTTGCATGCAAGTACGTGCAACCGTCAGCTGGCTATGGCCGAGGCACATCATACATAGCGATTTATCAAATTAAGTGGCATTTAGCGATCGATTTAGGCCACTTACCGCTCAGAATTTGCATTATGTATGCACAAATATATGCTTAGAATAGTATCATACCTTAGTCAACGCAATGGCAATCTATTACACTCACATTAGGTGTCACATGTGTTGCTTTCGTCAAAGCACATGGAACACGTATCCAAAATCATAAGTATCGTGCAGTGAAAGCAATGATGACAAATTTCCTGCCATTGTGTTTATATACAGAGAACATGATAGAATATCCTGGTGCCTGTAAAGCTGTAGATGCTGCTAAGCTTAAGGGCTATCTCAGTATTTTTAAGTCCTATGAATACCTGGCTTCCCTCCACTTCTACCGGCAAGTGCTTCACGAAACAGCTCATATATCATATGTTATGCAAATGCCAACCTCGCTTATAACAGACATTATTGATTCAATCGCACAAACTAAAGCAAAACTGTCCAAACTCGCCGAGGAAAGTGTTGACTTGCCATTTGAAGCAGAAGAAGATGAAGAATCAGTTACCATTACCGCTAAAGCCACAAACCTTCCAGTAGCTCTGGCATTTAAGGAGAAAAATCAAATGTCAGCAAAACAGAAATGACGGATTGAACACCTGACGAATGTACATACAGAAGAATACAAGCTTCTGCGTGTTGCTCAAGGAAAGCGGGCTGTAGCAAAGATCAAGGAAACATTACTACCAGCTATCTCCACCTCACTCGATACACAGTTTCATTCATTTACAGACACTGAAGACATCTTCAAAGCAATGGAAATTTGTGACCACACTCTGTGGGATTATAACGATCCACATTATGGAGTCGACCAAATAAGGAAGCTTAGTCAACACTTCAATGATTCACTATCATTTCATGGCTACAAGGTTGACTTGGCAATGTATGAGTTCAGGAGGCTTAAGAGTCTTATAGGCATGAAATATCGGCAGTTTAAGAGCAAAGTAGGGCTGTGGAGAACTCTATTCACTCATCACTCTCCTCAGTATCAGCATTTTCTTCTGCTGGTGGAACTATGTCTGGCCATTCCATGGTCATCTTCAACTGTTGAACGTGGCTTTAGCATAACGGGCCGGATCTTAACAGATAGTAGATTGTCACTGAGCAAGGATACACTTGATGATCTGCTTCTATTACGTGTCAATCTACCGGTGATGAATGAGCTGGACAGCGACTATGAGCATAAACTGGTGGAAAAAGCCATCGATATGTACATGAGTGACTGCTCTATACGTGGACGGTATAAAACAGCAATGAAACACAAAAGACCTGCATGTGCCAGTGTACAGCCTCAGGCAGATGATGTTTTCATTCGCCGGATCTTTGCAAAACTCACTTTTGGCAGATGAAGAGTACCTGCATATTGACAGTGACTCTGACGTTGATGTGGTTAGCTCAGAGGACATAGAAAGTGACAGTGATTCAGCTAATGGCGATAAGGATACTGATTAACAATTTAATGGTGATTAAACTGGCTAGAAATGGGTTCAAAATGTGTGTTGATGGGGAAATCCTAATTAACAAGAGAAACAATAGGGAATGAAATAATTCATATTTTAGATGGCTTACCACTGGAATGACTGGCTCGATAACTGACCAAGTCATTTCAGTGGTAAATTTTCAAAAATTTCCTTCACTACCTGTCTACATCTGCAAATCAATGGATGAATCCAATCTGTCACTGAATTGTCGTAATTAATTATCTCACATATACATGTACCCATTAGGTTGACGTCACAATCATAATTGCGGCTCTGCCAGACGATCTGAATCACAATACTCCATCAATCATGAAGCTGGGATAGTTTGTCAGGTGTATGAATTGTATGTCTGATCATGAGATGGATTTAATATTTAATCAACATGTTGAATATTTTCAAAGTAATTTGACGGGGCAGTCACTGTTGCTGCCATAGGTAGCAACAACACCCAGTCAAATTAGTTTCAAAATATTCAACAACTCTACTCACTTGTATAGTTAGTTAGTTACCAGGTAACCTTAATATTGGTATTCTGGGAATTCAGGGTTCAATCGATCCAAACACGGGCAAAGTGTGGGTGGCTATATAATTAGTTAGAAATGGATGGAGCATAGCTAGAAATGGATCCCTCGATTAATTGACTGCGGAGATAACTCAGGAATCGTGCAGCAGTACTGTACAGAAACAAAAGCAGTAAAAGTTACAAGATAGTATAACTATAGTATTTAACCCATCATCCCATGTCATTCTAAATTTATCTGACTAGTGATTGTTAATGTTAGAATAGATGTTAGTTATCATATGTTTTGAGTTAGTAATACTAATTCAGTTACTGTTTATTATTAGTTAATGTCATTGTTAGATAGCCTACTTACAATGCCTTGTAGTGTACTTACCTGACCTACTTACCTGACTCAGTGGCTTTTCAGTTTATGTCTGTTCCTTCTGTCTTCATCATGCTCAATTCTAATTACTTGGTCAATTCAAACTTGGTTTTCTCAAGCATAAAACTGAATTACATGAAGTTCAATGCCACCATACTCATTACTGATCGCTGCCAGGTACTGGTTACAGGTAGGGTGTTGAATATTGTGAAATTACTTTGACTAGAATATGTTGCTACCAAAAATATAAATATTCAACACATGTCATAATCTTTCTTAGATCACCAAGAAGTTGGCATATCTCGAGTCATGCTAGTCTTCAGGGGTTAAGTGATTACAATAAAGTTACTGGTGTTGCTTTGTTATAATCATATATATATCCATGAGATTTTATAAGTACTTGTTCATTTTCAAAGGACCTATATTTTGAAATTAAGTTGACTGGAAGCTATAATTATTGGTTCATTTCAATGATTGAAGAAAACTATTATTATGATGTATAGCAACTGAGCCAATAATGTCCATACACGTTCACCTGACAGTTGAAACATTAAACAAGCCATTTTTCCTGCACACATAATATCCATTATTTCGGCGTCTGTTCTGATTTTAGCAACAAATATTCTTAACAGACTTAGTTCAGATCCATGTGTCTTTTATAAAGATTGGTAATTATGAATCAATATTCCTAGCATTACAGTATGTACTACATGTAAGTTACTCATTGTTCATGTTGAGTGAGTCTCACAATATATTCTCCTTGAGTTTCAGTTGGTTTGTAGAGACAGCTATGTTTTAACTTTAAGAGTTTATCTGTTAAATTAAAATGTTACATGCATAGATCCTAGCTACTGTCAGTGTGTATTTGTCCATGCCCCACATTATCATCAAGAAAACATCATGTTTCGTTAATTGACCATGAGGTCACGTGAATTCACATGCGGCGGATGCCATTTGACCAGATAATGATTTTTTATGAAACCATGGTTTTTTTAACATATTTTATCTGTAAATTAGTTAATTAAATTGGCGGATAAGTCAATCGGTATATGTTAATGATAATTCAGCAACATGCACTTTAAATTCATTATTAACTTAATATACAGTTGAAATATGTTCAGATAAAGCAGGTTTGGATAAAATATGGCGTAACCAATTTGCGCAACCAATTGGTTACGCAAACTGATTTTGCGCAACCGAACAATTGGTTACGCAGACCTGAAAACACGGGACCCAAAAATGGGTCTCGCAAATATTTGAAATTTTTAGGGCTGTGGCTGAAGTAACACACTCGCAAGTTCGGTTATTCGCAGATAATTCATTACTTTTTCTGATCATCACAAACACAGTAGATTCAGTTAAGCTACAGCAAGACCTTTTAGCTCTAGAGCAATGGGAGACAAACTGGCAAATGGCATTTAACCATGACAAATTTTCTGTCCTGTATATAGCGAACCATCGTCGAAAAACCATCTTTAATTACCAATTACACGGACACATACTCCGAAAAGAGGCAAACGACAAGTACGTAGGTGTGACGATCAGCAAGGACTGGAGCTGGAAGCGGGAATGAGCACATAAATAACATCACGGGCAAAGCTAGCAGTTCACTTGGATTCGTCAAGCGGAATCTACGTGGTTGCAAGTCCAACATCAAAATAGCAGCCTACCAAGCTACTGTGAGACCATCACTAGAATATGCCTCCTCTGTTTGGGACCCCCACAACAATAGGGCTGTAACGATATACGTTTTGCCACGATACGATATGTATCATGATACACTGGTCACGATGCGATACACAATACGATATGTTATTTTTTCACTGAGTTTCATCTGAATCTGCTCATTTTATGCCACTCTCCATCTCTCTGTGCAGATAAACAAATAATTAATATATTCAGATGAAATTTAGTGAAAATGGTGCACTTGTGCATAACTTTAACTATATAGCTTACCTGACAATGTTAACGCATGAAGAACGTCATAGGCATATTTTCTTGTATCGCGTGTGTATCGATACGACAGGTCACGATACGATATACGTATCATGAGCATGCGTATTACGATTCAGCGATATATACAGGGTTCGTACGCATGTATGGAAGTCTGGAAAAAGTAATGAAAATTAGGAAAGCCTTTTCCAGGGCTGGAAAAGTATGGAAATTACAATTTTGGGCCAACTGGTATGGAAAATGTATGGAAAATTAAAATATCGGCAATCCTAATTTTTCCGACCACAATCTTTTTGTTTGTGAACGAAATCTCGCATTTCTGCCAATCTTGCCGGAATCTAATTCGATTGGGTCCCAGTCTCGTCTTGCAATGGAAAACCGCCTATTACCGGGAACATCTCGCGGTTGTTGAGCAATACATGTCTGAATATGTTCAAGTACAACGCAATAAAAATGAGTGAATTGGCAGTCGTCTGTCAAATAGTACAGTGTTAGAAGCCGAAACAATGAAATAATTTGCGAGATTGTCATTTTTTGTGATACAGTAAAGATGGGAAAGTGCAGATATTCTAGTGTTTGGGAAACTAATGATAAATATAAGGATTGGATTTGACCGGACAACACATCAAACTCGCATGCCAAATGTAGTGTTTGTAATAAGTCGTTTGACATCGGGAATATGGGCGAAGCGGCTCTTGTTAGCCACATGCCGGGGAAAAAACATGAGACACTGACAGAAGTTACGGATTTCTTTGGTTCAAGGTAAGAATATTTTACATTTTCACATTGATAGTACCAGAATCATTTAGAAGCTAGCAATTTTATATCGCCCAACATTAGATGATCCCAACTTTGCCCTCGTATCGCGAGGCCTCTTGTCTTGGCTCATCATCGAGTGAAAATAATAAATTCCTGTTGCTATGGCGATCATTTAGAAGTGTGGCAATTTTATATCACCCAATGTTAGATGATCCCAACTTTGTGCTGAGTCATGGTAAAATATTATTGCCTGTCCGACAGCTCTCTCGTATCGCGAGGCCTCTTATGGCGTGTTATCGAGTGAAAATAATGAGGATTCCTCCTGTTGCTATGGCATTATGATCAGCTATGGTAAATTAAATTTAAAATAAATTAGTGTATATGTGCAGGTTGTTATTACACCACAATAAAGGAAAACAGAACCGAAAGTTAATCATAGAACACCATGAAACCGGTAATGACCCTATCACCGGATGTACGAATCCAGAAGTGAAAAAATAGGAAACGGAAATGCGCAGACCGGAAGAAGACAACCGGAAACTGAACCCAGATGTACAGTAAAAAACCAGAATAAATAAAGGAACCGGAAATATGCAAAACCGGAAGTCAGACCGGATACGGAAAAAACGGAGGTAGATCCAGAAAATGGAAGTAACCCCTGTCCAGAGGACGGAAGTCTATCCAAGTCTGGATGACCCGGAAGTACACCTCTAGAAACAGAAGCGGAAGTGTACAGACAGGAATCCAAAACAGAAGCGGAAGCGCTTCTACCGGAAGATGAAAATAATAGGAGTCCACAGACCCCGGATATCCGGCATCACCGGAAGCGCTGCTAAAACCGGAAACGGAACTAGGAACCGGATCTTGAAGACCCGGATGTCCTACAAAAACGGAAGACATACCGGAAACGGACGGAACGGAAGTAATAACCGGATCTTGACGACCCAGATTTCCTGCTAAACCGGAAGTTAAAACAGAAAAAGGAAGTAAACCCGAGTCCAGAGGACCCAAGTCCACCACAACGGAACCGGAAGAACTAACAAGACTAGAAATCGAATTCTTGGCAATGGACGATCTAGAAAGAACCTTGACGACCGGTACAATCGAAAAATTGGCATTTGCATAAGGTCCAGCCTTATGGACGTCAGCCTCAGCCACCACGGCTTGTGGGTTATGCACGTCACCCTCAAGTCTTATGTGGGTTTGACCGGTGCACTACACGAGCCCACCTTCGAGAGCTTAGGCGCTCTAGACTTCTGCTTAGGAGATTTCTTAACCTGCATGGAGGTTAGAGGGATCGGTTTCCCCCATTTGCGGGAACGCCCACCAGCCTTCGGGCTATCGTCAGAACTTGAAGAAACATCCTGTTTCTTAGCTTCCTTAATAGCAGAAGATATCCTTAACGGACTCCTAAAAACGAAAAAAGCGTAAAAATGAAGCATACCGCTTAGAAAATCGTAAATGAAGACTAGAAACATAAAACGCACTTCTAAAAAGGCGGGAAAGTTCAAATTGGAAATCAAAATCCCTACCGACAAGAAAACAAACTTGCATAGGAATGATAATCCTTATAATGCACTAGAGGTAAATTGATAAGGGCTTTTGGTTAAATGCTAGAGAATTAATATGATGATGATGATATAGGCATAGTAATTAAGTTACCACGAAACGAGAACGCATTATTTTTTCTTTTAACTGAAAGTGATTAAGGGTTCACTGGAGTAATAGTGTTTTATATGATGATGACTTAGGCATGTTAAAGTTGTTACCACGAAAATGAAACCCACGAAAACCGGTAACATCTATATACATAGTTAAAGTTCAATATAACCACGAAATAGTTCGAAAAACATAATGAGGAAGTTCTTCAAGTGTAAGCTGACACAGCGCAAAGCACAAAAAACTTAGACAAATATTTTAAGCAGTTGTTCTGCAAGCAGAATAATTGAAAAGTGAATCTGTTTCCTATTTGGGCTCCAATGCGCATGCGCAAGCGCGCTTAGTGACAAGCGTCACTATGGGGTGAGTATAGACTGGTACCAGTCTATAGCTGTCAGTATGCTGGAGATGGACTTAACCAGTAGCCCGGTTGAGGGTCCATATTAATAGGAATAGGCATAGGGAGGTGTGTATGCTGGCATAAAAATCTTATTCTGATAGCTAAATGCAGATAATTGATTTAGCAAGTAGTGATTGAATGGTAATGGATGTTTTTATAGTGGTTAATAAAACAATAGACCAACCCGCAAAGGGGGTCTGTGGGGCATTTTAACTTGTCATCTAAAGGTGGGGTGGAGGGTTGCCCTCAACAAGTGAATGTTGGTGTCTCAAGCTCAACTTTACAGGATAGCTGTTGAATATTTTGAAAATAATTTGACTGGAAACTATTGCTGCAACAGTTTCCAGTCAAATTATTTTCAAAATATTCAACAAAAAATGTGCTGCTGTAATGAAATTCATATCTGGCTTGTATCCTGAAAAAACACTGAGCCACTCCTAGACAATATGCGGTTCCTGAGAAATGTCCATTTGCAGATCAAGAAAAGCCTATTTTTGAAGATTTATCACAGTAATGACTGGCTTGGTCACCATGTCAGTCATTCCAGTGGTAAATTTTCAAAAAAAGTCTTCTAACCTGCAAATGCACATTTTCTATAACATTTTCTATTTACACACCCTTTGTTTTATCATGTCATTGTGTATGTATGCAGTAGTCCTGAGAAATGTCCATTTGCAGATCAAGAAGACTATTTTTGAAGATTTATCACACTAATGGCTGGCCTGGTCACCATGTCAGTCATTCCAATGGTAAATTTTCAAAAAAGTCTTCTGACCTGCAAATGCACATTTTCTATTTACACTTAAACCCTTTGTTTTATCATGTCATGATGTATGTATGCAGTGGTCCTGAGAAATGTCCATTTGCAGATCAAAAAATACTATTTTTGAAGATTTGTCGCTGTATGACTGGCCTGGTCAGTGGTAAATTTAAAACAAAACCTCATTAAAATTTTTTTTTTATCTTTCCTGAGTGTTATCCATCCAAATCAACATTAAAATTGCCATGATTGTATCCAGTTATTTTAACTGTCATATCAACAAATAGAGTGCTGTATATCTTTCTATCTGTGACGAGTGCTATCTGATGTTAAGTTAGTTGATTATTTATTTTGATATGTTGTTTTATAAAGTTTAATAAAGTTTATATATGATAATATGATGAACTTAGTAACTGTGTTTGTTTTTTGTCTGTGATAATATGATGAACTTAGTAACTGTGTTTGTTTTTTGTCTGATTGAAAGTCATAAATTAGGTCTGAAAAATTTGAAATTGAGTCTTGAAAAAGTATGGAATTGAACCCTGATACAAACATGGACTTTTTCACATTGTTGAGGTGACTCCCTGCTTTCACTGCTAGAACATTGCTTTACTGCTGCTGCTATTGGCTTCACATGGCTCTGTTGCAGTACATGGTTATGTACTAGTGAATATGTTTTGTTCCTTTTATATTCTGTGTTCTTACCCTTTGCTGAGGATTTTGTCCCTTAGGACTTAAGGTCGTATTTGCTCATGAATTCCTCATTTTCATCTCTGTATTCATGTCTTTGAAGCATTTCATCTTAACACTTTCTAGTACACTCATTCACTCTGATATCTTATTTTGTCTTTGTTTTTGTTTTTTGGTGTGTTGCCATGCTTATCTCTCTTGCAGATTCTCCTTGCTGATTTTAAAGTCATTGTTGACATAGCTTTCTATCTTCATTTTTTGCATCCTACCGGTACTGTAGATGCTTTTTATATCTGTTTGGATCAATGTCTTTGATTGTCATGATGTATTTCGCACACTTCTACCACATGTAGTCTTTTCAGTAAAGTTCTCTTTTAACTAAAATTTGATTGTTATCATTGGCAGTTGCAGAAGTTTGTAAAAACCCATCAAATTTTATTTTGATTGTAATGGTGGACGTCATAGATTAACTGATTGTTAATATATGTATTGTGCACAGTACATACAATGTCAAGCATTAAGAGCCGCCTATATATTGAGTTAAGTGAGATGACGGATGGAATTGGATAAGTGAAAAGATGTAATTTCATCTTCTATGCATGTGCATGAGTTCTGCCTCAATACATGTACCATGTAGATTTACATGTAACAATGTTAAAGAAAGTGTCCTCACCAGAACAACATTTTCATGTATCCAACATGAGAAGCATGGGAGCATGTAATCATCATATTTAGTCACTATATTGCTTTCACATATTAATTATATGACAGTATATGTGTATGCATACTACATGTAAGGAAAGTATTCAAAATAATTTATATGAATTCTTGACCTAAATATTGCGTATCAGAATCCTTTACAAAACAAATTGTTATTATTTCATGAACAACTATTTAATTATTCTTAGTTTTATTCTCTCTAAGCATAGTTTGCAACACACGGACACAATTGTCTTGCAATCATATATACTTTTTATGCTCCCCGAAAAAAATTTCGCGGGAGCATATAGTCGCCACTTTGTCCGTTCGTCCATCCGTCCGTTCACCATATATAAGTCTGTCCGGTGCATAGTTTCAAGACTTTCACATATGGTCACCAAACTTGGTATGTGGATGCATCTTAGCGGAAAGGTGTGCGGAGTATGAAAAGTAGGCCATGCTGACCTAATTTTCATGGTCAACTGAATATCACAGAAAATGTTTGTCCGCGCCATAGTTTCAAGACTTTTGCACATATGGTCACCAAACTTGGTATGTGGATGCATATAATTATTAGCGAGGTGTGCGGAGTCTGAAAAGCAGGTCAAATGTAGGTCATGCTGACCTACTTTTCATGGTTGACTGAATATTACAGAAAATGTTTCTCCGGGCCATAGTTTCAAGACTTTTCCACATATGGTCACCAAACTTGGTATGGATTATTGCAGAAAATATAGTTTTTATATGTATTTTTCATAAGGTGCCAAGCAAAGTCTACGTGTGTTTATTTAGAGAAACTTAGATTTTGCTTTTATTAAGCTATCCTTAACAAATTGTTCGTTAGGGCAAATCCCGCCAGACCAAAAGAATGATGGCCCACCGAATCATTCCTGCTCCCCAAATTGTGGTTGTTATTACACCACAAAAACATTCATTACCGTTCAATCACTACTTGCTAAATCAATTATCTGCATTTTGCTATCAGAATAAGATTTTTATGCCTGCATACTCACCCCCCCATGCCTAATCCTATTCCTATGGACCCTCAACCAGGCTACTGGTTGAGTCCCATCTCCAGCCTACCATCAGGTATAGACTGGCACCAGTCTATACTCACCTCATAGTGACGCTTGTCGCTAACCGCGCTCACGCATGCGCATTAGAGACCGAATAGGAAACAGATTCACTTTTCAATTATTCTGCAGGCAGAATAGTTGTCTAAAAATATTTGTATACGTTTTTGTGTTTTGCGCTGTGTCAGTGATACCTTTTGACTTTATATCTCGGAAGAATATGCCCAATATGAAGTCAATCCTCCCTAAGTTACGTCTAGGAAGTATAATTGTGTTTATATGGTATCTTATAGGCGAATTTTATATATTACCGGTTTTCGTGAAGCTCGTTTTGCTTCGTGGTATCTTGATTATTATGCCTATCCTTACTTCATCATCATCATTAATAATGTCCAGTCCATTTCTAGAGCCTGTAACGAATTGTCAGATACGGCAAAATGTTCATCGTCAAAATGTGATCGTCATCACTCTATCGAGTTCGCCGGGCACATCTGTGCGAAGTGTACATCCTGTACACCCAATTCTATGTGTGGAATTTGTAGAGGGTGGCCGGTTTCGGTAGCGAAAGCATTTTTATTTTTATTTTTAAAGATTTGTCTGTCACAATCGCTTCCCTCTGGTCATCCGTCCCCTTCCTCCATTGCTAGCAAGGTAAAGGCTGTTTCCTTTGCTCAATCTTCGGTTCCTTTATCGGTAGCAACGGAGGGGGGAAAATCGTCGGGAAATTCTGACGCCGTGTTGGCGCTTTTTGCGAGGTTCGAATCTTTTGCCTTGGTGCTGACTAAATCTCTCGATGAGCAAATATCTTCTGCTATTAAGGAGGCCAAAAAAGCAAGAAAGTTCTTCAAGTTCGGAGGATAGCCCGAAGGCTAGCGGGCGTTCCCGCAAATGGGGAAAGTCGGCCCTCTAACCTCGAGGCAGGTTAGTGTCACCAAAGCAGAAGTCAAGAGCATCCAAGCTCTTGAAGGTGTGCTCGAGCAGTGCACCAGATAAAATCCACATAAGACTTGAGGGTGACGGGCATAACCCTCAAGCAGTGGTGGCGTCGGCTGAAACCGGCGTCCATAAGGCCAGTCCTTATAGAATGCCAGTTTTACGGTGGTTCCGGTCGTTAAGTTCCGTTGTGGTGGACTCAGGTTTACTTCCGTTTTCCGCATCTCAGTCTTTTTCCGTCCAAACTTCCGGTCTAGCAAGACATCCGGGTCTTCAAGATCCGGTTCCTTCTTCAGTGGTTTCCGTTTCCGGTAGGACTTCCGGTTTAGTGGGTAATCCAGGTCGGTAAGATCCGGTTACCACTTCCGTTTCGGCCACTTCCGGTCTGTCTTCCGTTTATGTAGGACATCCGGGTCCTAGAGATCTGGTACCTACTTCTGTTTCCGGTTCTATTAGCGCTTCCGGCCATTCCGGATATCCGGAGTCTGAGGACTCCTTTTATTTTCGAATTCCGGCAGAGGCGTTTCCGTTTCCGGTTTGGACGCTAGTCAGTACACGTCCGCTTCCGGTCTTAGGGGTGTACTTCCGGATAGACTTCCGATTTCCATTTCCGGTTTCAGGAGAGCTTCCGGAAGAATGCATATCCGGGTCTGTTGGACCTGGCATTGCATTGTTCATCAATTTCCTGTTCCGTTTTTTCAGTTTCCTCTTCCGTTCAGCTTCCTCTTCCGGTAATTCTGTACATCCGGGTTGTAGGATTTTGATCAGTGTCCGGTAGTATACTTCCGGTTTATGCATTTCCGTTTCCCTTTTTTCACATCCACTTTCCTAGAATCTAGTCATCTTCTTGCCTAAGAATTAGTCTTATTTCCTTATTTGTTTAATATTGGGAATGTTTAATGGCTGAAAATATTCATACCAAGTCATTGCCAGTCTTGTAGTCTCTCTTGGAATTGTAGTCTATTCAGACATTTATTCGTTTATCAGTGACAATTTTCAACGTAATTAAAGACTCCTGACTGGTTACCGTATGGGATTTTGTTGCAGATTATTTTATATGCGCATTTCATCAGCCGATAAGTCAGTGTGTATTCTATGCATTATTTCGAGATACGATTTTTGCTTTCATCCAACTTTAGATGGCCGGTTGTCTTCGGGCCATTCAGCCTTTTTTCTCGCTCCTTTTACCTCTTATGTCGGCAGGCTGACATATTTATTTAACCAAAGGGAGTTTATTTGTGGATGGGATAACCCTGATTTTTAAGTAAATCGTAGTATAATTTTGTCAGTCGCTGAAAAGAGTTAGATTCAGTAAAGGTTTCATAGGATCATTATGAGTACAGGATTAATGTCTACAAGTACATTATTCGCTTAGAAAAGATAATCAATCGGATAAGGGGGGGAGGAATATGAGTCGGATTCTTCTTCTGCGTTGACATAGTTTCGGTGAGTTCTTTTTGTTTTCATTTTTTCCAGATTTTGTTTGTTTTTCCTTTTATAGCGTAATTTTTGCTCTATTTTGACTGGGTTGCTGCGGGCCTTCGGATGGTGGATTCGGGGGGGGGGGGGGGGGGGGGTGTGTGACTATTCCCAGACTATTCGGTGAGTCTTGGGTTTTTGCTCATTGAGGTTGTTGTCTGGGGGCTGGCGGTGAGCCGGTTGGAGTGGGGTTGGGGTTGCGCTGGAGGGGGGAAGAGCGGCCGAGAATCTTTGGATTTAAGCATCCACCAACTATTTTCGGTCAAAATGTTTTCTAAATCTTTGCAAGTCCAGAGATATTACAGTTGTAATATGTCATCTGCAAAATTCGGTATTCAATCAGTTAATATCTAGTATCAGTTTCAATCTTTCCTTTTATTGGGATTTCTAACACAATGTCATTTGTTATTACAAAGATGAAATTATTGATGCTAAGACTATAAATATAAGAATCAATAAATTTATTAAAATCTTTTAAGTTTTCTGCCTATTGGCATAAATATCGAATTGTTTAGGATATCTAATTTATCAGCAAGCCCGAGCGGCTAGGCAACCGTTGATGTATTCAATACAATTTTTATTAAATCTCCATTATTATACGATTTTTAAATTAGATAGTCTAATGTTGGCCATAGTTCTCTTATCAGGACCTTGTCATGTATTCTATTCATAGAATTGTGATGACGGTTATCACTAGTAACTTTCCCATAGTTCATTTAGATCTCAGGCACATGATTTGGCTATGTCTTGACTCTAAGCACTCCCATAGACTTACTATGGGGTTTTGGTTTGCCACAATCTCTGGTTAAATCTCTGTAAATAAAATTATCTATAATTTTTGCAGAGTCTTTAGCATTATTAATAAGTTAGGCTATACTGATATGACCCTTTTTGGTCTCCATTCAGAGTAAGCGGTATTATTACAATTCCATAATAAACGTGAGTTACCTATTTAGTGAGGACTAAGCATTATGATATAGCCCAGGATTTTGGTTGGAGCATCATGGCATATGTAATCTATGTGTTTTCTATGAGCAGTCCTCTTTAGCATATAGTAAGTTTGACACTTCTTTAAGGGTGGCCCTTATTAAAAGGGCTAGATATTCTTGGATCTAGAATCCTTCTATGTAGTCTCTTCTTCCAAAATGGTCTTCTGTTCCTTCTTATTAGAAGCTATTAGCTTTAGCGGGGTTGTTATTTGTCTATGATTGTCAAGGAGTCTATAGAAGAGGTTATTCATTGGAAAGTAGATCCAGGCTTCTGTTCATTGGTTGGATTGTCTGTTAGGCTTCTAAATCTTGATTTGTTCAGTCATTGCCATGAGGTTTTTCTTTCATTTTTAGAAGGAGGAATGAGGTTTAGTCTTATGGATTGTCCTCTGGTAGATCTGTTCGCGGCCTCTGAATGCTCAGATCTTCTCTTACATGTCTCCTTTTCCGGACAGTCAAGCCCTGGTGGTGGATGCTCTGTCTCAGTAGTGGACAGGAATGTTCGCCTATGCCTTCTCTCGAACGATTTTGATTCAGTTAGTTTTGAAGAGGGTCAAGGATCAGGTTTGCGAAATTATTCTGATAGCTCCCTTTTGGCCAAAGAGGATTTGGTTTTTAGACCTTCTAGATTTTCTGGTAGATTTCCCTCTTCTTCTTCCAGTATACCAGGATCTTCTATCTCAAGTAAGAGGTCTTTGTGTGCATCCAAATCCAATAAATTTTAGTCTGTGTGTCTGGAGAATCTCGAGTCTGAAGTCTTCGAGAATAAGGTTTCTTCTGATCTCAGGAAATGATTGACTCTGCCAGAAGGGATTCGACCCGTCGAGTTTACAAGGGTTGTCTTAAAAATTTAGGTGAATGATGTTCAAACCAAGGTTTCGTGACCGATTCTGTTTCTATACCCAAATTATTAGATTTTTTATCTTATCTGTTTGGTTATTTTCATTTGTCAGTTATTACGTTCAGGGAGTATAGATTTTCTCTGGTGTCATCCCTTCCTTGTCTTCTGTATGCCGATGTCAAGGATACTAAGACTTTTAATAGCTTTATTGGAGGTCTAAGTAATATTCGTCCTCCGGTTGCTAAGCCTTTACCTTCCTGGAGTTTGGCTTTGGTTCTTCAAGTTTTGGCAGGTCGCCATTTGGAACCTATTTCTTCTACCAGTAGTAAGCTTGGTTTTGTTTTTAACTGTCAAAGCTGTTTTTCTTGTTGCTACAGCCTCTGCTAGAAGGCGTTCAAGAGATTCATGCTCTTTCTGCTGAAAAGGAGAGATTTATAGTTTCAGGAGACGGCTTGGTTTTATATCCCAGAAGGAATTTTTATCTAAAACTCAAACTAACCGCTATCCTGCTAGTCCGATCATTTTAAAATCTTTTTCGTCTGTCGCCATCTGAAAAATGTTGGTGTCCTATTAGGGCATTAGGAACCTTCAATCAGCGATCAGATGTTATAAGAGTCGATCCATCTCATTTACGTTTTTCCTACGAGGAAGAGTTATCTAAGCCGGTCTCAAATTCTTCGATTGTCAGATGGATTTTTGAGAGAATAATTAAGCTTTGTTATGAGATAGCCTCACCGGATCAAATTAATCTCTCCCTTATTAAAGCCGATGACGTTAGAGGTATGGCTACTTCTTTCGCTCTTTTTGAGGGTTCGTCTTTAGATGAGATCATGCAGGTGGCAGGAGGGAAATGTGAATACACCTTTACATCCTTTTATCTCAAGGACCAGAGTGCAGCAGCTTCCTTCTTTCATAACATTTCCACTTTTAACTAAAAAAGCCGAAGACTATTTACCAAGCACTTCCCGCCATTTTCGTTGGGACTTTGCGTCTGTGAGAAATGGTGAGAGTCTTCTGTTGGTTTTTATTTATTTCTTTAAGTTCAAGTTGTTCTTATTTGCTAATCACGGTGTGATTGAGCTAAATGCACTATTAGGGTATGTTGTTAACATTTGGATAAGATTGGTTTAATGTTATCCTTGTTTGTAAACTAAAAAAGCCGAAGCCTATTTACCAAGCACTTCCCACCATTTTCGTTAAGACTCTGCGTCGGTGAGAAATGGTGATAGTCTTCTTTTGGTTTTTAGTTATGTCTTTAAGTTCAAGTTGTTCTTATTTGCTAATCATGGTGTGATTGAGCTAAATGCACTATTATGTTATGTTATTAACATTGGGATAAGATTGGTTTGATTTTTATCCTGGTTTATTGATTCTCTAATCTCCTCCCACCTTATGTGGACATGGGGCACTGACCAAATCTACGGGTTTAGCAAGTAGTGATTGAACGGTAATGGATGTTTTTGTGGTGTAATAACAACCCCCCCACAGACCCCCCTTGCGGGTTGGTCTGTTGTTTTATTAACCACTATAAAAACATACTTACCGTTCAATCACTACGACCCGGCCTCAACCACCCCGCGTGGTAAGATTTGAGAATCAGACTAAATATTTTGCACTTAAATTTAGAAAAGTGAATCTGTTTCCTATTCGGGCTCTAATGCGCGCTTAGCGACAAGCGTCACTATGAGGTGAGTATAGACTGGTGCCAGTCTATACCTGATGGTAGGCTGGAGATGGGACTCAACCAGTAGCCTGGTTGAGGGTCCATAGGAATAGGATTAGGCATGTTTTTATAGTGGTTAATAAAACAACAGACCAACCCGCAAGGGGGGTCTGTGGGGGGATTTAACATCATTACCCCAAACCAACAATATTTTAAGGATGGCCTAAATGGTGATATCTCATTGAAAATTTCAGGTTCGTTTCTCTGTGTCTGAGCCACAGTTCCAAACCTTTCCCTGAAGCATATGCTTTCAGGGTTATCCATTCAGTTTCTCTGCAGAGTATGCCTTCGGGGAGCATACATCAATTTATTGATTAGCCTTGTTCTATTTATTCATTGTTTATGCAAGCTGTAAGAGCATATACATATATTGTTCTGGAGAGGACATTTCATTTAAAATTACAACCTGTGAGATACATACATGTATTGACCAATCAGAGTATTGCCAGGAAAAGATCATACATTGTCCTGTTAGAGGGAAGAATGTTGTTTCTTTTAGAAACATAGCATAATATTAAATATTCCACTGCGTGTTTGATCTACCCATTTCCATGACACTTGTCCTAGAGAGGACATACTTTTAACGGAAAATCAACATCTAAAATTGTAACCACTGGTAATTTTAAATTACATGCCACCCAAGCGACTTGTCATATTCCATCAATTAGCTATGTCCTGTAGATAATATAGACATGGTTTAAGTACATATTTTCAATATACTGGATTTTTCACGGCTACATGTATATTGTCCTGGAGAGGACATGACATTTTTTATTTAACAGAAAACACATGGTATGCATGAATAGCAACAAATTAGACAAATTGGACCGAATAACATGAGATAAGTTGTATAATATTCAGGAAATGGTGTGATGCATTAGTGACCACCATATTCACAATACATGCGCATGCATTCACCGATGATATTGTTCAGAATACATAAAAACATGAAATGAGACTTTAAATTGGTATTAAAACTGATGTAACTGTTGGAATACAACAAAAATTATTTGTAGAATTCTTTAAGAATCCTCATGTAGCTTGTTCGGCATAACATTAATTAGACAGAAGCACCCAAAATATGATATAACAGCTAAGTAATCTTCCCAACTGCTGAACGTAATATTTGCTCAAATGCACACTTAATTTGAAATCGCCCATATACAGATGCCACACTAACATAGCCACATGAGGCACACTAACACAGTCACATGAGGCACAGTAACACAGTCACATGAGGCACACTAACACAGACACATGAGGCACACTAACACAGTCACATGAGGCACACTAACACAGTCACATGAGTCACACTAACACAGTCACATGAGGCACACTAACACAGTCACATGAGGCACACTAACACATACACATGAGGCACACTAACACAGTCACATGAGGCACACTAACACAGTCACATGAGGCACACTAACACAGACACATGAGGCACACTAACACAGACACATGAGGCACACTAACACAGACAAATGAGGCACACTAACACAGTCACATGAGGCACACTAACACAGACACATGAGGCACACTAACACAGCCAAATGAGGCACACTAACACAGTCACATGAGGCACACTAACACAGACACATGAGGCACACTAACACAGTCACATGAGGCACACTAACACAGACACATGAGGCACACTAACACAGACAAATGAGGCACACTAACACAGTCACATGAGGCACACTAACACAGACACATGAGGCACACTAACACAGTCACATGAGGCACACTAACACATACACATGAGGCACACTAACACAGTCACATGAGGCACACTAACACAGACACATGAGGCACACTAACACAGACAAATGAGGCACACTAACACAGTCACATGAGGCACACTAACACAGACACATGAGGCACACTAACACAGTCACATGAGACACACTAACACAGACAAATGAGGCACACTAACACAGTCACATGAGGCACACTAACACAGACACATGAGGCACACTAACACAGTCACATGAGGCACACTAACACAGACACATGAGGCACACTAACACAGACAAATGAGGCACACTAACACAGTCACATGAGGCACACTAACACAGACACATGAGGCACACTAACACAGTCACATGAGTCACACTAACACAGTCACGTGAGGCACACAACACAGACAGACACATGAGGCACTGTAACACAGTCACATGAGTCACAGTCACACGAGGCACACTAACACAGACGGACACATGAGTCACATTAACACCATCACATGAGTCACACTAACACAAGCACATGAGTCACACTAACACAGTCACACGAGGCACAGTCACACGAGTCACACTAACACAGATGGACACATGAGTCACACTAACACCATCACATGAGTCACACTAACACAGATAGACACATGAGTCACACTAACACCATCACATGAGTCACACTAACACAGAAAAGTTAGTCACACTAACACAGACCCATGAGACAGAGTCACATGAGACACACTGACACAGACATATGAGGTACACTAACAAAAACTAAAACATACACATGAGACACACTCATACAGATACATGAGACATGCTAACACAGACAGATGTGTCACAGTAACGCATGTACATAGTACACCCTAACACAGACACGAGTCAGACTAACAGTCACATGAGTCACACTAACAGAACTGACTTTACAAGAGTTACACTAACACAGACACATGAGTCACACTAACACAGTGTTAGATGAAACACAAAAACACAGACACATGAGTCACACTAACACATGCGACACACTATAACGCATGTCTGTGTTAGGGCGACTCATGTGTTGGTGTGACTCATTTGTCTCTGTTAGTGTGGCTTGTTTGAGTGTTTTGGTACCCGTCTATGTTAATGTGACTCTTGTGACTGTGTAAGTTTCTCTATATTAGTGTGAGTCATGTGTCTGTGTTAGTGTGACTCAATATGTCTGTGTTAGTGTGACTCAGTATGTCTGTGTTAGTGTGAGTAATATGGCTGGGATTAAATTGATACCACCTCCCTCTGTGAGCCGCACATCAATGATCCGTGGCTCCTAACAGCCTCGCTGTCAGTGGGTGGGTGGGGTGTAATTGTATTTGCTAATAATTAGGATGCGATCAGACAGATAAGACATGACAGTGATAGACTGAATATCCATTTAGAAATATGCATGTACGTCAATAGTGTAGGATTGCACAATTATTCAGTTTTCATAATCATGATCTATTTGAAAAATTAATAGCGATTTTCAATTGTATTGTACATGCGTACATGTCATTGTGCATTAAGTTGGGGGAACTTGAACAGAGTTTTATTCAACGCAAATAACTATGCAACAGGGAATATTTTGACTTTTACCGCTAGCATTGGTAATATCTGAAAAGACCTATAAACTTTATTTCAAAGGAGAATCGCTAATGTTATGCTAGTAATTCTTGCTAATTTTATTTGCTAAAAGTAAAAGACTGAAAATTGGTATATCGCTGACCAGACCACTAAAAACGCCTCCAGTCTAGTTGCCAGATAGTAATAGGCGTTAAGAAATGCTATTATGAACAATTAGAGTACTATTTCCGAAGACAATGTCGATACAATCTGGCAAAACCCAAACAGCCCAATGTAAGCGACCAATGTAGAATGATCAAAAAATCAAACGTGCGATAAAATTTGCTTATGTTGCAGAGCCTCTGTTGATAAAACTCTTGTAATTGGAGGCACATGACATGGTCTCGCGAGATCTCATGCGCTAACTGAAGTTTGAGACAGGGAGGGGATGATCGCATTGATCTATAACCCTTCCTGTTATCAAATGGGTATGTGCACATTCTACTCCAATATTTGGATCGAATTTAAGGTACATTACTCGGTTACCACCACGTTATGATAATAATAGCAAGTTCCAAGTGCAAGATATTTATATCCGAGTACTGTCTCTAAAAATTGTTGATGCTTCTTAATTTGATTAAACCCTAGTATTAATATTGATGTACTGTAAAATCCCTATATACTGCGCTATCGTGCATAGTGCGCACCCCTAAATTTGACCAAAATCGGCCTTAAAAACCCATGTTTTCGTGCATAGCGCGCAGTAAGATCGAAAGACATGTGAACGAAAACTGGTAGCAAAAAATCACTGACTTACTGCATGTCGAATATGCTTTCCTTTTAAAATCCAGTTTGTGGCATGGGTTAATCTGTTGTTTAATCATGGGAATATCAGTTGCCTACACTTTTAGCAAATATTTTGTATTAAACTTTATTGAACGATATAAAAATACAAATATAATTTCCACCAGAACAGGTTAGAATCTGAATCTTTGACTGCTGTGACCTTTAACCTTAACCTGTCAATCATAATCATCAACCATGCCCGCCGATTGGTCGAAACATTATCACGTTTAGCGCATAGAAAACATTCCTTTCTATATCTATGTAAATGCTAGATCACCTTGGAAAGCATCGGCTCTCATTTTTTTGTTAACGCATTTGTGTCTGTATCTGGGTAGCAATCTATGGATTTTAAACATCTTTATGTCCAACTTAGGAAGACAAGAGTAACGTCCCTTTATATAGATATAATAAATGCTAGATTGCCTTGGAAAACATCGGCTATATCTACTTATTAGTAGGTAAAACCGGGGGGGGGGGGGGGGGGGGACCTATAGGTTTGTACTCCGTCTGTCCATCTGTCGCAGTTGGTTTTCCGCACTTTTTTTCGCAGTCCAAGGTATTCAACTGAGAATTGGTTTATTGCTTTGTTGTGAGAAGTTACAGACAAAGTTCGAGTTTCAGGCGTATACATCAATTTTTGATGGAGTTATACGTATACCACCTTTCGAGTTAAGAAATATGAAAAATATCAGCTTTCCGCACTTTTTTCGCACTCCGAGATATTTAGGCGAAAATCGGTGCATCGCTTTAGTATAAGAAGTTACAGAGCAAGCTTGAGTTTCAGACATTTTCGTCAATTTTTCAGGGAGTTATGCCCCCTCTCGTCTTATGCAATACGAAAAATATTAGTTTTCCACACTTTTTATCGCAGTCTTTCAAGATTTTATTGTGAGAACTGCTACATTGCTTTGTTATGAGAAGTTACAGCCCAAGTTGGATATTCAGGCGTATGCATAAATTTTTGATGGAGTTATTCCCCCTTTCGTCTTAAGAAATATGAAAAATATCAACTTTCCGCACTTTTTTTCGCACTCCTTCAAGATATTTATTTATACTGAGAATTGTTACATTGCTTTGTTATGAGAAGTTACAGACCAAGATCGGGTTTCATGCATTTGCGTCATTTTTTTAGTTATGTCCCCTTTCGACTTATGAAACACAAACATATCAGCTTTCAAGACTTTTTCCTTTAGTTCACCATATATAACTGAGACTTGGTTTATTGCCATGTTATGAGAAGTTACAGATCAAGTTCGAGCTTCAGCTGCTTTTGACAATTTTTAATGAAATTTTTGACTGTCAATCTCTAAAGATTTATATCACCAGGTAGGGGACATGTATTGCAAAGCAATACTTACAGAATGCTTGTTTCAACTTGTTTATAGTCTTGTCTGGATAGCAGTCTATGGATTTTAAATACGGATGGGTATTGCGAATGTATATCACGATACAGGGAGATTGTATCACAATACGTATCATGATTTATTGTTCAGTCTGAGGGAAACATTCTGTCCACTATTTATAATTAATTTCTAGTCATCCTCAGGCTCATAAAAGAAAAGCACAAGCCATGGATAGCAATCAGTGCATTTATTCTTTGTCATTATCACGGTCTGATGGGGGAAAGACCATGAAATGAATGCACTCATTGCTATCCACAACTAATCATTCCTATGAAAAAGATGACTTAAGAATCAATATTTTAGCTTCATATTCCTTCAACCCTTTAACACTCATATCAGCCAAAAACGGCATGTTCATTTGCAGACCAAAAGAAGACTATTTTTGAAAATCTACCTCTGGAATGACTGGCTCGCCAAAGTATTGATAATACCTCCCAACTCTAATTTTAAACATCTATGTCCAACTCTGAATAAATTAGAACAAATTACAGGCAACAATGGCATTGTAAAAAAGTCGAATGATGTTTTATTTGATCATTTTACAACACAATATGGTATTTAATAAAGGTACATGTATAACACAATATTTAGACAGTATTAAGACATTTCAACAGAGTTGTCCCCCTTAAATAATGACCAAATTTCTCAGAAAAACTTGGTTTCCACTTGATAACTTTAACTACATGTGCCTGCATGTGTAATTTATCAAACACTCAATCTTTACATATGTTGTAGTGTTGTAGCCACCATAGATTCACATGCATATACACACGCAATTTTGTAAAGGCAGGAATCTCACAAATTTGTTTTACTAATAACACCCGTCGGGGGACATGTGATCAGTACTGATCTTCTTGTTTAGTTTTGTAATCATCCACGATCATATTTTAAAGAATAATCGTGATTATTCAAATAATTGTGCAAACCTACATGTATGCACTAGATCATCTTTACTAATGCTTGTCAGTGTTTTCTTAAGAATGATAAACAACCATAAGGTTAAATATATGAACTTGCAACCTGATATCTGAGTATTTCCCGACATTTCCCATTGCCATTTCCCAGGAAATAGCCAACCGTGTATGAACTTCATCAAGATGCACTTCATAGATGAAGTAACAGCCTTGGTTGAAATGAGCACAGGCACAGTAAAGGTCACCGCAAAAGCTAGCCAGACAATGTTCGTCATAACACCAGAGCTGTGGTTTATCGATGTGCTGAACTACCTCAGCCACAGAGTCTCCTATGAGGCATGGGTCAAATCTTATTGGTGCACACAGCAGAAGAACTGGTTCCCCTATGAATGGTTTGACACTCCCGAAAAGCTACAATACACAGCGCTCTCTGACTCCAAAGCTTGGAAATCTAAGTAGTGTTGGGAATTGGTACTATTTTTGTGATCGATGATTGATTTTATATACTAACCTATGATCAATTAATGATTGATCATAACATGTTCTCCTATTTTACCCATTTTGAATGCAGTAATTAAAGCATGTTCAAGGATAATTACGCCTTTCAAACCCAGTCTCATAAATGACAGATTACAGCTTCCAGTCAAATAAGTTTCAAAATATTCAACATGTTATTGGTATGGTTGCTTTGAAATTAACATACTATTTCAGTGCTGAACGAATTAATGTCTTAGACTAAGGTGTAATACTATATAGTTGTAACAATTAAATTTACCAGTAAATTCTTTTCTAAAAAGTATTCGTTTCCTACACTGTAGCTTGACCCATTAACGTATATTAATAAAGTCAATTTATAAACAACCAAAATTGATTTCTGAAATCATGATCGCTCGGTTGGTTGAACATGTAAATCAATCAATCATCGATAAAATCGATTAATCGGAACAACACTACATCTACGCTCAAGGGTGGCGATTTCGCTAGCAAATACTGAATTATTGCTGATTCTAGGAAATGATTTATATTTTGACAATGACAGGAAAAATTATTATGAGCAATTTCTTTTTACCTGCCTGGAAACTCCCAAATTCAACACACACACACGCACGCATGCACGCATGCACGCACGCACACACGCACGCACACACACACACGATTTGTGTCTTTAGCTTCCAGGAACAAAAAGCGTTGATACATTACATTGTAAATTGCACTATTTCTGAGCAAATTCAGACAAATTTGTTAAATCAACTGTTAAAGCATTGAACTTTCATTCGAATACCCATCATACAACACAAAATACATCCACGGAGTAGCTCGATTGTCTTTTAAAATGTCACAAATTTACTAAATATTACAGAAAAAGGTATGGTGGTGTACATCCAAGTACTGGCGCACAATGCACCACAACACTGCCTGCATTATGAGGCGCTTTCTGATTGGTTCTGATTTCTGAAGAAGAAAATATTCCAGAACCATTTAAAATGCTACTCCTTAATTTGTGACCCTATTTCAACGAAACTTGGGTGGAATGATCCTAAAAGTAGGCTTATACATAGTAAGCGAGAATTTTGATT
The DNA here is from genome assembly GCA_034401795.1 of Chaetoderma sp. LZ-2023a. NCBI lineage: Eukaryota > Metazoa > Mollusca > Caudofoveata > Chaetodermatida > Chaetodermatidae > Chaetoderma > Chaetoderma sp. LZ-2023a. The sequence goes on from CM067370.1 coordinate 70,728,308, forward strand.
GGTCAATTTCTTTAGTGGCCATCTTGGATTTTTCAAAAATTATCCATTATGTCTACATTTGTTAAATGCAAATGATTCACATGCTAATGGTCCAGGTGAGTGTTACAGGCTCTTGGACCTCTTGTTGATAAGGGTATTGATAAGCCTTCTATATTTATTTTATGTTTGAAGTCAAGATTCATAATTGTAAAGTCGCCCTTCATGGTTGCATTGTAACCACATTTCTGGTTGAAAATTTACAAGTGGAATGTCTGGCTCGATAACTGAGCCAGTCATTCCAGTGGTAAATTAAAAAAAAAGTCTTGGCCTGCAATTGAACATTCAATAAGAAAATATTTGGATTTTCTTGACCAAATTTTACCATTAAAGGGTTCCATGTAACAGCGCTCCAGATAAGGCGCATATACATGTAAGCATACTGTATGCATAGAAATTGTCCATTTAAATATTCATGTCTACCATGTAAATACTGTACGCATCAGTGTATTAAACTGTCCATACTGGTGTACTGGCCTGTTGCCATTATCAAGTATACTCAATTACATGAATGTGACATACATGTACAGACATAAGCAGTAAAATCAGTGAAACGTTATGATCTCCATGTCTGCAAGAGGGTATTCTTTGCTTTATTACAAGACCTCTACATTACTTATCACTCCTATATGCACCTATATATGCGTGTCAGTGAGAAAAATTCAATTTGATATTGTTTTCGTACATATTGCCAAATAGGCTTAAATATCACCAGACCGTAGTTGTTCAACATAAATTTTAGTTGGAAATAGGATTACAGGCATAACTTTTACTCCTATTACAGGCATAACTTTTAACACCGTGAATGGTGATAAGTTCGACCCAGACCATAATCGACGGCAACAACATAATCCGGGTTGTTATTACACCACAAAAACATCCATTACCGTTCAATCACTACTTGCTAAATCAATTATCTGCATTTAGCTACCAGAATAAGAGTTTTATGCTTGCATACACACCTTCCCATGCCTATTCCTATTAATATGGACCCTCAACCAGGCTACTGGTTAAGTCCATCTCCAGTATATTGACTGATATAGACTGGCACCAGTCTGTACTCACGCTATAGTGACGTCTGTCACTAAGCGTGCTTGCGCATGCGCACTGGAGCCCTAATAGGAAACAGATCCACTTTTCAATTATTCTGCAAGCAGAACAACTACTCAAATATTTTCCAGAGAATTTTATAGCTTTGCGCTGTATCAGCTATACTTTGAGAGTGCTTCATATTGAAATAACTATGCCTACTATGAAGTCTATCCTCCCTAAGTTACGTTTAGGAAGTATATTCGTGGTTATATTGAATTTGATAACTATGTATATAAATGTTGCCGGTTTTCGTGAGGGTACTAACGTTTTCGTGGTAACTATTTTACTATGCCTATATCATCATCATCATATTAAATCTCTAGTGTACTCCAAGAGCCCTTTATCACTTTTCACTTAGTGCATTATAAGGAATTACATTTATTCCTATGAAAGTTTGTTTCTTGTCGTTAGGGAATTTGTTAACAAATTTGAACTTTCCCGCCTTTCTTAGAAGTACGTTTTTATGTTTCTAGACTTTTTAACGAATTTCCAAGCTGTATGCTTCATTGTTCCATTTCTTCGTTTTTAGGAGTCTGTTAAATCGGCCGATAAGACAAAATGCACGTCCGCCACATGTGATCGTCTTCACTCTGCGGAATTCGGAGCTCATGTGGGCTCGAAATGCACCTCGTGCACCCCCACAGCGATATGCGGGATTTGCAAAGGGTGGTCAGCTTCAGTTGCTACGGCCTTTTTTAAGGATTTGCCCACTAAACAACCGCTGCCCTCTGGTCGATCTTCCCCTACCTCCATTGCTGGTAAGACAAAAGCTGTGTCTTTTGCAAAATCTAATGTATCTAATCCAGCAGCAAGGAGGGGGGGGGGACCTCTTCGGCGATTTCTGAAGCCGTTTTGGCTTTATTTGCAAGATTTGAATTCTTCGCTGCAGTCTTGACTAAGTCTTTAGATGAAAGAATTTCTTCTGCCATCATGGAGGCCAAGAAACAGGACGTTTTTCTGATTCGGACAATAGCCCAAGGGCTAGCGGGCGTTCCCGCAAATGGGGAAAACCGATTCCTCTAACGTCAATTCAAGAAATCAGGTCTCCTAAGCAAAAGTCTAGGGCGAAAAGGTCTCGAAGGTGATCTTGAGCAGGTCACCGTGTCAAGCCCACATTAGTCTTGAGGGTGATAGACATAACCCTCAAGCAGTGGTAGCGGCGGTGGAAGCCCCGTCCAAAAACATTATGCTAATGCCAAAATTTCGGTCATACCGGTGATCAAAATTCTTCATAGGTCACCTATAGCCAAAAGTCTGCTTTCTAGTACTTCCGGTTCCGTTGTGGTGGATTCGGGTCCTCGGGACTCGGGTTTACGTTCGTTTTCCGGAGCTACTTCCGTTCCGACCGTTTCCGGTATGACTTAGGGTTTTGCAGGACATCCAGGTCTTCAAGATCCGGTTCCTGCTTCCGGTTTTAGCAGCGCTTCCGGTCATGCCGGATATCCGGGGTCTGTGGAGCCTTATTCTTTTTCGTCTTCTGGTAGAAGCGCTTCCATTTCCAGTTTGGATTCCGGTCTGTACACTTCCGCTTCTGGTTCTAGGGGTGTACTTCCGGGACATTCAGATCCGGATAGACTTCTGACTTCCGCTTCTGGTTGGGATGTAACTTCCGGGATAGCGAAAGAACATGGTCGGTTAGCCTCAACTAAGATACTTATCACAGCATCAACTTACGTTTCCATTTTCAGTTTCCTCGCTAGATTCGGAGAATTTTTCAGTGGATAGGCGTAAGGATTGTGATGATAGGAGTTTTGTAGGTTCTGGTTCTGAATTTTCACTCCAGGTTTTTTTCTCAGGATTCTTTAGTTTCCATTTATGGTTCTTTTCAGCCTCCTCAGGTAGTTGAGGTTGATTTGTCTTCTTCGGCTCCTTCTTTTCGTGAGGCTGTTTTGAGTTCATCTGCCTCGAGGTCTCCTTCTTTCTCCACCTCTTCTCATCCTCCAGGTTTTAATCCTATTCCTTCTTCTGCCTCTTCTCTTTCTGCTAAGGATTTCTCGTCCAGTCATTTGTCTAATTCGTCATCTTTTTTTCAATCATCTATTCCTCCTCCTCCGGGATTCTCCCGTCTCTTTTTCGATTGGTTCCTGTCAGGGATCATTAGATCATGCTCCTTCTTCTCCATCTGTTCTTCCAATTTCTTCTCTTCCTCCTTCCTCTTCTGCTTCTCTTTCTTTTGATCATCGTGATCCAGTGCATTGTTTCCGTTGTTCTTTCTCCCGCGTTAGAATTTCAGATTGTTGATTCAGGTTTAGATTTCTCTTTTTGATTTCTGTGGTTAGGAATCTTCTCTAGATCGTTCTTTTGTTTCGGCTTGTTTTTCGATCCTCTGGAGGTTTTCTGCCAGTGCTCTGGTTCATCCTTTCTTGTCTTCTAGTCAGGACCATGGTAGGGATTCCTTTTCTTCTGATCAAGCTTCTTCCTTTCCTGAGTCTGCTAGAAGACCCTGTTCTCCTATTTCCTCTAGAGCGAGTGAATCTTTAGTTTCAGGTGATTCTTCTCTTCTTCCTCGCCTGATCATTCTTCTCTTCCTTCAGTTCCCAAGTCAGTCAGGGCCAGGGATCTGAAGAGGTTTTGTCCAGTCAGAGCCTCTTCGGAAGACGGGTCCATGGCTCACAGGTGGATCGCATCTACTCTTTCTCTTCCTCTTAAGGAGGAATTTGCTATTGACCCTCCTTCTTTCGGGTCTACTCTCTCTATGTCGTATTCTTGCTCTTCTTCCTCTCCTCAAGTTCTTCCTATTGATAACTTAGTCGTAGATATGCTGGATTTCTTTGTTAATGATGTTAACTGTAAGGAGTTTTCTCTGTCTTCCAAATATGATGCTCCTGTTCAAGTTCCCAAGGAAGATTATTTGAAGGTTGCTACTCCCCAGTCTCTTTCTGATTTCTCTTGGGATGGTCTTCCATCACATTTAAAGGAGTCTTCCAAGGTTGAGCATTCCACTGATCTTTTTAGATGGGAGTATGTTTGCAGATGTCAGCTTAAGTCGGCCAATTTCCTTGCTCTGTTATCTGAAGCTGTTCTTAAGGCTGAAGAACATGGTGATCAGGTTCCTTTATCAGTCTTTCGTTCCTTGGCAGATCTGTGTTGTGGGTCACTCAGTTCTGTCTGTAGATCTTTGGGTTTCATTACCTCTAAGAGGAGATCCAAGAAGTTCTCTGAGGTTCAGATTTCTAATTCTTTGAAGAATAGTCTTATTTCAGCACCCCCGTTTGGTCAGAATATTTTCGGACAGTCGGCTCCTAGTCTAATTCGTGCGGAATCTGAGCGCCTGAAGGCCTCTAGGGAGCTTCAGGCTCAGATTTCCTTTACTAATCCTTCTTCGAAAAGAGATGTTTCTTCAGTGAAGAGTCCGAATTCATCTCCTAGAAGGAAGAGCCTCAAACCAGATCAATTTCGGGCTTATCCCTCTAGGATTATTAATAATTCCAACCGTTCTTCCAATATTCAAGATCGATCCGCGGAGGAGGATCGCTTTGATTCCATATCCTCTCATCGTTCTAGGACCCAAGTGAAGCAGTCCAGTGCCTGTTTCCCAACGTGCCAGTAGGAGGGCGCCTTTCTCTGTTTTGGGAGAATTGGCAGGCCCTCATTCAGAACTCCTGGCTAGTTTCTCAGATACATTGGTTTTATGCACCGTCATGGATCCGTCATCCTCCTCTTCTTTCTGTCTTCCAATCTGGAAAAATTGGTTGCCTTGGAAGAGGAGTTGGAATCCATGATTGTCAAGAGGGCAATAGAAGAAGTTCCCCACTGGAGAGTAGACCTGGGCTACTATTCAATCATCTTTTTAGTTTCCAAGAAAACAGGCGGTTGGCGTCCTATCATAAATTTGAAAAAGCTAAATCTTATGATTCTTACCCCCAAGTTCAAGATGGAGACAATCTCCCAGGTCATTTCCAGTTTAGATCAGGGGATATGGGCGTCTTCCATTGATCTAAAGGACGCCTACTTTCATGTTCTCATTCACCCTTCCTTCAGAAAATTCCTGAGGTTTGCTTACAAGGATCGAGTTTGTCAGTTTCGCACCATGCCCTTCGGCCTGACCACGGCTCCCTCCCTTTTTACTCGTCTTGAATCAGCCGTGGTAGGAATTTTACACCGTCGTTCTATCCATCTTCACGTTTATATAGACGACTGGTTGGTAAAAGCAAGGTCATCCTCAATTCTCCCAGGAATTCTTCCAGAGGTTTGCCGTCTGGCATGCAACCTAGGGTGGATTTTAAATCAAGCCTAGTTCCATCTCAAACCTTCATGCATCTAGGCGTTTCTTTCGACCTGGCCCGGGGTCTAGTCCTCCCCTCAGATCCAAGGATAGAGGCTTTATCAGTGGCAATGGAAATCCTGTCTTCTTCTCCCATGGTAAGAGCAAGATTTCTGTTAAGAGTGATAGGTTTGATGGTCAGCGTAGAGAATGTAATTCCTTGGGCGGCGCTGATGAGAAGACCCTTCCAAATGTATTTAATGCCTCTTTGGAAGCAGTCAGTTCACTCTATTTACCATCAGATTCCCATCAGAGAACACTTGATCCCTCATCTAGATTTTTGGAAGAATTGTTCTCTGCTTCTGATGGGTGTTCCACTGGTAAAGTCCTCCCCTCAGGCGATTATCTTCACAGACGCTTCCCAGGAGGGATGGGGAGCAGTCTGGGACTCCCTGTCGGTTTCCGGTCTTTGGTCCCTGGAGGAGTCGACAGCCCATATCAACATTCTGGAGTTGTGGGCTGTCAAGAAGGCTCTCCTTTCATGGTAAGATCTTGGGATAGGTCTCAGTCTCGATTCGGTCGGACAATTCGACAGTGGTTTCTTATATCAACAGGCAGGGGGTACAAGGTCATCCCTCCTTTGTCTAGAAGGTTGGAACCTTCTCTTATGGTGCCGCAAGAATCAGATTTTTCTAGTGTCTTCTCATGTCCCAGGCAGTCTGAATTTTCTTGCGGACCAACTGTCACGTCCCAGCAAATTCGCCCACACAGAGTGGCAGTTAAAGAAGTCGGTTGTCAAAGCGATTTTCAGTCTTATGGATCGTCCTCTAGATCTGTTTGCGACATCTCTGAATGCCCAGAGCTCCTCTTACATGTCTCCTTTTCCGGGCAGTCAAGCCCTTGCGGTGGATGCCCTGTCTCAGTCCTGGACAGGAATGTTCGCCTATGCGTTCCCGCCAACGATTTTGATTCTGTTAGTGTTGAAGAAGGTCAAAGATCAAATCTGCGAGATTCTCTTGATAGCTCCCTTCGGCCAAAGAGGATTTGGTTTATAAACCTAGATCTACTGGTAGACTTCCCTCATCTTCTTCCAGTCTCCCAGGATCTTCTATCTCAAGTAAGAGGTCTTTGTGTTCATCCAAACCAGAAATTTTCAATCTGTGTGTTTGGAGGATTTCGAGCATCGCGTCCCTGAGATCAAAATTTCTTCAAGATCTCAGGAAATTATTGATTTTGCCAGAAGAGAGTTGACCCGCAGAGTTTATAAGGGTCGACTTAAAATTTTGGAGAATGGTGTTCAGACCAAGGTCTCGTGCCCGATTCAGTTTCTATTCCCCAAGTATTAGACTTTTTATCTTATCTGTTTGATTCTTTAGATTTATCAGCTAATACGGTTAGGGGATATAGATTTTCTGTGGCATCTTCTCTTCCTTGCCTTCTGAATGCCGATGTCAAGGATACTAAGACTCTTAATAGTTTTATTAGAGGTCTAGGCAATGTTCGCCTGTACCTTCATGGAATTTGGCTTTGGTTCTTCAAGTCTTGGCAGGTCGCCATTTTGAACCTATTTCCTCTATCAGTATTAAACTTTTAACTTTTAAAGCTGTTTTTCTTGTTGCTGCTGCCTCTGCTAGAAGGCGTTCAGAGATTCATGCTCTTTCTGCTGAAAGGGACAGATTTATAGTTTCAGGAGACGGTTTAGTTTTATATCACAGAAGGGATTTTTTATCTAAAACTCAGTCCTTTCCTGCTAGTCCGATCATTTTAAAATCATTATCGTCTTTTTCGCCATCCGACATATTCTGGTGTCCTGTTAGGGCATTAAGAATGTATAAACAGCGAACCGATTTTAAAAGAGTTGATCCATCCCATTTATGGGTTTCCTACGCGGAAGAATTAGCTAAGCCGGTCTCGAAGTCTACGATTGCCAGATGGATTTGTGAGACAATTCAGCTTTGTTACGAGATAGCTTCTCCAGATCAAATTAATCTCTCCCATATTAAAGTTCACGATGTTAGAGGTATGGCTACCTCTTCTGCACTTTTTGCCGGTTCGTCTTTAGATGAAGTCATGCAGGTGGCAGGATGGAAATCTGAATCCACTTTTACAACGTTTTATCTCAAAGATCAGAGTGCAGCAGCATCATCAAGTCACTCTATAGAACACCTCAATCAGAAGATGCCTACCATCATCTCTCGAGGCCAGAGCAAGTGACCATTTTTCGTCTCAGAACTGGACATAACAGACTAAACTAACACATGTACAGGTGGTTCCACCTTACGACATCGCCCGCTTGTCGTTGTGGAGAAGCAGAACAGACCACAGAGCACATACTTCAATGTTGCAGTACGTATCAGCTGCTGAGAGAAGAGATCTGGCCTTTGTCAACCTCTTTTCTTGAAAAGCTGTATGGGCCTGTAGAAGAACTGCGGAAAACCACAGATTTCCTCTTGAGAACAGCTCTCCAAGTGTGATACCAGCGATCGAAAAGAAGAAGAGTGCAGCAGCCTCCTTCTTTCGTAATATTACGATTTTAACCAAAAAAGCCGAAGACCATTTACCAAGCACATTCCACCATTTTCGTTAAGACTGTGCGTCTGTAAGAAATGGTGAGAGTTTATTTTGGTTTTTATTTATTTCTTTAAGTTCATGTTTTCTTTATTTGATAATCATGGTGTGATTGATTTAAATGCACTATTATGTTATGTTATTAACATTTGGATAAGATTGGTTTGATTTTTATCCTTGTTTGTTGATTCTCAAATCTCCAACCTAATGTTTAAGTGGGGCACTGACCAAATCTACGGGTTTAGGAAGTAGTGATTGAACGGTAATGGATGGTTTTGTGGTGTAATAACAACCCCCCCCCCTTGCGGGTTGGTCTGTTGTTTTATTAACCACTATAAAAACATACTTACCGTTCAATCACTATGACCCGGCCTCGGCCACCCCGCGTGGTATGATTTGAGAATTGGCCTATAATATTTGGCACTTAAATTTAGAAAAGTGAATCTTTTTCCAATTTGGGCTCGCATGCGCAAGCGCACTTAGTGACAGACATCACTATAGAGTGAGTACAGACTGGTGCCAGTCTATATCAGTCAATATACTGGAGATGGACTTAACCAGTAGCCTGGTTGAGGGTCCATATTAATAGGAATAGGCATGGGGAGGTGTGTATGCAAGCATAAAAATCTTATTCTGGTAGCTAAATGCAGATAATTTATTTAGCAAGTAGTGATTGAACGGTAAGTATGTTTTTTATAGTGGTTAATAAAACAACAGACCAACCCGCAAGGGGGGGGGGGGGTCTGTGGGTGGTTTGTCTTTCAGAAATCTCCATGAAGGCGTATCTTACGTGTATATGGCATTTTCTATTTAAGGATAACATATGAGTGGAGATAGAGGATTTTCCAATTTTGAATATTTCATTAGATGCAGCAAAAATATTGGTAAAAGCTTGTTCTTTCACACTTATTTTAGTTGGAGGGGTATTTATAGCAATAACTTTTAAATTGAAATTTACAACAATTTCCGTAGACCAAAGCATTACTCTGAGTCTACCAATAACAACTGCAAGTTCTCTTCACATGATTTAGTTTACCAGCAAATATTAAAAGATCTGTTCTGTTATTACAGTAATATATTAACTCTTCTAACCTAGGATTATATTTTAAAGTGAAACACTTGTCAAGATTAAATGAACAATATTAAAATTGCAATATCCTATATTTTCAGAATGACAAGTATTATTACAGCAATAATCTTTATTCATTTGCCAGTATACCACAGAGATATAGTCTTTAGCATGCTAGTGTATCCCTTTTGGCCAATTGTATCCGCACCCTATAACAGAACTACGTTTAAGATTTAAACAAATTTTGATCTAAAAATAGATTTTTAATCAGAATTAAAATCTGGTTGGCATGACTGAATAGTTAGTTAGTTCCTAAATAGTAATGAGACCGACACATTCTGCCCCAACTATAACATGTTACTGTAACATTGGATACTTTTGAATGCATGCTGGCCGTAGGAAATACCGTTTGGGTTGTGTGGGGTTGGGGTGTGTGTGTGGGTGGGTGGGAGGTCTACCGTAGTTTAACACTGTTGAAAGTAGAAGTACATGTATGGTGTGCGTTTGTGTAGGCGGATGTAATAAAATTTGGAATTGATTTTAAAGCACATACATGTAGCAGGCATTCATGAATAATCTTGACTGAATCTTATCATCTAGACTGCTTGATGATTCCATTCACGTTGCTTCCACACCACCCAACAACACACACAGTACATATTTTGATTGCATGAATTATGCCCAGTGAAATTGTCATAGCAAATTCGTGAACCGAACAATAAGTTACGCAGAAAAAATTATCCTAGTGGAGGGTGATAATTGCCCAGTAAGGTTCAATATTCTCTCAGTAACAACAAGTCTTGTACTCATGACTTCACGGTACGCATCAGTTGAAAATTTAAGGAGTGGCATACTCCCAACTGAAGAAAGTTATCCGGTGCACTGAGAGACGGAATGGGTAATAATTTAAAGGATTATATTATATACTCTTCTATAATAATTGATTTTCTGTAGTTCACCTCCCCTCTGATCCTCCCTAATACGTTATAATCTCCACAACGCTATGTTATTACCAGTATACAGTACATATAGATTTTCTCTGTGGTTTGCTCTAAATATACGTGTAATATGGAGTAATATTTGATATGTATGTATATACATGTATGTGTATATATATACAGTACAGCTCAGAAATAACTTAACAGTTAACAAAAAATACCCTCAGAAACAGGTTAGTATAATTTTGAACAAGAAGTAAGAAATATTCTCTTAAATATTTCGAATATAATTGGATAAGGCAGCCATGATTATCTTCAAATGCAGGGGTTGGGGTGGGGAGGTTAGGTGGGGGTGGGCGCATTTCGATATAGCGATCAGCATGTCTGTCCATCTGCCCTCTTCTTTTCAACGCAACTCCTACATTTTAGTTGCGATTAGTTTGAAATTTAATACGTTTTATCGTTAGCACCTCAAGATGTGCATGTGCTTTTATCGTGGCCAGAAAATGCTTCATTGCAGAGTTATTCCCTTTTAAGAATCTTGAAGTCAGAATGACTGCATTGCCAATCATTTCTTGTCAACACAACTCCTACAGTTTAGTTACAATTCTTTGGAAACTTGGTTACCACCTGAAGATGTGCATGTGCTTTTTTGTGGCTGGGAAATGGTTCATTACAGAGTTATCCCCTTTTAAATATGTCCGTCCGGTCAGGCTTTCATTTCCGGATGATAGCTTGAGTTCTATTCAAGGAATAGTTACTAATCTGGTGTGGGAGCTTCTTGTTGGTCCGCAGAACCCTATCGATTTTTGCATCAAACAGTCAAAGGTCAAGGCCACTTTGACATAATTAATATTGCGTTTCTAGATCCATGATAACTGAAATTCTATTGACGGGAGCGTTACCAATCTGGCATGGGAGCTTCTCTGTGGGGTTTTGAAGAACCCTATCGATTTTGGCGTCAAATGTTAAGGTCAAGGTCTAATTAATTACATAGTATTGCGTTTCCGGATGATAACTCGAGTTCTATTGAGGAGATCATTACCAATCTGGCATGGGAGCTTTTTCCTTGGTGGTCCAAAGAACCTTATCGATTTTGGCGTCAAGGTTACGCTGACCAATCTTGGATGGGAGGTTGTGCTTGGCGGGAGGTGGGGGTGTGTGGAAATACTTGAGCAATCTCTGATTGTCATTTTTGTTATTTGTGTAACTGCTGGTGGTGTGATATAGCGATCAGCATCTCTGTCTGTCCATCTGTCTGTCTCTCTGTTTGTCTTTTTGTCTGCAATCATTTCTTGTGAACACAACTCCTGCAGTTTAGTTGTGATTTCTGAAGAAGTGCATGTGCGCTTTTCTGCAAAATCCATCCAGAGTTGCCCGAGTTACAGTATCTCCCTGAGACAGGTAAAATTCGTAAAAAAAATTTCTTTTTCGCGCCAGATTTTCAAGCGCTTTGAAACTATGCTCGCAATCTTTTTTCAGTGTTCCTGTTACAGTCTACTTTAATACGCAGTGCTATGATTCTGTTTCTGTCAAATCTATCTATATTCTCCAGAGTTATCTCCCCTGAAATACTTAAGATTCATCAAACTTGTCTAGTTCATGCCAGATCTCGAAGAATTTTGAACCTATGCTCTCTTTATCACCGAGTATATTACTTGGAAGAAGCAGCGCTATGATTCCGTTTCGAAGAAATTCATTCTTATTTGCCTGTACCTCCCTTGAAAAAGTTGAAATTCACCAAAATTTTGTTGTCCGGGCATAATCTTTGAACGGAATTGAACCCACACTTGCATGACTTGCAAATCTTTCTCAATGGATATATTATGGGAGGATGCAGTGTCAGGATTCCATTTTTCATTGATTGGTTTTTATACACCCACGCCATGCGGGATCGTATTATGTGATGGCGCTCGTCATCCGTCTGATTTCTTTTCCGGACCAGATCTCAAGAGTTTTAAACCTACACTAACAATTTTTTTTCAGCAGATGTGTTAGGGATAGACGAAGTGTCATGATTTGGTTTCGGCAAATTCGCCCATATTCGCCTGAGTTATCTCCCTTGAAAAGCTAAAATTTGTCAAAATATTATTGTCTGAGCCGGATCTTGAAGAGTTGAACCTATGCTCACAATTTTTTTTCAGCCAATGTGTTAGGGATAGACGACATGTCATGTTTTCATTTCGGCAAAATCCGAGTTATCGCCCTTGAAAAGCTAAAATTCATCAAAATTTTCTTGTCCGACCCATATCGCGAAGAGTTTTGAACCAACATTTAAATTTTCCATTCATCATGTGTTAGGGATGGACGAAGTGTCATGATTTCGTCTCGGCAAAATCTGCCCATATTCGCCAAAGTTATCTCCCTTGAAAAGCTCAAATTCGCCAAAATTTTCTTGTCCGAGCCAGATCTCGAAGAGTTTTGTACCTACACTCACAATTCTTTATTTCAGCAGATAGAGGGATAGACGAACTGTCATGATTTTGTTTCGGCAAAATCCACCCATATTTGCCAGAGTTATCTCCCTTGAAAAGGAAAAATTGGTCAATTTTCTTGTCCGGTGCAGATCTCGAAGAGTTTGAAACCTACACTCACAATTTTTTTTTCATGAGATGTTTTATGGATAGTGTCATAATTTCGTTATAGGCAAAATCTGCCCATATTCATCGGAGTTATCTCCCTTGAAAGGTTAAAATTCATCAAAATTGTCTTGTAATTGTCATGATCAATGCGGCTGTGAAGACTTTCAAGAATTTTAGTGATGTCTTTGCCGTGAATTCCAAACGTGTACCTAATAGAAGTCACATTTAGCATTCCTCAAACAAGTATGCCTGCGGGCATAAGTTGAGTTTCACTAAAACTCTTGTTCTAAAATATTGTCCTTTACAAAGTATGTTATTCTTAACTCTTGATGTATGTTTATCTGAAATGTTTGGATCATGGGTTGGGGGGTGGGTGTGTGTGTGTGTGTGGGGGGGGGGGGTTGTGTGTCTTTTGATGGCTCTTATTTTGTTTTAAAGATATAACTGATCTGTACTGTATCGAGGCTCATTTATTCACAACATAGATATTCATATATAGATAGTTACACTTTGTATCATGTTTTTAGCAACATCTATTAAAAATTCAATTGTAGTTCAGTTACGAGAAAAATAACAATATAATTATCACATGGTGAATCTGCGCAAGTGCTGTAGCGCCGTACACACTACTCGGTGTGACAGTTTGTGGAATATTTCTGAATGGATCATAATTATAGAAATGACTGTAGTCATATTGATTTGTTTACGTGATGGAGCCCTTCACTGCATGCAGTTGCTTTGTTTTTGTGTTCGTTATTATGAAAGATAGCAATAGCTTGCAACAACTATTTTCAAAATGACAGCTACAATTTTGAGTTTCTCAGCGTGTCAAAGCAGATATATATCATATAGTAGAATAACAGATAACATTATACCTTGCATATTACAGAGCTTTACGCTAATAAATGGACCCAGTGGTTCATAATTAGTAAATGGTGGCTGTATGCCAATAAAGCGTTCTCTAGCTTGTTATTGCTAGTATGTATTGTCATCTTAATGTTGCAATAAACCAGCACTCTGCCATAATGATATTGACCACTCTTGTGTCAACTTAACTGTTTAACCCTTTAACCCTCGAATTTGTTCAAGAACATTTCAAATTTCTCATAGAAAATGTTCATTTGCAGATTAAGAGGCTATTTTTGAAAATTTGCCACTGGAATGACTGGTTCGGTTAGTGAGCCATTCATTCCAGTGGTACATTTAACCAAAAAATAGTCCTCTTGGTGTGCAAATGGACCACTGCAGAAGTCGTTTATGGCTGCTATGAGTGTTAAAGGGTTAATGGTCACATTGGCCAAAACAATCTTGATGGTCTTGAAGAATATCCATTTGCAAGCCAAGAGAAAACTATTTTTCACAATTTATCATTGGAATAATAAGGAACCAGTCATTCCTGTAGTAAGTTTTCAAAATGTTGTCTTTTTAGTGTGCAAATGGACACTGAGTAAGCAAGAAATTGGGTTTTTTAACATTAACCCGCCAGTGATTATATGAAATATCAATTTGCAGGACAACGGAGTTATTTTTGTAAATAATCTACTCCTAGTGTTTTTATTATTGTTAATTATATTTACTTTTGATGGTTTTCAGGCGATGTTGACACAAGAGCAGTTAACCTAATTCAGTTACTGTTCAAAGCCATGAATGTTTAGGAACTAATTGTAGTTATAATGAAAAATGTTGGTAATTTTGAACATGATGGTGTAACTTGTTGCTGTCTTAGACAGTAACAGCTTACAACCCCAATTGAATGAATTCTAGTTCGCTCACCTGGCCCGAATGGCCAAGAGAGCTTATGCCATGGCGGCCGTCCATCCATCCATCGTCCATCCGTCAAATCGCATTTCAGTTACATTGTATGCTTTGACAGATTTCAACGAAATTCGCCTGGAAGGATTCTATGGTGGTAGGTTTAAGAACTTATATAGAGAATTTTGATTGGTAAATCTTTCTGGTGGCCATCTTGGATTTTCTGAAGATTTCTGGAAATCAGTTAAAACCTGGAAGAACTGCAGAAAACCACAGATTTCATCTTGAGAACGGCTCTCCAAGTGTGATACCAGCGATCGAAAAGAAGAAGAAAGAAGTTAAAACCCTACTCATTAACCACTTGACCGATTTCCAGCAAACTCGGCTGGACGGACCCTAGAGTGGTATGCTTCATAATCTGTATACAGAATTTTGATTGGTCAATTTATTTGGCAGCCATCTTGAATCTTCTGGAAAATGTTTGGAAATCGTTTAAAGTGCTATTCCTCACTAACTGCTTGGCTTGTGATTGGTCGGTTTGTCCTGCATCCATCTTCCATTTTCTGAAAAGTCAACTAGACTTTGTTGGAAGGATACTAGCTGGTAGGTTCAGACTTTTATTACAGAATTGTGATTGGTCAATTTGTCCTGCGTCCATCTTCCATTTTCCAGAAATTTTGGGAAGTCCATTAAAAAGCTACTCTAAATTAACCCTTTAGCCGATTTCAAGCAAACTCAGCTGGAAGGACCATAGAGTGGTATGCTTCACAGAACTTATTTAAAATATTTTAATTGGTCAATTTTTCAGGCAGACATCTTGGATTTTCCGAAGATTTTGAGAAATCAGTTAAACGGCTACTCATTAACTGCTTTGCCAATTTAAACCAAACTCAGCTGGAAGGACCCTAGACTGGTAGCTTCAGAATCGGTATACAAAATTAGAATGCTTCATTCTTTTTTTTGGTAGCCATCTTGGATTTTCCGAAAAATGGTGGGAAATCGTTTACAACGCTACTCCCCATTAACCGCTCGTTCCACTGACTATCTTGTTCTTGAAACTGACATCTCAGAAATTTCTATACTGAGCAACGTGAAACTCATTACCTTTAATTTCATCGATACCTAAGGGTTGATTACAGTTTGTTCCTTGATAAAACATGGTTGTCATGGACCAATCAAAATTCAAGGTTCAATCTGATTGTGTGGTCAGCGTCCATCATTAATTTCCTACTAAATATCATTTCTACTGAATTCCAATGTTGGATTTTATATCTTGTTACTGCTGAATTTAAATTATTATGTCTGTTTAAATGCTTTAGATCAAATGCTAATGGTCCAGGTGAGCGTTAAGGCCCTTGGGCCTCTTGTTAATTTTTAGAATGGCTCTTTTATAAATAACCATTTTATCATATGGACAGACTAACTGCTTAATGGTCAAGCCAAACATGACTCTGCGGTGGTCTTGAGACCCCTTAACCCTCTCACCAACAAATCCCTGAAAAAATACATTCTTTACGATGTATAACATATTGTGTTTAATATTTTGAAATTAATATGACTGAAAACCATTTCCAGCCATATTAATATCAAATACTAAACTAGTGAGTTTTCCTGTTTATTTACCCTGAGTTTAAGATACAGTGAATTTATCAGTGATAGAGTTAATGATCAAGCCAAACATGGCTCTGCAGTGAGTGGTCTTGAGATCTCTTAATGGTCACGCCAAACATGGCTCTGCAGTGAGTGGTCTTGAGATCTCTTAATTGTCACGCCAAACATGGCTCTGCAGTGAGTGGTCTTGAGATCCCTTAATGGTCACGCCAAACATGGCTCTGCAGTGAGTGGTCTTGAGATCTCTTAATTGTCACGCCGAATATGGATCTGCAGTGAGTGGTCTTGAGATCCCTTAATGGTCACGTCAAACATGGCTCTGCAGTGAGTGGTCTTGAGATCTCTTAATTGTCACGCCGAATATGGATCTGCAGTGGTCTTGAAAAATTCCCACTTGTAAGCCAAAAGATGACGATTTTTTTAGAATATCCACCTGTATCTAAAAAACTACGGATCCGATTTGGTTAAAATTTTAACACAATGAAGGAAATTGCCATGCAATAGGATTTCCAGACGTTGGACATGATCCGGAGAAAACAACCCAGATCCGGATCAGATCAAATTCTGGTTCTATGAATATCTCAGAAACTTGTGGTCTGATTTGGCTCAAATTTTAACACAAGAAAGTGTGTGACCATACACTAGGATTCCACAACATTTGGCGGGATCCGGGGGGAAAAAATGTGACAAAAATGGGAGGGCGAGGGAGGGTCTAATTTCTCTTGTCTGGAATGTGTCATACTTACATTTTAGCAATGACACAAGTGCGACACACTAGTTGCAGCAGGCGTCTTTGTTAGAGGCGTCAAAAAGTTTGGCATACTGATTGAAATACTAGTTGCAATTACAAATTAAATGTTGATGCTGATTATTGACAATAAGTTGTTACCCTCGGCCCATAAGGAGAAGCAGGTACTGGTTTCAGATCTGTGTGTGCGTGCGTGCGTGCGTGCGTGCGTGCGTGCGTGCGTGTGTGCGTGCGTGCGTGCGTGTGTGCGTGTGAGCGAGCGAGCGAGCGTGCGTGCGTGCGTGCGTTCATGCGTGCGTGAGGCCCTCCAGAGGCATATCTCAAAAACTACCAATCGACGAATATGCTCTGTTGTAGCAATGGCCATCTGTACATGTACATTCTAGAAATAACTTCTACATTGTTCTTGTTTCAGATCAAGACTGAGTCGCTTAAAGTGTCCTGTGTGGAGGAAAATTATTTCTACTGGATTTCTGAGAAGTCGAGGACAATATAAAATCTTCAAGATGTTGTGTGTCGCTGTCAAATTTGTTCTAAAGTGATGCCAAATGCATGTAAAGTTATGCTTAGAACAGCATCTGTTTTTCATTAGTGTGACTATAGCTCCAGAAAGATTGATGTGTGTTGGAACATTTTGACATGATATTACATATAGAAATATATTTTGAGAAGAATGTGTGCAGATAAAGTGTTGCATGCATGAAATCTTTCTACCGCCTCTTAAAATTTGTGTTACTTCATCCGATGTCTCTGTGCAAATACAGTAGACAAGACACTTTCCACATGTCATTTTAAGAAAGGACATTAACTGTGCTCACTCATGCATCATGTCCAGTGTTTTTTATTTTGGGGTTTACATATAAACACACTGTAGATACATTGTGTTAATTATTACAATACATTTGTAGCGGCTTCAGTATGGTTTGTGAATAATCAAGCCAGTCAAATGGAGCTATCCTGCTGAGCATATTATTATTAGACAAGCAATAGGAAAGTTTTCTCATTTTGTTATTTGCTCAAGAGGAGTGTATCATTAGTCATATCTGAGGTTTGTTAGTGATCCTAGTATATAGTTCACTGAATATGTGCTGTACTGTCTGTTATTAACTCGCTTTCTTGAACATTACTGGCACTTCTTATTATGTAAGGGAGCAAGTAGATAGAGATCTTAAAGTGATAGCCTCTGTAAACCAACCTTCTTCAACTGATATTGTCTGTCATCACATGATACAAGGATATATTATAAATAGCACATGGCCAGCGCTACTGGAGAGGCATTACCAGAGAATACTAAGCAGGCTATATGAGGCTACATGTAGGTGAGTATTCAGGTTCTCTACTGTTTTCCATAGATGTACTGTTGCATTTGCGGGTGTCATCAACATCGTTTTAACCCCTATTTTAACTATGGTTAGCAGAGGAAAGGATGGACTAGATTTTGGAAACAATGCTGCTGAAAGCCGATGCTGTCTTAACCCTTTCATGGTCAAGCCGGTCAGAACAGGCCTCTGCAGTGCTCTTGGGAAATGTACATTTTGCAGGCCAAGAGAAGACCATTTTCGAAAATTTACCACTGAAATGACTGGCTCGCCACTCATTCCAGTGATAAATTTTCAAAATTTTCTTGTTCTGCAAAATGGACATTTTCTAAGAGAAAGTTTTTGGACCAAATTTGACCATGAAAGGGTTAATATTGTTTGATTAATGATAACCATGCTTATTTCAATAGGTTAACCCTTTAACACTCGAACCTGTTTAAGAAGATTTCAATTTTCTCATAGAAAATGTCCATTTGCAGACGAAGAGAAGACTTTTTTTTAATTTGCCACTGGAATGACTGACTCGTTTATTGAGCCAGTTATTCCAGTGGTAAATTTTCAAAAATAGTCTTCTCTTGGTCTGCAAATGGACATTTCTCAAGACCACTGCTGAAGCTGTTTTTTGCTGATATGAGGTTAAAGGGTTAATAGATGAATACAAGTTTACCTATGTGAAGCCCGTTTCTCGCTAACTCCACCCACATTTTACACATGCTGGAATCAATTTTAAAACTTTGAAACCTGAATTACCAGAATCACAATTTCATGGTAAATATAAAGTGGATTGTATATTTTGAAACTAATTTGACTGGGTGGTCTTGCGTGAGATAAGTAGACAAGATATCTGGATTCAAATTTTTCTCTTAATATGAACTTATTCACTAGTCTTATTAGTGATTATAAGGGAACAGATTTACAGTATGTGACAAGATTTAAATTGCTGTTTAATTTCTATCTCTACCATTCATTGGCAAATTAATTACAGATCGAATTAGGAATGGCAATATATTTTCATTGTCTATTAATCATTTTGGAAGGTTTGCATGAGTACATTTCTAGTTTACGATTTATTTCAGACATTCCTTTCTTTAATAAATGTACATAGTATGCCCCTTATTATTCCTGTCTTTCTAAATGGTCTGTGTCCCTCCATGTACATGTTGGTCAGTCATCTCTATTTAAATATTTGGCCTTTGAAGGTAATAAAAAATATAGTTACACATTTTATCTGACCAGTTTATCTAGCTAAGTGATTTCAGTCACAATATCTGACTAGTTGAAAGATTGTTAGCTATAAATATACATGGACTGGTATTATATTAGTCTCCGGAATAAACATAGATCTGTATAAATTTATTTTGCAAATTTACTTTGAGCCTGTTTCTCAGCTAATCACTTAAATTAGGATGAGCTTAGCTTTCATTTCATCCCATTTATCACTGTATCTCAAATCTCAATTTTAAAACGACCTTATATGTACTTGTAAGCTGTAGAGTATTTTGAACAGAGTGAAAAGGGATCTAGATTATTTATAAATTTAACCTTTTCAATGCTACAGCCCCCACCCCTATGAATGAGTTTTATTCTCGTTTATCGAGCCAGTCATTCCAGGGATAAATTTTCTAAAATATTTGTCACTTGGTGCGCAAATGAACATTTATCAAGACCACTGCAAAAAGCTGTTTTTACAGCAGCTTCAGCGTTAAATGGTTGCAGGACAGTGTTATTTTACTAAGCATGAACAACTTTAGATTAAGTGGCTTTCAAAATAATCAGCAGTGTTTATCTATAGGATAATACATGTACATGTATATAGTACATGTATCTCATCAATCTCACAGACTTAAGACATTCAAAATGAAGTGGGCTGTAAACCATGTAGTGTAACCAAGGAATTTTCATGTTGTTCTTGTGTGTATTGTTTTAATAATGTTCCTGGAAATTGTTGATAGCTCAGACAGCAAGAACGTTGGAAATATTTTCTCCAGAAGGTGCACCAAACATCACTACTCGCCCTAGTAAAATAAACCACAATATCAGTATGATAAGGGTTACTATATAGGAGTTCACAGGCAGACACATTTTCCGCATAACTACGGTTCTTAGCCCTTTAACCATCAAATTTGTTCAAGAAAATACCTATTGCAGACATAATTTTTGAAAATTGACCACTGGAATGACTGGCTCGGTTATTGATGCAGTCATTTGAGTGGCCAATCTGAAAAAAATAGTCTTCTGTTGGTCTGCAAATGGACATTTCTCAGGACCACTGCAGAAGCCATTTTTTGGGCAGCTTGAGGGTTAAAGGGTTAACCGTTAACCCTCATATCAGCCAAAAACGCCTTCAGCAGTGGTCCATTTGCAGACCAAGAGAAGCTTATTTTTGAAAATTTTCCACTGGAATGACTGGCTCAGTAACTGCGCCAGTTATTCCAGTGGTAAATTAAAAAAAATTGTCCTCTTGGTCTGCAAAAGGACATATTTTCTATGAGAAAATTGAAATTTTCTTGAATAAATTTGAGGGTTAAAGGGTTAATAATACTTCAATCGCGCTTGTAATAATTTTCTGATCATACATTCAATTTAAAAAGATTTATTTGCCTCTTCTTTGGTTTGTGAGTTTTTCATGCTTTATTTCTTAGTTTGCTAAATAGGCTGTTGAGAAATGTATTAGGCCATTGTGTGATGTTTATGTACACCTCTCACAAAATGAAAATTTATAGCAAAAGTGTGAAGTGATATATCACAGTACATTCTCATTCACGAGTGTGTAGCTGGGATGGCTGGTAGACACCAGTTGCTAAAGGTGTGAGGAATATATGATACCTGAGTACGCGTAACCCCTTCCCCTATCTCATTTTCAAAGCAACCTTACAGGAAAACTTGAATATTTTGAAATTAATTTGACTTGGAGCTGTTGCTGTCAAATTAATTTCAACATATTCAACAAAATAAGTTTTATGTCTTGAAGAAATTAATTTTTCACTGATTTGTCGATGAAAGAGTTAATCACTCTACCACTGAAATTTCATGTTATCCCCAGAGGATGTTGAAACAAGGTCGATAGAATCTCTTTAGTTGCGGGTTAAGCCTGAAAAGTAGGTCACACTGAGGTCACACTGACTTAAGTTTGATATGCTGATACCTTAAACCTACATTGCATGCATAATATACCAAGTTTAATTACTGTAATCGAAACACAGATGAAATGGCAGCCCAGAATAAGCTTTTGTGACTGACTAATGAATTAACTAATGGACATGGCAATTTATTACACTGCTACCCGCATGACCACCTATCTAACACGCTCAGCCAATACTCTTCATACATGTCATATTTAAACATAGCACAAATTTGGGAAATATTCATGCCATTCACATTTGGAAGATTATGTGTCACTGTGACCTTGATATTTGACCTTTAACCCCCAACTGAACTAAAGCACACATTTTCGGGACCGCACGCTCAACCTTCTACCCAAATGTGTGCAAGATCTCTCCAGTAGAACCAGGTTAGTGACAAATTTTGTATTTCAATCACATACATGAGTGTTCAAAATATTGATTTCAATCTTGACACTGTGGCCTTGACCTTTGAGCATTTGACCCCAAATTTATCACACATCGTTAGGATGCCACAGTCAACCTTTGCCACAAGTTACTGTATCGGAAAAACTCTTGAAACGACAGCTCGGAATAGGTTTTTGTGACTGACTTAAACCAACTAATGAACTGGCTCACTCACTGACTAACAGACATGACAGTTTATTGAGCTATTACCAGTTGCTAAAAAATGGAGGTAAATTGAATTTGTTAGGTGAATTACCCATGTGATTGCAGACACCAGAACAACATTTTCATTAGTCTCCGTGCCCGGACATGTCAGGGAGGGATGGGAGCAGGGTGGAGGTGCGGGGCAGTGTCAAAAGTTAATGGAATTCAACCAAATGTGGTAGGTTACCTATATGATTGCAGATTGCGAGATAATGTTTAGCGGTTCTGCCCCCCCCCCCCCCCTCCCTCCCCACATCCCCGGATTGAGGGTAGGGCAGTGGTGATGCTGAAAGTCAAAGGCATCCAGTGAAACATCTTCCATGTATGAATCCTGCCTTGAAATTGAAACCCTGGCATATTATCATGTATGAATTCATTCGTTAAATACACATTTAAAGGCAAACTCACCTCATCATATTCTAACCATTCTGGTGATACAGTATGCTACACATAAAATATGCAGGGCAATTTTTTAAATAATTTTTCATGCCATCTGGCATCAAAGAAAAATATTCAGTCTTTATGCCACTTAATAGTGAAATGTTGATCTCCAGTCCATGAGGGCTGACATCTTCAACCAAACATTGACTGTCCGCCTCTGTGGAATATGGATTATTTAATTAATAGAATTGAAAGGGTAACAGTCTTGTCATTCTGATGTTTAATGTCATGTAACTACTATTTATATTATTAAATTATTAACTCAATCGTTAGTTACAATCTCGTTTACCAGTAGTGTACTTGTCTAAGCAACCATACAGACAGGCGGGTGAATATTTTGAAACTATTTTAACAGGACGCTGTTGCTGCCCTAGCTGCTGCTTCCAGTTAAATTAGTTTCAAAATATTCAACCTGATTGGTCTTACATAATAAAGAAAGTATTGTATTGGCACTTACATGAAATTACGCATTATCGGTTGACTCTGAGACAAAATGGTGGAGAACAAACTTAAGCATCAAGGCAATGTTAGTAAGCATATAATGGTGATATTATAAAAGGAATGTACTGGGAAGTAAATGATATTAAATCTATGTCATGTACATGATCATGTATGTACTATAATTAATCTATCAGTACGTAAATGTAGATGCGATTAGTATCCTTCTATGAAATTTCTGTTTGGCAGTCAAAATGTATAACTGCAGCATATTCGTCACAGTCGCGTCACAGTAAATGTCATGAATATTGGAATATTCACAGTTTATGCTGCTGAATTGTGAGGTTCTAAATATTATTCACTTCCATTTAGAATGATAACTGATGTATCTTTTTAGATTAATGTTGTTGAAAGCTGTTGCTGTTAGAGCGACAGATTTCAATAACACTGTTCTAAAAATATACAAAGCATGCAGTCTTGCTAAGTAACCCTATAACACTCATATAAGCCAAAAACGGCTTCTGCGGTGGTCTTGGGAAATGTCCAAATTTGCACACCAAGAGGACTATTTTTGAAAATTTACCACTGGAATGACTGGCTCAGTAACTGAGCCAGTCATTCCAGTGGTAAATTTTCAGAAAATAGTCATCTTGGTCTGCAAATGGACATTTTGTATGAAAAAATTTAAATTTTCTTGAACAAATTCAAGGGTTAAAGGGTTAATACTGACGCTTATGAAATATCCAGGTTGAGTAATGATGGGATCATGGAAGTTGCTTCACTGAGAATGTCCCTGGGAAAACATACCACATTCCTAAGTAATCTGCGTTGTTACACTTGTTTGTTTGTTATATCCCCAAACTGTTTCAAGATTAACATCATGGGGTAATTGTCATAGATATAAGCTTTATAAGCTTTTTTTTTTTATAGATGTACTCTGCATATTATTTTGCTCTACAATTTGAGGAAATGTTGTTTGTAAAATCTTAAGCACATTCCAGTCTAATTCCCTTGAAAACCGGTTTCTGAGAACCAAGAATGAAAACTTAAAGGAGTAAATAAGTGAGACTAATGTATAAAATTCATACATGGTAATTGAAAAGAAATAATAGAAGTATGTATGTATGTATGCTTGCAAGTGTACGTACATATGTACATACATATGTACGTACATAGGTATGTATGTAGCTGTCTAGGTCAGGCTAACTTGAATATTTGACCCAATTATAAAATATTCATTCAGGAAATTATTAGCTCACTTGGCCTTTCAGGCTCATACCGTGGCGACCGTCCGTCTGGCATCCGGCCGGTGCTCGGCCATCAACCTTTCCTTTAAACGACTTCTCAAGAACCACTGGGCCAATTTCAATTATATTTAGCATGAGGTATCCTTAGGGCACAAGAGATCCAAGTTTGTTCAAACGAAGCCGATCGGCCAATTTGGTCGACGGCCATCTTGGATTTTGGCAAATTTTTAGATATGTCTTTAAAAAGCTCAGAAACCACTTGGGGGATTGATTCACAACTCATGAAATATTATCTAGGACAAGAGCTGAACCAAGTTTGTTCAAGAGAACTTTATTGGCCAAATAGTTTGGCGGCCATCTTGGATGACCTTCTCCAGAACCACAGAACGGGTTAGGCCGAAATTTAGGATATATGATTATGGACTAAGGCCGATTATAGTTAGTCCAACGGAAGTTTATACATCAAACAACATGGCTGCCGTGGACCAATCAAAATGTGGCGTGTTTGGCGGGCATTTTGGATTTTTTAACAGATGGATTTTGAAACCGAAATTGTTTTTATATAGATTTTTGGATATGATGATTTCAAATTTGTCACTTTCAAAACTTTCAATTAAACGGTATGGCGGCCATCTTGAATCGTTTTCTCACCAAGAACTCCCATACTAAAGCAATGGGAAAATTAAAATGTCTGCTCGAGAACCACTGTTCCGATTTCAATTATATTTGACAGGAAGCCTCCTTAGGCCATCAAACGAAGCCGATCGGCGAATTTGGCAGGCGGCTATCTTGGATTTTGACCGATTTTTTTAGAAGCATCTAAAAATCTTCTCAGAAACCACTTAGGGTATCGATTCAAAACTCATGAAATATGATCTAGACCAAGAGCTGAACCAAGTCAAATTGTTCAAGGGAACTTGATTGGCCAAATGCTTCGGCGGTCATCTTGGATGACCTAATTTTCGCGAAAATCACTGCGCCATAACCGCTGAATGGATCGGGCCAAAATTTGGGATCTATGATTAGGGCCTAAACGCAATTCAAGTTTGTCCGTTGAAAGTTGATACGTCAAAAAGCAAATTTCTGAGAAAATCATAAAAAGACTGCTTATTAACCACTGGGCCAATTTTAATAAAACTTGCGCTAAACCTTCTTTACAGAAATTAGATTGGTAAACTTTTCATGTGAACATTTCGTTTTGTTCATTTGTGCCAGTGGCCAATAATTCCAGGTCAGCGATACAGGCCCCTTGGGCCGCATGTTTGGACAAAATATTTTGAAATTCACTTATTACGCTACGTGTATACATGTACATGTATAGAATATTAGGCTCAAGAGCCTTAAAACCGATATGCAGCTGAGCATCTAATCCCTTGTATGCCTCTTGTTCAAAATGACATTTAAGTTAATCAGCAATTTGAATACAACAGTACATTCAGCCATGTTCTGTACAATGATAACAGCTAGTCTTAATAGGCTCCATCATAATGAAATTGATTTTGAAAATTTCTCCACTTATTTACAGACATTGATTATGTACGTGATAACATGCATGGCATACGTAAATGTAGACTATGTATTTGCTATTTCCTGATAGCTATAGCTTTTACACACATTACTAATCTTACTCTTGCAGATGTAATTTAACCAGATGAGTCTGCCCAAACCCTCGGGGTTGAAAACCCCATCCAAGATCGGCAAACCCTCAGGACTGCCACAGCCCAAAGCAGAGATACCAGCTCCAGGATCTCAGAGAAAAGCACAAAGTAAGTCTAACTGAAATTAACTTTTTTAAATTATGTTTTAAATAAAGTAATATATGATAACCTTTTACAGTCTTAACTTTGATTGTCAATTTGTGGTGTTCAATTGAATTTGCTTTAATATTATGTCGATATTTCTCACATTACATACAAATTTCCCCCCGCAAAAAACATGCATCTTGAAATTACCCTAAATGCAGCTTAAATATTTCAAATGTTTTATTAATTAACTCTTTCAGCAGTAAAATCCCATGGTCTCAATTTCATGGTAGTCTGAATATGTGAAAAATATTGAATATTTTAAGTCTAATTTCTCTGAAAGCTTTAACAGTCAGTAACAGCTTTCAGAAAAATGTTATTAAAAATATTCAACAGAGTATATTGTATAAATAGTAACGAATATTGATTATTTAATTAATGGAATTGAAAGGGTAACAGGCTTGTCATTCTGATGTTTAATGTCATGTAACTACTATTTATATATCTTCCTAACCTAGTTATATTTTGTAAATTGCATGTCTGAAGAAAACTCTAATGGTCTTTCAAATGACTCAGAGCATGATGTACTGACCCTTTAACGGGCAAGACAGCCAAAAACGGTTTCTGCAGTTAAGTTGGAAAATGGCCATTTGCAGGTCACGAGAAAAGTATTTTTGAAAATTTATCACGGGAATGACTGGCTCGATAACCGAGCCAGTCATTTCAGTGATAAATTTTCAAAAATAACCTGTTCTCAGCCTGCAAATGTACATTGATTAAGCGACGATGTAATTCTCTTAGCCAGTCTTGATCATTGAAGTCAATCATCATTCCAGTATTAATTGTGTAGTAGATATTGTTCATTGATGTCTGTGACTGATGTTTCACTGTACAATATTGTCACCAGTGTAGCATTCTTTCAGTCCTATTGTAATGTAATCCTTTGCTGGTCACCTGAGCCAAGGGGGACAACTTATTTAATTTCTAATGAGCAAATAATGGGAATGGAAAAGAATATTTTTGAGAGATTTTTTGTTACAGTATATATACCCGTGTCAACAAAAAGATTATTTTTATTGCCCGTCCATGAATTCACTCTTGCAGTCTAAACTAGAATGCACTTGAGGGAGATGCTGACTCATGCCTTTGCGCTCTGTGTTAACAATGCATTTAGTGACTCCCATGACCTAGAGTACAGCTCAGAATTAAGTTAACATGTCCTGAGAACAAAAACGCAACAGACAAAAACAAAAATGCGCCAAGAAGAAAACAATAATGCATTAGATGCAAAATGAAAACGTAGGCAAAGAAAACATAAACGCCACACGAAGAAAACAAAGAAACACACCACCGCGCCAGGACAAAAACAACAAATAATAGTGACAAAGTATCAGAAAGCGTTTGGAAACAGACTATGAACACGGCTAGAGAGCATGCCATGTCTTCAAAATACCCTGCGCATTTGTGAAAAACATAGGCACGTTTCACACGCCTAGTAAATTGGAATGCCTGTGGACTTTGGCTTGTTACAAGTGGAAGTCGGTGTTACCCTTTCGAGTTGTCAGTTCTTGCTGTTCGCAAACAGATTTACCAAGAACCTACCATTCGACAATGGCACAGGAACAGTGTTTCCCGAACAAAATTTCTACTACCCATCAGATGAGGAGTGGAAATCTCGTTCGTGAAGGCTAAACATGCTAAATTGTTCTCGCTCTCAGTCTGCCATTCTAGAACAGTTTCAGAATGTTGTTCACGAACGACTAGAAAGGACAACACATATTTTCACGATGTTCTCTTAACCCTCTGGGCCCTACCAAGAATTTACAAAAAAGTGCTACAAACCCTACAGCCAAAAGCTGGAAACTTGCTTAGAACCCTAGCCTATAAGCGATAGTGGTGTGATAGCGGCGTAGTGCTACCATGCCAATTATATTAACTATTTTTGGCAAAGTAACAGCTCACTATATATACAACTATATATCATGAGAAAGGGCAATAAAATTCCTTTAAGTACATATAAAATTTGTATGAATAAAATATATTTTAGTTAGTCAACGTGCCTCTCAAAATGGCCACACCTTGTAGGATAAATACATTAGTCTATTTTTGCAAAGTTTATCGAATCTTTTTTTAATTTTACAAATGCCATTGATAGATTTAATCACAATGGTATTAAAACTAACAGATACCAAAGTTTCGTGAAGGTTTTCATCCGATAAGATGTGAAAATGGCAATAATATTATGTCATGGTACCGTAAAATTTCGAGAAATTCCGGTCATGATTTTGGGGGGAGGCCTCATTCAATGTTGAATAATTCCTTTATACATAACCGAACACATACCAGGGTTTCTCAGCGTTGACAACGAATAAATGGCAAATTTTGTGCTATGTAGCATTGCTGGTTGCAATCAGCAATTTAAGAAGCGAACGCGAATGTTTTACACTAAGATTCTATAGCATCAGACATTTTTTCGTAGCGCCGTCTCCAATAGGAATCGTTTATCGTGAAAGATCGTGAGAGAACGAGAGGAATTTGTAGAATCGTACCCGTATCTAATATACGAGTACCAAGCTCATTACCCGTTATTGGCATCACTGTATCACTCGCTATAAGATTGACGCGTCTGATTGGTCGGGAATTCATGAATATTAATTTTTCTGGCAAGATGGTGACACGATCAGCTGTTTTGCTAAATAGTTGTGTGTTCAAATATGTCAGTCTATGCATATTTCTTGTACGCCACAAACTAAAAAGTAGACAGATGACTAGATTAACCATATTGCCAATTGGGAAGTGGGATGCCGATATATTTGACAGCTTTCGCATCTCAACTCGGCCTAATTAATGCTAGTAAAATTGTAAGCAAAGACACGCATCGATGATTGAGATTATCGGATTGTTTATCTGCAACCTTATTGTTATTTCGCGACCAGAGGTAAACGAATGGATTTATATATTATTGGTTCTGCTGCTTTCTTACCACGATCTATAACTTTCTCGGTTAAATTAGTCATTGAGTAACTGAAAACTTGGGAGGTAACACCACATTGACTAACAATCATTGACGATTGGAACTTAGTAATTATACCTTAGAAAACAAATATTTCATTATTGCCCTTGTTACAAAC
This sequence comes from Chaetoderma sp. LZ-2023a, assembly GCA_034401795.1. Classification (NCBI taxonomy): domain Eukaryota; kingdom Metazoa; phylum Mollusca; class Caudofoveata; order Chaetodermatida; family Chaetodermatidae; genus Chaetoderma; species Chaetoderma sp. LZ-2023a. The sequence continues at coordinate 70,756,999 of CM067370.1, forward strand.
ATTCTGTCACCATTTACTGTGTGGCCAGTATCCTCTGATCAAAGCTATAGAGAACCGGGGCCTTGAAACAAACTTGCACTATAATGAAAGTGCCCAAAATTAAAAACAATTATCACATTTGAACCTGAAATTCCAGAATTTCACGTTTACAGTCATTATAAAGGTACGATGTTGAATATTTTGAATCCAGTTTGAAGCTGGTGCTGCCTTAGCCAGCTTCCAGTCAAATTAGTTTCAAAATATTCAACAGAATTTAGAAACATTTGTAACAAATTTTTTATTTACTCTTGTCGATTGAAAAGGTTAATCCAGTAACTAGTAGTCATACTCCCTTTTTGGACTATATATGCCCACCATTTATTATATTATTCATTTCTGCGCTAAAATCTGAGGGCGGTGTATGACCATAACAGCTGTTGCTGGGTCATAGTGCTTACCAGTATATCCCTATGACCCTGCGCCGTACATGTATATTGTTAACCATCTAACATTTGAGTCAAACCAAAACTGCTGCAGTTGTCTAGGAAAACGTCAATTTTCCGACCAAAGTAACATTATTTTTGAAAATGTATCACTGGAATGACTGGCTCTTGGTCTGCATATGGGCATTGTCTATGAGAAAATGGAAATTTTCATGAAAAAATTTGATTGTTAAAGTCTTAATATAACTCTTAAAATTTGCCTATTTCTAACTTATTGTTCCTATTTTTTTTCAGGTGAGCGGACAATGGCTTAAAAACATCAGAGACTTTCTTCTGCTAAGTGGGCTGATGGATTTACTAACATGGATTTTTATAAAGAGAAAAATGTGTTGATTTGTGTAAAATAAGACTGCTAAGACTGCTGGGATATTGCAATTGCCTCCATTCATCTGTCTATCCATCCATCTCCAAAAGCTTTTGGTAGAATTCAATCAACATTGTTAATGTAAATTACTGATATGGCAAAGCATAGCAAACCCTATACATCCATGCGCCAAAATTAACTGCTTATTTTGCAAAAACATGAACAGCACAAAAAGTTTCAAAAGCTCGCACACTGGGCTAAAATATTTCATCAAAACAAAAACATTCTGCCACACAATGAATGTTATCTACCTACATGTACTTACCTGTAACCAATGTAGTAAACAATATGTAGGTGAAACTAAACGGGAATTCCAAGTTCGCATCAAAGAACATATGAGGGACATTAAAAACAACAAAGACACGCCTGTAGCACAACATTTTAATCTCCCTAACCACGGACCTACAGATGTCAACCACAGAATCATCGAAGTGTTACGTCACGATCCTGATAGCACGGAAGCCACAGCTTTCCACAAGGACCGTGAAAAATTATGGATCCATCAACTACATTGTATGGACCCAATCGGCATCAATCACGCTGATTGGTAACCATCATCCACCTTTGGTAGTAAAACTTATAATAAATTACTGATATGATTATGAATTCGGAGACGTATACACTAGGCTCCAACGCAATGAATCAGCCAAGAACGACGCAAATATGATTCGATGGCAGTGAAATATACAACATAAATCTGCACACGAGCAAGGTAAGATTAACCCCTTTTCCGATGAATTCCCCATACCTCATTTTAATGATACCATAAAGGAAAACTGGTGAATATTTTAAAATTAGTTTGACTGCAAACTGCCTTAGGCAGCAATGGCTTTCAGTCAAATTAATTTCAAAATATTCAATAGAATAAATTTTATACTGTAGGCATCATACTTTTTCAGGGATTTGTCTGAAAATGAGAAAGGGTTAAATAATAGATGAATCCAATCTGTCACTCAAGTATATGACATCATAATGAATTACATCACATGTAGGCTGACGTCACAATCAAAATATCTATTGGATGACGTAGCTAAGTCCATCATGCACTTTTGAAAGTCTGTCAGTTGTACGAATTATATGCCATTTACTAAACATTCTGTTGAATAATTGAACAGACCCCAGTCAGATTAGTTTCAAAATATTGAACAGGTTAGCTGTATCTATAGTTATCATAGAATTGGGAATTTAGGATTCAAAGTGTATGAACTGAACCCAACATGGATGGAGCTTACCTAGAGATGGGGCAGAGCTAAAAGTGGATTCCTCTATTAGAAAATCTAAATTTCTGCAATGTCCACTTGTCAATTCCAGTCTTTGCTATGTTTAACCCTTTCACCGACAAATCCTGGAAACAATGTGCCGTGGCCAATGATGGTGGTAGCCTAATTCTCAATCCAAAAGAAATTTACATTTTTGTATAATGATTTTGAATTAATTACCTATCTGTATCTTATCGCCTTGGGTCCTTTCATGATCCCCATGTTTTGAAAAAAATGGAGATATTATAGTCGCCTCCATCTACCCGGCTGTCGGTCCATCATGCTATCCCCTTCCAAACAGGTGGGCCAAATGAGCCACTATATGTCTCTAGCAGGATTACTAGATTCTACTTTAGCCAATGAAATTTTCATTTGTGAAAAAGGGAAGACTATCTTTGAAATTTTAACAGTGGAATGACTGGTTCGGTTATCAAGCCAGTCATTCTAGTGGTACATTTTTACAAATGTTCTTCTCTTGCTCTTAATATCTACATTTCTGAAGATCACAGCAATGACATTTTTTGGCCACCTTGACCATTGACATATCAAATTGTTACCATCAGACTGGTCGGTTACAAATTGTACTAGTCATAGTCAATTTCTACTAGCCTCTGGCTCATGTTAATTTTTAACTCCTGCTTTCACAGATCATTCCCCCTTATGACATCCAGCTTTTCGACAAAAATCCACTCCAGTCTCTGTGTAATGCAACTGTTCCAAAATCAGTGGTTGGAATTCAAACAAATTTGGTAGGTGATTATGGAGTGCAAGGCAGCAAGAGGGTATTTACATTTGGCTCCGCCCTCAGGGATTGGATGGGGTAACGAGGTCAAAGTGGTGAACATGGGTTCTGCTATAATGCATCATCGACCAAGCAATCTAGTTATCACTTAGATTCCATTGACGGGTAGATTCAATTTTTAAAGCACACCGGTGTTGTCGGGGACTTGATGCTTGATAGATAACATTATGAACAAGAGTAATCAGAGATTGTAAACCACTGCCAAGACTACCATACCATTTTTCTCACAATGCACATAGCGGTTTTAAAATAAATTTTAGCACATCCAAATTTGTTAAATCATAGTGTATGGCCCTCTACTTTGTTAAAATTTGAGCAAAAGCTAACCAGTAGTTTCCGAGATGTCCATAGATTAAAATGTGTATCCAATCTGGATCCTGGGTTTTTGTCCATATCACAGACAACTTCTGGAAATCCTTGTTTAGTTTATGTTGCTTTGTTGTGTTAAAATTTGAAACCAGTAGGATCAATATTTTAGATGCAATACCGGACGCACACAAATGTAATAAATACCCCCTTCCCCTTGCAGGACAAGGGTAAAGATCCTGAAGTCTAAAAAAGTAATCTGTTGAGTATATTTTGATATATTTAATTGGAATCTATTGTTGCCTAAAGCAGCAGCAGCTTCCAATCAAATTGGACTCGATATATTCAATAAATCTACTATACATAGTCCAGTCTGATTACCTAATATGAGATTCTCTCTCCCTCTCACTTCGAGAAAACTTTATTTGATATTTGCACTGGTAGTTTACACAATACAGTATTTAAATATTATTAACCCTATAACACACAAGCCAGCCAAAAACAGCTACAGCAGTGACCTTGCAAAATGGCCATTTGAAGATCATGAGAATATTTTTGAAAAAGTACGACTGGAATGTCTGGCGCAATAACCGAGTGGTAAATTTTCAAACAGATTCTCTTTGTCTGGAAATGGATATTTACTATGAGATGTAATTTTTTTAGCAAATTTAAGTGTTACAGGGTTTATAAAAATCATCAAGTTTAAATTTGCTATAATTTTTCTCTCAAATGGTGTTTCAAGCTGAAAAATAAAAGGATAGATACATTAATAACATTGCAACATGAACAGCAGCAAACCCCAGTAAGAGTGACAAAAATGGACAGGGCAATCAAGCGTAATAACTGGGGTGTCGGAATGTGTTTTTACCTGGGTGGGGTGGGGGTCTAAACTGTGGGAGAGGAAAAAAGGGACAGGGGCATCTCCCAATCCCCCCCTCCCCCCACTCGTTCTGTCCCCATGTGATCCATATCTCCACAGTGGTCAATATCTTTAAAACAATTGTATTGTCTATGCTGATATGTCCTTCAAGGTTCCAGACCACAGGCCTTTGAATTTTCGTCCATGCATACCACTACCACATATCCCCCTACTATAATATATATATATATATATATATATATATATATATATATATATATTATAGTAGGGGGATATGTGATGTTTTTTCAAATTATTGGCAAGTGTCTCTCAATACCTAAACCCCACTCGACCATTGATTTAAAATAATTTCACCATTATGGATGTTCAGTAATTTTGAGAGGCTTTCAGTTATTCAGTAATGGCAAATTGTCATTATAAAATAATTTAAAAGCGTGGAAACTAAAGTTTCGTTAAAATTAAACTAACTGTCATAATCTGTAACATCCTATCATGTGATAAAGATAACAAACGAAATTCGCGATCTTAACTACCGAGAGCGGGTTGCGTTCGCATTTCCATATTATATATGACACTGCTAGTATAGGATGCCGTTTAGAAAGATTTTCCAGCTTGCCCAATCGTTGAGCAGCTCTATAATAATAATAATGATAATAATAATAATAATAATACCCGATTCCATATATCCGGATAATCGGGTACTCGCTTAAATAAAGGAATTGCTTCGTCATCTTCGACATTTTTACGCAAACTATTTCATTCACAAAGATCTATTTATATTTTCCCGCATAAATTTGTAAACAAACTGATTTGACCAATTGACAGTGGATTTAGAAAATTCGGCCTTCTGACGTAATGTAACGCTAAGTTTGATTGGATAAAACGCCAGTAATGATTGCGTATTTAGAGATCGAAAACTGGTGGTAGCTTGAGCCGATAATACGTCCCGTCGCTCCCGGCGTCTAATTGTCTCTTGTCGATAATACGTCCCGTCGGACTAGGAACATAATTATTTCAAGCCGATAATACGTCCCGTCGCTGCCACAGGGTTAAATTAGCTTCGTATCGGGAATAAAACAGAATTGTAAAGTTTATTTGTTGAAATGAATGTTTGTGATGAGATTTTACAATGGTTTACATAATGTACTTATGCACAAATGTATTTCCGTTGTTGGTGGTTGTCATTGTATTTGTACGAAATTACGAGAAGTATGCTAGCTCTATCTATTAATTCTACAGACCTGTATTGCTATAGACCGCTTATGACCATTCAACAGCGACATTTCCGAGCAATATTTTATAATATCTAACATATTGTGAATAAAACCTTACAATGAAGACAAACGGAAGCTCAAGAAAAGTCCACAGTTGATCGTGATAGATCTATTTTGTAGTTTTGTCTGACATTTTACCGGAAATATTAGACCCGCGAATCTTCCCAATGTTCTCATTCGGTTGCTTTCGCATTTACTTTTTAAAAACATCCAGCGCAGTGAAACACGCCGACCTGTTGAGATTTGACATAGTTTATTCTCATCTGGTTGCTTTCGCATTTACTTTCTATAACCATCCAGCGCAGAGGAACATGCCGACTTGCAGGATTTGACATACATGTAGATTATTTTTGCGTGATAGACAAATAGTAGGACTGCCTTTAGCACTTATTTTCATTTCAATCCCTGTCTGCATTATATATCAAGAATAATGTACTATTATCTTCACTAGGTCAGAGGTCAAAATCATTACCACATGATTACCTATATATGTAATTCTTGATAGCATCTGCTTGTACAAGCAAGTAGTCCAAAGTGTACACAATGTAAGTTCTGCACATTCTGAAATTGTCACAATTTAAATACAAATTAGACACGTTTATTGCTGATTCATTACGTTATCACAACAACACTAAGCAATTTACTCACCAGTTTTTGTTAAGTCTGAAGCTAAGATCACAACTTAATAAGTACTGTGAATATATTGGCAGGCATATGTTCTAACCAAGGCAATACACACTGCCCAATCATACCTTTGTAACCGGCAAAAAAACCCTGGGGATGTCTCATATTATCAATGCAAACATTACTCAAGAATTTTGTTTGACGTCACTATATGAAAATATGATGAATAACGTTGTTGCTGTCCATTTTAGCAACAGTTATCAACAACAATCCTTTAAAGAATAATAGTGCATTATTTGACTGGTTAGCATTGGCCTGCTGTCTATCTCCTGTTGTTGGATAAATCATGGATTAACAATCAATTAATCTGCAGATTGAACTGCCTCTTAATAAATTATCCAGCTACTGTACACACAAATTAGAGTTAATTGATTGTAAATGGAATGTTTGCATATTATTGCCTCAGTGAGTGACTAGATTTTGACAAATACGTTAAGCCTACTGACGTCATCAGAAAGGAATACTATAGGGCTTTTTTCGGAATTTGAAATCAATAGGACACTGTATCTATCTAATACACCAAAGTGTACAGACAGTAAGACTCACTCTGATAAGTACGACAAAGAGGAAGTGATTTTATTTCAAATTAGTTTTATTTATTTCTAAATACATAGTTAAGAAATATTTTTACTTAATGCTAATGTTATGGACAGTTTTTGGCTTGTAAAAATATCACTCGTTATTCATACCGCTCGTTATTCAAACCGCTAAGCCTGCCACACCCTACACATACTTGTATACTCCCAGGAAATGGGATCAAGAGAGGTTGTATTATAGATTACGCAGTGTAGGTAATGGATTGTTAGGTTAAGATTTTTACTGCATTTGTTTTACATAAAGTCATAGAGCATTGAGTGATTTAAGTATCATAGGAGTATTAGAACGAAAGGGCCCATCACGCATCCCTAAAGGTCTTCTCATTACATCCCTTGGCAACAGTTTGACTTTTCTCCTACCCTTTATAAATGTATGGGTCAGTGACTGGTATTGGATCATATCATCTTATTTTTTATTCAGAAAGACATGTAGCATTGCTAATGTCCTTAGAAGATAGGTCACCCATTGCCACTCTCCCCTTATAGGATGCCATGCATACTCAAGCTTAAAAGAAACAAGTCTTTATTTGACACTATTATTCAGTAGCTGTTAGGGCTCAGTATTTCATGATCAATTTTGGCTGGCCTCATTTAAAGGTGCTATAGCTAAGAGTGCAAGAGCCATTGGAGTACGGGCACCAGTCGCCACTCTCTATGCGAATGACTATGTTAAGCATCACCCAGGTAACCTATGACTAGATAATGCACCCTAAACTAACCACTCTTTCATTTCTGCTGAATATATATATATATATATATATATATTTCATTGTCTAATAGTTCTATCACTGGTAATGTCACATTATGACATCACTCATGGGTCATTGATATTTAGCACCATAAATACTAATTATGTAGATCAGTTTCTTAACCCTTTAACCTTTAAATCTCCTCATGAAAATTTAAATTTTCGCATAGAAAATGTCAATTTGCAGGCTGAAAGAAGACTATTTTTTAAAATTTGCCACCTGTATGACTGGCTCGGTTATCGAGCTAGTCATTCCAGTGGTAAATTTTCAAAAATAGTTTTCTGTTGGTCTGTTAAGACATTCTCAAGGCCACTTCAAAAGCCGTCGTTGGCCGACGACTGAAGGTTAAAGTGTTAAATTCTTCCTAGCTGACTTATTACCATATACTAATTGCCATAAATTAGCATACCTGTCTATTAATTATACTCATCTGCTAATTACTTACAATAGATGTGCTTGAATGTTCAATCCTTTAATGTTCAAAATTAATCAAGTTTTGAGATTTTCAGGGAATTTTGACTGGAAGAAGTGTATTTTAGAAAACTTGTAGCTGGAATCGCTTCTATGTTTATGCAAGCCATTTCAGTGGCAAGGTTCCCATTAAAATACTCTTCCATTGGCCTGAAAATGGATATAGTTCTCAAGACTGCTACTGTGACCTTTCTGGTTTACTTGACCATTAAAAGGTTCATAACACTTACTATAAATTGGTGTTGGTCTTTGCCTAACTTTAATTTAGAAGTATGTACACATCTATATAGATATATTAACCCTTTAATGGCAAAATTTCTTCAAGAATGTCAAAATAGTTTATTATTGCATGTCTGTTTGCTGACTAAGAGGCTATTTTTGAGAATTTACCACTGGAATGACTTGCTTATTTATCGAGCATGTCATTCTAGTGGTATATTTTCAAAACTAGTCTTCTCTTGGCCCACAAGTGGATATTCTTCAAGACCACTGCACTGTGATGCCAGTTTTGGCCAGCTTTGCCATAAACGGGTTAATTACGCATGCTTCTTGTTTATAGCAGAAATTACTATTTGTCATTTAATTAGCTTTCTCATCCCTGAAAGCCTTGAAATCTCACCTGTAAAAATCAAATAAGGTCAAGAAAATCAAATGATTTGCTTTTTGAATGTCTTGTTGCCGGCCGAGATGAAACTATTTTTGAAAATTTAGAATTGAAATGAAAAGCTCTATAACCAAGCCGGTCATTCAAGTAGTAAATTTCAAAGAATAGCCACTTTAGCTGACAAATGAACGCATATCAAGACAACTGCAGAGGATATTTTTATCTGGTTTGACAATTAAAGGGTTAGGCTGTGGGATATGTTTATGGTAATTAGGCTCAGAATCTTAAGCAAAATTATTCTGCAGAATATGTTATGTCGTAGAGAATTACTCAGCAGAATATCTTGCATCGTAGAGGTTTCAGCTGAATATCTTACATCGTCGAGATTAACTCAGCAGCATATTTTACATCATAGGGAATTTGTTGTATCCTGTCTGAATGGTTGAAAGGGTTAGTGTGCCGCACATAGTGGTCCTGGATAGTTTACATAATGTTACAGTTGAAAGGGTTACTGTGACACATTGTGGTCCTGGATAGTTTACATAATGTTACAGTTGAAAGGGTTACTGTGACACATTTATGGTCCTGGATAGTGTACATAATGTTACATTTGAAAGGGTTAGTGTGACACATTGTGGTCCTGGATAGTGTACATAATGTTACAGTTAAAAGGGTTAGCGTGACACATTGTGGACCTGCATAGTGTACATAATGTTACAGTTGAAAGGGTTACTATGACACATTTATGGTCCTGGATAGTAGGATTGCGTGATTTTTGCTTTGAAACATCGCGATCGATTTTATAAAAAAAATCACGATTTTCGATTAAATCGTAGGTCCAAATTGTAATAAACATCGTTTATTTCATCAAAATTTGTCGTCGAGAAAAATATCAACCATGTGATGTTTCAGCTTCCGCTTTGTAGGACGAGTTTAAGTCATTACCCGAGTAGCGCGAAGACGCTAATATTAGTACCCGGGGAGATACTGCGCAATCCATATACATAGGACGGTAGCTTTGAGTAGCTACGATAGTAACGGCGTAAACTCCTATAGTGCAGTTTATAATTGTTTTCAGAATGTACGATTTACATTTAAGAGTAATCAACAGAAGCACACAGTTCAAAATACAACATTCTGGAATGCTGTTGCGTTATTTTCTTTAATTAGGCATGACAACCGAATCAAAAGGGAAAAATTATTACACAGCCTGAAATTGCTAAAAGAATTAAAAAGAATTATGTTCAGTGATTATTGCCTAACACTCTGCAACTAAGTATATACTTTGTATTTCATGACAGACTCGGGGTCTGCAGCGAAAGAAAGAAAATTATATGGCACTTCGACGGAGTAACTAGCTGGTTTTCTCAATGACAAAGCTGTTACCTCGCTATTGTTAGCTGGTTTACCATAGAGCGTTATGTTTTGATTAGGACTTAGTGAACACATGCATGACGCGATCAAGAAAAAACACAATGGATACGTGTGTGAATGGATTATAACTGTATTCTTTTACTGCTGAATGATGAGTTTTAAAATCTTATAGTCTGCTCAATTTTTTCACGATTTTTCAATTACATCGTAGAAAATCATGATTTTTTTTCAATTACATCGTAGAAAATCATGATTTTTTTCAAAATCGCGAAATCGTGCAAGCCTACTGTATAGTGTACATAATGTTACATTTGAAAGGGTTACTGTGACACATTGTGGTCCTGGATAGTGTACATAATGTTACATTTGAAAGGGTTAGTGTGTCACATTATGGTCCTGGATAGTGTACATAATGTTACATTTGAAAGGGTTTCTGTGTCACATTATGGTCCTGGATAGTTTACCTAATGTTACATTTGAAAGGGTTACTGTGTCACATTGTGGTCCTGGATAGTGTACATAATGTTACATTTGAAAGGGTTACTGTGTCACATTATGGTCCTGGATAGTGTACCTAATGCTACATTTGAAAGGGTTACTGTGTCACATTGTGTTCCTGGATAGTTTACCTAATGTTACATTTGAAAGGGTTAGTGTGTCACATTATGGTCCTGGATAGTGTACATAATGTTAGATTTGAAAGGGTTACTGTGTCACATTATGGTCCTGGATAGTTTACCTAATGCTACATTTGAAAGGGTTACTCATTTGAAAGGGTTACTGTGTCACATTGTGGTCCTGGATAGTGTACATAATGTTACATTTGAAAGGGTTACTGTGTCACATTGTGTTCCTGGATAGTTTACCTACTGTTACATTTGAAAGGGTTACTGTGTCACATTGTGGTCCTGGATTGTGTACATAATGTTATAGGTGAAAGGATTTAGTGTGACACATTGTTGTTCTGGATAGTTTACATAATATACTCAAGATAAAAGTAATCAGGAAAATATAACCAAAATATGTCAAATATGCTGCGATATTTTCAAGTTCTGTTTGTCATCGTTTTTATAAAAGTTACCTTTAAGTTTAACCCTGTAACATTCAAGTTTGTGTTAAAAACTCAATTTTCTCCTAAAAATGTCAATTTTCTCATAAAAAGATGTCAATTTGCAGACCAAGAGAAGACTATTTTTTGAAAATTCACCACTGGAATGACTGGCTCACCAGTCATTCCAGTGGTAAAATTTCAAAAATAGTCTTCACTTGGTCAGCAAATTTACTTTTCTTAAGACCACTGTAGAAGCTATTTTTGGCTGATATGAGTGTTAAAGGGTTAAATACATGTACCTTCTGTTGTATTCATTTAAGACACTCTTAACTTAAGATGCATCTTCTCACTTCTATCTTTATATACATGTACATATATACAGCCTAAATGAAGAAACTGATAGTTTAGGAAACCTGATGTTGATTTCAATAACTAGTTTTGCTGAAAGTTGTTGCTCTCTTAGACTAGAACAGTGTATATCAACGTGACTTTCACCGTGAATACCATGTTTTATAATTTGAGATTGAGATTTTACAAAATAATGAAAACTGATAGTCTATCAGCACAAGTGTAAAAGAGTTCATAATACAGGCATTACCCCATCCTTCTGTGAAATCATATTGTACATGTATTTAATATGTACATTTCCTGGCAAGCTTGCTGGAAACCTCATTGCCATATAGACAACAATGGACTGGCTTCTCAAAGGCAGCAATGACTGCCAGTCAAATGAATTTCAAAATATTCACATATATATACCATTTATAAAGCGTTTTAATATCTTATTTAGCTGTAGCATTGAAAGGGTTAACTGAGGTGATTGGCGACATGCTTGTAGCAGACTCAGGTACTTATGAACATGATTCTTGTGTAAGGAGGAGATTGGTTCCTGGTTAATGTTGAGAATGAAGATGATGTGTGGTCTGAGCTGGTACCACACTGACATCAGGAGGAATCCATAGCAGATGCTGTCTTTGTGGCCAGTGAAGAATGAGTGTTAACCCTTTAAATCTCACAATACCACTGTGTCAATTCCAAGATGGGCGAATAAAGGGAAACTGTTGAATATTTTGAAACTAAATTGACTGGAACCTGTTGCTGCCAGCAACAGGTCCCAGTAAAATTAGCTTCAATATATTCGGCAGAATAATCCCTACATTATAAAATGTGTTCGTTGTTTTTGGTCTATAAGGGTTAAAGGGTTAATTCATGACTACAGCGGCTTGCTGTACACTGTGAGAGGAGAATGATTGACTCAGGAAAATAGACTGCAAATTATTCATTCCAGATGTGCTGCCTCTGTAGAGCTTTGGTTTTTACAGCATTATAAATCTAGTATCATTATAATTGTTTTGTAGAAAGAAGGCAGTTAATTTAATATACAATTCAGAATATTACAGAATTTTTTATCCGAATTATTTTCTGTATTTTAATGACGTTTAAAAAATGGAAATTAAGTGGTAATAATTGTGTTTCATTTTAAGTTTTGAAAATTTACCATGTTTCTGGTAAAAATAGTTAATAGAAGATAATAGATGATAAGTATATATTTAAAGTTCACTGAAAAGTCATAATGCACTGTTTATCATTTTGACAACTAAAAATCAGTGAGGTACTGCTTAACCTAGCAGACTTTTTATATTATCCCCACTCTTACACATTTTAAGTATCTAGGCAACATAATAATATGATTTTGACCTTGACATTTTTACATCCGTTGATAATTTTATCAGTGTTATGCAACTTAGTGAATGAAGGAAGTTATTGTGACACACAAGATATGTTTTATATCCATGGCTATTGATGAGTTATAGGTTAGATTATAGATTGAGGTTTTTACTTGTATAGAAAGGTTAAGATGGATTTACAAGATGTTGGTATGAATGACAGTTATGAGCAGAGAATTGGAAGGATACGGTTGCTTAATGGTAAGATTCTTATAACACTTATTTGACTGAATTCTCAGATTGCTAATTTCAAATTCGTGTGATAACAGAATGTTCATTCTGGAAGCGATACAGTGCTGTAAGCTGTTGCTGCCTAGGACAAAATGGACACCAACCATTAGCCAACCCGTAGCGCACTGATATCAATAGTCTATCTTTTAATGTGTCTATAGCAAAGAAGCTATTGTACATTTTTCAACAATTTTGGTGGAAGATGTTGCTGTCTATGACAGCACCATCTTCCACCAAATTTGTTGAAAAATAAACACCTTTTACTTTACTTAGAAAATTTAAAATTTTGACATCAGAGTGGTAAGGGTTAACACTTAAGCTGGCCAAAACCTGTTTCTGTAGTGGTCTTGAGTAAAGTCAATTTGCAGGCGAAGAGAAAACTATTTTTGAAAATTTACTACTGAAATGACTGGCTCGTTAAGTGAGCCAGTTATTCCAGTGATAATTGTTTAATAATCGTCTGTTCTTGGTCTGCAAATGGACATTTTCCATGAGAAAAATCATAATTTCTTGAACAAATTTGATGATTAACGGTTAACCTTTAAAATTGAGTGTGCTAGGTGTTTTAAAATTGTATGCACATGGAGGCATTATTAGGCTAATTAATTAGTGCTTGCGTCATCGCGCTATTAGGCCAGGTATAGGAAATTCTGTGTGAAGTTATATAGTATTGATTTTAACCAGCCTAAATTAGAATGTTCATAATTGTGACCAACTGAATCATATGAAATCAAGCGTGATGATTCTAGGAGTATAGTAGCTAGCCCAATTAATAGGCAGGACAATAAAAGCGAAGCAGCCTGCAGTGTGGACATAACACACCACAGTATTCCAAGACATGTATATGCTGAATCTTTATATATAATAACATGCTTATAAAAATGCATACATGTTTATAATCCGTTAACCGTTTTCATTCTGAATTCCCATAAACATGATTTCATGACATTGGCATAAGAAACCTGCATATTATTTTGGAAATAGTTTGACTGAAAGTTGTTGCTGCCTCAAGGAGAAACAACTTTCGATTTGATTGTTTTCAAAATAGCCATCAGGATTTTCTGAATCTGTCAGAGTAAAATACTGTCAGCATGTATACATAATGAAAGTGGTTAATTATATTTTGAATTGAATTGCATAAATCTGGTATTCACAAAAGTACTATTAGTAAAAACTTGATTCTTTAAACAAATTATTAATGATTTTAGACATGTTCTCAACTTATTTTGAACATGTCTCTTCACTACCTTCCTGTTTACTTTAACTACCACTAGCTATAAAATGTAAATGAATTTGTATATTTGACAGATAGAATGAGTGAGAGAAACAGTGAGAGACAGAGCTAAAGATAGAAAGATAGAATTATCTATAGAGAGATAGAATTATACAGTCAGACAGATAGATGTAGAGCTTCATAGTGTTAGAGATAGTTTTCTACAGATAGATAATTAGTGTTTGTAACATTTACTATCACCAGTTGAACTTGAAGTAAAGTTTAGAATCATTAAACGTTTAATATCAGTAATATTTGAAGAACGATCTTGCTTATTGTTTATTAAAGTGTCTTCACTCGCCGTCTCATCCTGAAGTGTAGCAGTGCTATTTCCACGCAGCTAATCCCCCTTAAGGTGGAAAATAGCACAGTAACACTTGTAACGCTGGAGCTCATGATAATTAGACTGTTATACACTGGCTAATATCCCTGGATATATATTATCAGTATAATTATTATCAATGTTTTATTTTAATATCATTCAACTTAATAATATATGTTAATTATATACACAACATACAAAAGCAATATACACACATATATCAAATATTTAGCAAGTTTCATTTCTCTGTAATTATATTGGGTGGATGCTGAACATTTGCAGAATACTGAGACAATAACATAAAGTTGATATTTGATGCGTGGGTTAAGTAGTGTGGTTTGTACCAGTATTATCTATTCAACTATCTGAAGCCAAAGTTGCCTTTCAAATGACATGGAACATTTAAGCCTCCGCAATGTAATGTGTGACTCGAGAGTAATAAAGTTAATAACAATTAAAACATTTAAAAATGTAATTAAAACTATTCATTTTAGTCCCACACATTTCTTGGTCATACTAAATTCTGGTGTTGTCATGCTGTTAGCTAATTTCTAACATTTTGATTGAAGTGTGATTTTAATTTTTGCATCATAGCAAGAATTAGTTTCAGCTCCGACTGCTCAGTACACCTATAGGTGTCAATCAAATAGAATGATCTATTTACAGTCCTGTGTTACTAACCTGTGTTTGGTGAGGGGTAATGTATTACATTATATATATATATATATATATATATATATATATATATATATATATATATATATATATATATATATATATATATATATATATATATATATATATATATATATAATATATATTTCCTTTAGTCAAGCCTAGAGAAGATTGTAATTGAAAATTTATCACTGGACTAACTGGCTCGATGATCGAATCAGTCATTGCAGTGGTAAATTTAAAAAAAAATCATGGCCTGCACATGGCCATTTCCTTTGGAAAAATAGAGACTTTCGTGCCCAAATTTGATAATTAAAATGTTAAAATACTCCACAGGGATTAAGCAACAGTTTCCAGTCAAATTCGTTTCAATTTATTTACCGTCACATTTCATACAGCCTTGTGAAGTTGTTGTAACTGGTCGTTTGAACTGAAATTGATATTTCAAATATAATAAGTGTTCAAACAGTGGCATCTTCTTCACTGATGCCATGTTTAATTTGTTTCCACGATCAATCTCATTCTGTCACTCAAGTATATGATGTCATAATCAATTATGTCATATGTAGGCTGATGTAACAATCAATATGCATAATGAATGATGTATCTAGTGCCGTCATAAACTTTGAATACTATTCAATCAACATTCATTTGAATATTTTAAACTAATTTAACTGGGTGCTGTTGCCAGTCAAATTGTTTTCGAAATATTCAACAGCTTACCTGTATAGTTACATGTACCTTGAAATTGGGAATTCAGGATTCAAAGTATATAAATTTATTTCAACATACGTGGAAAAGTAAGCAGAGCTTAGCTAGAAATGGGCGGGGCATAGCTAGAAATGGGTGGGCCAGAGCTAGAAATGGGCGGGGCATAGCTAGAAATGGGCGGGGCATAGCTAGAAATGGATACCTATATTCTGACTAAGCTGGATGTGATTCCAATAAGAATTGAGGGCATAGTCAAGATGCTGCAGGCACACTCAAACCTTTGAATGTATTTTATTCTGGCATGAACCAAAACAACTCCTGTTTTCCATCAATTTATATGTACTTGAGATGCCAATGTTTTTGGTTAGCGAAACAATTGCCCCTTGGGCCTCTTGTTAAATACTAACAGTCAATGTGCATATTTACTATATACCGGTATATATTTATATGATTATAAGTATTTTTGTTTAGATGTTAAGACTAAGTGTCATGTTTCAGATTCTTCAGAAGATGGAACCGCCACTACTACGAGTTCAGGTGGACCTACCTTGTTTTATGCATCACTGTAGTACTGCCAATCCTTCAACATAGGGCTGTGGATAGTCTTACTTATGGGCATATTTGATCTAGGAATTGTTAATTTGATGAATAACATACTAGTTAACATTACTGTTCTGTTGGAATGGGATATAGATCATAAAATAGGTTTCGTTTGTCCATACTTTTTTACTATAGTACATGTTCATGTAGGAATATGTATACTAACCTGATTTAATTCAAAATTAAAATACAGGTTTGGCATTGAGAACTACAGTACAGCTCAGAAATAACCGAACTTGCTTCCAAAAACAAAATAAAACATACTGTTGAATATTTTGAACGTAATTGGATTGGAATCATTGTCTTCCAATCCAATTAGGTTCAAAATATTCAACAGAACATTTTTATGTCGTATTCAAAATTGTATGAACTACCGTCTTTCTGTTTTTGTTTTAGAACCACGTTAACTTATTTATGAGCTGCACTATGTGGTTTTAACCACCCTTTGATGGTCAAGTCGGCTAAAACTGACCTGTGCATTGGTCTTGAAGACTAATATTTGAAATCTTACAACTGGAATACCTAACACGATAACTGAGCCAGTGATTATGATGGTAAATCTTCATAGTCTTCTGTTTGCTTGTAACTGGACAATCACCACGTTAAGTAAATAAACATTTACATTTTCTGGACACATCTTGACCATTAAAAGGTTCAACCATGGGTAATCTAAAATGTAACTATCTGTGATATGAGAGGGAATAGAATTTAGCAATCTGATATTTTAAGACTGGATTACTGTTAGTCCACCGGTTAGCCAGTTACTAAAGAGGTTCACTGGTGTTCAAGTGTTCAGTTAACCCTTTAACCCTCGAATTTGCTAAAGAAAATGTTAATTTTCTCATAGAAAATGTCCATTTGCAGACCAAGAGAAGACTATTTTTGAAAACTTACCACTGAAATTCCAGTGGTAAATTAAAAAAAATACTGTTCTCGTGGTCTGCAAATGGACATTGTTCAAGAGCACTGCAGAAGCTGTTTTTGGCTGCTATGGGTGCTAAAGAGTTAATAGATAGACGCAGGTGTGCGAATATTTCGGTTTTCTAGCATGCAAGAATTAAACATTCACTTACCCTTCCATTTCAACCACCTAACCCGTTATATTACAGTGTCTATATTTCAAAACAACTATACAGGGTGGGTTGTTGAATATTTTAAAACTAATTTGACTGGAAACAATTGCTGCCGTAGACAGTAACAGCTCCCAGTCAAATTAGTCATCATCAAACCGCCCAACTGTCCATAGTCTACCAGCATTTTAAGAAACTATTCCTTATTAACATCTTAGTCGATTTAATGCAAACTTGTCTAGGACCCTAACGTGATAGCCTAAAGAACTTCTATGCAGAAGTTTCATTGGTCAATTTCTTTGACAGCCATCTTGGATTTCTAAAGTTTCCAATACATTTTTATCCCTGACAATCATTTCTTGTCAACGCAACTCCTCCTAGAGGTCTCAATGGATTAACTTTAAATTTTGTCCATATTATCAGTATCATGTGCAGATGTGCATGTGCTTTTTTCGCGGCGGAAAATTTTTTCATTACAGAGTTATCTCCCTTTAAATATCTTAAAGCTGATGCATAAACTGCATTGCCAATCATTTCTTGTCAACGCATCTCCTACAGGTTAGCTCTGATTCTTTTGAAAATTGGTACGTGTTATCATTACCACGTGTAGGTGTGTATGTGCTATCCGTGTACCTGTACGTCCATCCGTCTGTCCATAATGTATGTATGCCCGTCTGTCAGTCCATCCATCTCTGACAATCATTTCTTGTTAACGCAACTCCTAGAGGTCTCAATGGATTAACTTTAGATTTCGTCAACATTATCAGTATCATGCGCAGAAGTGCATGTGCTTTTTTCGCGTCTGACAAATTGTTCATTACAGAGTTATCACCCTTTAAATATCTTAAAGTCGATACATAAACTGCATTGCCAATCATTTATTGTCAACGCAACTCTAGAGGTCTCAATGGATTAACTTAAAATTTTGTCGACATTATCAGTATCATGTGCAGATGTTTATGTGATTTTTTTCGTGACCGATAAATTGTTCATTACAGAGTTATCCCCCTTTAAATATCTTAAAGCCGATACATAAACTGCTTTGCCAATCATTTCTTGTCAACGCAACTCCTACAGTTTAGCTCTGATTCTTTTGAAAATTGGTACATGTTATCATTACCATGTGAAGGTGTGCATGTGCTATCCGTATACCTGTACATCCATCTGTCTGTCCAAAATGTATGTATGTCCGTCTGTCAGTCCATCCATCTCTGACAATCATTTCTTGTCAGCGTAACTGCTCCTAGAGGTCTCAATGGATTAACTTAAAATTTTGTCGACATTATCAGTATCATGTGCAGATGTTTATGTGCTTTTTTTCGTGACCGATAAATTGTTCATTACAGAGTTATCCCCCTTTAAATATCTTAAAGCCGATACATAAACTGCATTGCCAATCATTTGTCAACGCAACTCCTACAGTTTAGCTGCAATTCTTTTGAAACTTGGTAAGTGTTATCATTACAACATGAAGATGTGCATGTGCTATCCATATACTTGTACATCCATCCATCTGTCCAAAATATAAATTAAAATTGGTTTCTGGATGATAACTCTGTTACCGTTTATCAGATCGTTTTGAAACTTCAAAGAGTGGTTGGACTAGGTCTGGGGAAGAAACCTATCGAAATTGTCAATGATCCGAAATCCAAGATGGCCACCAGCCACCGGTAGCCATCTTGAAAATTGGTTTCTGAATAATAACTCCGTTACCATTTATCAGATCGCTTTGAAACTTCATAGAGTGGTTGGACTAGGTCTGAGGAAGAAATCTATCGAAATCGACAATGATCCGAAATCCAAGATGGGCGCCAGCCACCGGTGGCCAACTTGAAAATTGGTTTCCGGATGATATCTCCATTACCATTTATCGGATTGCTTTGAAACTTCATAGGGTGGTTGGACTACCTCTGGGGAAGAAACCTATCGCGATTGACAATGATCCGACCTCCAAGATGGCCGCCAGCCACCGGTGGCCATCTTGAAAATTGGGTTCCAGATGATAACTCTGTTACTGTTTATCGGATCGTTTTGAACCTTCATAGAGTGGTTGGACTACCTCTGGGGAAGAAACCTATCGCGATCGACAATGATTTGACATCCAATATGGCCACCAGCCACCGGTGGCCATCTTGAAAGTTGGTTTCCAAATGATAACTCCGTTATCGTTTATCGGATCGCTATGAAATTTCATAGGATGGTTCGACTACCTCTGGGGAAGAACCCTATCGAGATTGACAATGATACAAACTCCAAGATGGCTGCCAGCCACCGGTGGCCATCTTGAAAATTGGGTTCCAGATGATAACTCTGTTACTGTTTATCGGATCGTTTTGAACCTTCATAGAGTGGTTGGACTACCTCTGGGGAAGAAACCTATCGCGATCGACAATGATTTGACATCCAATATGGCCACCAGCCACCGGTGGCCATCTTGAAAGTTGGTTTCCAAATGATAACTCCGTTATCGTTTATCGGATCGCTATGAAATTTCATAGGATGGTTCGACTACCTCTGGGGAAGAACCCTATCGAGATTGACAATGATACAAACTCCAAGATGGCTGCCAGCCACCAGTGGCCATCTTGAAAATTGGTTTCCAAATGATAACTCCTTTACCATTTATCGGATCGTTTTGAAACCTCATAGGGTGAACGGACTAGGTGTGGAGAAGAACCCTATCAAAATTAATGATGATCCGAACTCCAAGATGGCCACCAGCCATGGGCTGCCTTCTTGAAAGTTGGTTTCTGTATTTCACTTATTGGATCACTTCCTACGGTCGTTGGAATATGTCTGGTGAAGAAACTTATCGAAATTTACGATAATCCAAAATCTAATATGGCCGCCAGTCAGTGGCAGCCATCTTGAAAATTGGTTTCCGGACGATACCTCCTTGACCGTTTAACGGATCGCTTCGACACTTCATAAGGATGGCTGGTCTGATGGGGCTGAGGAAGAAATAAATATTTTCTGATAGCTCTCATTTATTGGTTTGTCATCATGGCGGGGTATTATGCGCCGTTTGCGGAGCTCTTGTTAATCATATAAATTCACGATTTAAAACATAATCGTGATTTTCGATCTAATTACGTAGTTGTGCAAGCCTAACGTCCCCTATCATCTCTTACCCTACTGTACACATCCACAATATACCCAATCTCTGCCCTACCCTATGTGCCTACCTTACCATACACTTTGCGCCCCTACTCTATCTTATTCATACATACCAAACAACCAGGTTTTCTATTGTCTTTTAATTGGTAAAGATACAGTTTCAAATACTTGATGAGATCTAGTTGAAAACATGTAGAGGGTATTTGGCTGATTTGCCACATTTATAATACATTTATTTTGAGCCTATTTATGTGAGTTTTTAATTATTTGAAAATTGAAATATAAATTTAAGATGCTTTATAAATGAATAACGATAGCCTAATCACCCTTAATCTTTAACACAATGAACAACAGGATGACTCATTATTTGTGTGCATTTTGTTTTATGACTCATTATTTATGTGCTGTTAATTTAAACACATTGCGAGTTAAAATTAACGGTTTTGATAGTGTATTTTACAAAAGGCCCACAGTCACACCAGAATGCTTGAAATTAAAGGATTTAAAAATTGTATACATTTAGAGACTACAGTACCTCAAAATAATAAATTAACATATGATGATTTCATTGAGTATAAATTAATATAATTTTTAGTTGTGAAGTTGAATTAGGTATATGTATCTCTAATGCAACTTCACAACTAAAAATAATTGTATTAATTTATACCTAATGAAATCATCTGTTAGGATTTATTTTGTTCCCTTGCATTGAGGTACACAATTTAACCCTTTAAAAGTATATAATTTCAACTATTAATTTTCAAGCATTCTGGTGTGAACGTGGACTGTAAAATATTTTAAGCTGATATAACAGGATTCTGTGCTGAGATGACACATAAATCTATATTATTAACTTGACCTGAAGCACCATGTGGGCTAATATGTCATTCTGTTTATCCGTCCGTCATTTGAGAACTATAAAGTATTTTAATGAGCCACCGTGAATTTGTGTTTTTTTGTGTTATGATGTTAAGCACTTAAAAAATCTGTGAAATTTTGCACGCACTCATGCACACACATGCACACACACACACACACACTTTATGACTGTCTAACACCCTGCAGCGTAACTTTTGTTAAAATTAATGAGCCATTTATTCCAGAGATAAGCTTTCTTTAACCATTAACACTCTGATGTAAAAATTTTTAACTTTTCAAATTAAGTTAAAAGATGAAGTGGTATTTAATTTTCAACAAATTTGGTGGAAGATGGTGCTGTTTGAGCACAAACAATTGTTGAAAATTGTACACTAGTTTCTTTGCTATTGACACCGTAAAAGATAGAATATTGACATCAGAGTGCTGAGGGTTAAATTATTTTTTCTTGACTCGCACATTAGGCATATTTTTCAAGACCACTGCATCTAAGCCATAATTGGCACACTTGACCTTTAACGTTTAATGACAGACTGGACAGTCTGGAAATTATTTTTAGCATTCAAAGTGTTACCCCAGATCATTACATGTTCTTTGTGTAACAACGAAATTATAAAAATTAAAGTGTTTATAATTTGTATGCCATGTATGAAATATCTGACCTTTAAATGAATGGATTTCCGAGTTCATCTCTTTAGTCACAGACATATTGATTTGTATGTCAATTAGAGCCTGTCATTATATCTTATTACAGCTAATATGGCATACATATATCGTTCTTACAATCAATAAATCGGACCCCTGGGTAAGAAATTATTCATGATTTCTGTATAATCTATGAGATGATGGCATGGCATGCTAAGCACAAGCTTGGCAACTGTGAGTTGCCTGATCTGTTTATGCGCAAACATAACCAACCATCAATGCTTCAATTATTGCTAGCTTTATAATAGGAGATTGTGCCAATACATAAGTGGTAACGTATGCAAAGATCACAGCAAATTTTGTCTTAATTGAACATCTATATTGCTTTTTATCCCCCTCCCCCTCTCCCTAGTCTGGAAGACGGCGGATATAGCGATCACAATATCCATCCGTCCATCCATCCATCCGTCCATCTGTCTTGTCAACGCAACTCCTAGAGGTCTCAATGGATTAACTTAAAATTTCGTCCACATTATCAGTATCATATATAGATATCCATGTGCTTTTTTCACAGGCAAAAATTGTATCATTACAGAGTTACCCCCCTTTAAATATCTTAAAGCCGATACATAATCTGCATTGCCAGTCATTTCTTGTCAGCGCAACTCCTACAGTTTAGCTCCGATTCTTTTGAAACTTGTTAAGTATTATCATTACCACCTGAAGGTGTGCATGTGCTATCCGTATACCTGTACGTCCATCCGTCTGTCCAAAATGTATGTATGTCCGTTTGTCGGTCCATCCATCTGTGACAGTCATTTCTTGTCAACGTAACTCGTAGAGGTCTCAATGGATTAACTTAAAATTTCATCCACGTTATCAGTATCATATACAGATGTCCATGTGCTTTTTTCACAGGCAAAAATTTTTTCATTACAGAGTTATCCCCCTTTAAATATCTTACAGCCATTACATAAACTGCGTTGCCAATCATTTCTTGTCAACACAACTCATAGAGTTTAGTTGAGATTCTTTTGAAACTCGGTTAGTGTTATCATTACCACATGATGATGTGCATGTGCTATCGGTATACCTGTATGTTCATCCGTCTGCCAAAAATGTATGTATGTCCGTCTGTTGGTCCATCCATCTCTGACAATCATTTCTTGTCAATGCAACTTCTAGAGGTGTCAATGGATTTAATGATTAAATCATTTCTTGTCAACGCAACTCCTCCTAGAGATCTCAATGGATTAACTTTAAATTTTGTCCACATTATCAGTATCATGTGCAGATGTGTATGTGCTTTTTTTGCGGCCAAAGTCTTATTCATTACAGAGTTATCGCCCTTTAAATATCTTAAAGCCAATTATATAAACTGCATTGCCAAGCATTTCTTGTCAACACAAATCCTCCTACAGTTTAGCGGCAATTCTTTTGAGACTTGGTAAGTGTTATCATTACGACATGAAGATGTGTATGTGCTATCCGGATAATTGTACATCCATCCGCCGGTACCAAATGTATGTTCGTCTGTCGGTCCATCCTTGGCAACGCAACTACTACAGTTTAGTTACAATTCTTTTGAAACGTGGTAAATCTAGTCATTACCATCTGAAGATGTTTATGTGCTTTTTTCGTGGCCAGAAAGTTATTCATTACAGAGTTATTCCCCTTTAAATACCTTTAAGCCAAAACAAAAACTGCAGTACCAATCATTTCTTGTCAACACTGAACTCCTACAATTTAGCTGTGATTCTTTTGAAACTTGTAAGGGTTGTCATTACCACTTGAAGCTGTGCATGTGCTATCCATATGCCTGTACATCCATGCCTCTGTCGGTGCATTTCCGACAATCATTTCAAGATGTCAACACAACTCCTACGGTTTAGCTACGATTCCAGAAGTCTCTGTTTGATTGACATTAAGGGAGTCTACTCCATCGATAAACCTGGGCTAGAGTAGAACATTGTGGTTCTTGCATTAGAAGGCATTAAATGCAAGATTAGAAATCTTTCTAACTCTAAATGTAAGTAGATTTATTTAGCAAGTAGTGATTGAACGATAAGTATGTTTATGTGGTTAATAAAACGACAGACAAACCCTTGGGGGGGGTCTGTGGTCGTTATCTCCCCTGAAATACTTAAAATTCATCAAAATTGTCTTGTTTGTGCCAGATCTTGAAGAATTTTGAACCTATGCTCTCAATTCCTTTGTCACTGAATATGTTACTTGAAGAAGCAGGGCTATGATTCCATTTTGAAGAAATTCATCCGTATTTTCCTGAGTTATCTCCCTTGAAAAACCTAAAATTCACAAAAATTTTCTTGTCCAGGCATAATAGTTGAACGGAATTGAACCTGCACTTACAAATCTATCCTTCTTTAAGGCGAGATGCGGTGTCACTATTCCATTTTTCATTGATTATTTTTTCTAAAATAATGTCCTTTACAATTAACGGTACATGTATGTCCACTCCTGATGTATGTTTATCTGAAATGTTTGGATCCGGGGTGGGTATGCCATCTTCAGATGTCTTGTTCATATTGATGTTTTTGCTAAATTGCTGGACACAATAAGTGGATAGTGTTCTCTCTATACTTAAGAATCATTAATGCATATATCTATTAATATCACCTGAATTCTGAGAAGCTGTGTTAATTGGAGCTGAATATTAGGCTTGGCGCTACCTTTGAAAATGATTTGCGTGAAATAACATTGCTGCGTTAAACAGAAACAAGTACCATGTGATCGGTTACATGTAAGTTACATATACCTGTTTTCACAATGATCTCCATCATTTTCCTATCAGCCCTTTCAGTCCTTTCATTCCAGCAATACAGATAATGTATACACATACACATATGCAGGTACACAGAAACACGCATATGCACGCATGCATGCACACACAGACACACACGCACATACATGTAGGTATGCTCATACATGCGCACGCAGGCACACACACATCCATGCATGCACACAGTCACACTTATACACGAGTCGCGATCATGCACAATTACACATCGTGCACACACATGTGCGCGCAGACACACACATGCATGCGTGAACACATTTACACATACACCCAAGCAGCAGCAAACTAACATAATAAGCTCTTGAATAAAAGTATGGAATGTGGCTTACATAAGATGCATGTGCATTGTGCATGCTTGCATGAAGGATTATATAATTTTCTCATAAGACTAACTCTTTTAACACTATAAATAAAATACAATGAATTCTGGATATACTGACGAAACCTATCCATGACTCTCGATAAAAAATTGACATGAGTGCCAGGCAAGTAATTGCTGCATTTAATCCTCGGGTGCTATATTAACCCTGTAACGCTCATATCAGCCAAAAACAACCTCTACAGTGATTTTGAGAAAGGTCCATTTGCAGACCATGAGAAGAGTGTTTTTGAAAATTTACCACTGGAATGAGAGGCTCAATAACCGAGACAGTCATTCCAGCGGCAAATTTTCAAAAATAATCTCTTGGTCTAAAAATGTACATTTTCTATGAGAAATCTTGAACAAACTCGAGGGTTAAAAGGTTCAGAGAAGATGCAGTCTGAGTGTCAGGATTTCATTTTTCCTTGCTTATTTTTTTGAAAATATTGTCCTTTACAATATTATGTCAACTCTTGATGTGTGTTTATCTGAAAGGTTTTGGATCCGTGGCTCTCATATGCCACGTGCTATACAAAAAAGAGCAACAATAGTCGACCAGTATCTTTGGCAGTATATTACAACTTCTCAACCATGATTAGGATGAATGTAACTCAAGTACTTTAACCATTTAACCCTTGAATTTCTTCAAGGAAATTCCAATTTTCTCAACGAAAATGTCCATTTGCAGACCAAGAGAAGACTATTTTTGAAAATGTCCCGCGTTATCGAGCCAGTCATTCCAGTGGAAAATTTTCAAAAATAGTCTTCTCTTGGTCTGCAAATGTACATTTCTCAAGATCACTGCAGAAGCCGTTTTTGCATGATATGAGTGTTAAAGGGTTAATTAATGATCTTCAAATGCTCAATGACTGCTTACATGTACTACAGATTAATACGCAGGTTCACGCGCAGGTTCACTCTTTGATGAGTGTTACCAAATGCTAATTTGTCTCTGTTATCCTGTGTCTGTTGTCTGTCAACAGTAGCATGTTTCAATATTTGTTTACGCTGGTCTAAAACCAAATTTGGTATTTTTTTCCTCTTGGCAATTTGTATTTGGTTATGATAATGGACTTTATGCACCTTCGATTACTAGCGTTCAATTCTGTTTATTAGGTTTTCAATGTGAAATCTATGGTGACAGTACATTTATCATCTTCAAAATCGATGTGTGTGTCATGTGTGTGACAGCTTATGATGTAGCTTTGACTGATTAACTGTAAACTTTGGAAATCCATTGGGTATGGGAATGTCCATATCGAAATTAGCCTAGGTTTGAAATTCATATGGCATGCTTGGTGCCATCCTGAGTAGTTCCCATAAAGTAACTCAGTAACAGAACTTTGGGAATTTAATGGACCTTTTCAGTTTTAGCTACACCCCGCCCATCTCTAGCTAAGCTCCACCCACACCTTGCGCACCCGCCCATCTCTAGCTAAGCTCCACCCACACCTTGCGCACCCGCCCATCTCTAGCTAAGCTCCACCAACACCTTGCGCACCCGCCCATCTCTAGCTAAGCTCCACCAACACCTTGCGCACCCGCCCATCTCTAGCTAAGCTCCACCCACACCTTGCGCACCCGCCCATCTCTAGCTAAGCTCCACCAACACCTTGCGCACCCGCCCATCTCTAGCTAAGCTCCACCCACACCTTGCGCACCCGCCCATCTCTAGCTAAGCTCCACCCACACCTTGCGCACCCGCCCATCTCTAGCTAAGCTCCACCAACACCTTGCGCACCCGCCCATCTCTAGCTAAGCTCCACCAACACCTTGCGCACCCGCCCATCTCTAGCTAAGCTCCACCCACACCTTGCGCACCCGCCCATCTCTAGCTAAGCTCCACCAACACCTTGCGCACCCGCCCATCTCTAGCTAAGCTCCACCCACACCTTGCGCACCCGCCCATCTCTAGCTAAGCTCCACCCACACCTTGCGCACCCGCCCATCTCTAGCTAAGCTCCACCAACACCTTGCGCACCCGCCCATCTCTAGCTAAGCTCCACCCACACCTTGCGCACCCGCCCATCTCTAGCTAAGCTCCACCCACACCTTGCGCACCCGCCCATCTCTAGCTAAGCTCCACCAGCACCTTGCGCACCCGCCCATCTCTAGCTAAGCTCCACCCACACCTTGCGCACCCGCCCATCTCTAGCTAAGCTCCACCAACACCTTGCACACCCGCCCATCTCTAGCTAAGCTCCACCAACACCTTGCGCACCCGCCCATCTCTAGCTAAGCTCCACCCACACCTTGCGCACCCGCCCATCTCTAGCTAAGCTCCACCCACACCTTGCGCACCCGCCCATCTCTAGCTAAGCTCCACCCACACCTTGCGCACCCGCCCATCTCTAGCTAAGCTCCACCCACACCTTGCGCGCCCGCCCATCTCTATCTAAGCTCCACCCACACCTTGCGCACCCGCCCATCTCTAGCTAAGCTCCACCCACACCTTGCGCACCCGCCCATCTCTAGCTAAGCTCCACCAACACCTTGCGCACCCGCCCATCTCTAGCTAAGTTCCACCCACACCTTGCGCACCCGCCCATCTCTAGCTAAGCTCCACCCACACCTTGCGCACCCGCCCATCTCTAGCTAAGCTCCACCCACACCTTGCGCACCCGCCCATCTCTAGCTAAGCTCCACCCACACCTTGCGCACCCGCCCATCTCTAGCTAAGCTCCACCCACACCTTGCGCACCCGCCCATCTCTAGCTAAGCTCCACCCACACCTTGCGCACCCGCCCATCTCTAGCTAAGCTCCACCCACACCTTGCGCACCCGCCCATCTCTAGCTAAGCTCCACCCACACCTTGCGCACCCGCCCATCTCTAGCTAAGCTCCACCCACACCTTGCGCGTGTTGGGATCGATCGATCGATCTCTGAACTCTGTGACTATCAATTTCCAGCAAACTATGCAGGTAAGCTGTTGACTATTTTGAAACTAATTTGATTGGGTGCTGTTGCTGCCCATAGCAAAATATTCAACAGTGTGTTTCTTAAAAAGCAAAAACATACACGTCGTATGTGTCAGACTATTACCGGTAAGTGTTAAAGACAGACTTAATCGAATCATTCATGACATCATGATTATGATATCAGCATACACCTCGCATAGTTGAGTATGACGTCATATGATTGAGTGAGGAAATGGATGCATGAATTAACCCTTTAGCCCTCAAATTTGTTTTTAAAAACTTCATTTCTCAGTGGAAATCGCATTTGCAGATCAAGAGAAGGCTATTTTTAAAAACATATGGCTCTGTAAAGTAATAGATTAAAAAAAAAAGTTCTTGGTTTGCAAATGGACATTTCTCACCATCATTGCGGAAGTCCTTTTTGTCAGCCTGGGTGTTAAAGGGGTGAAAGCTTTGTAAATGAATTGAGCATATGGAGATGGCAGCATATAAATAGCATTATGTAGCCTTTCACATTGTTGCAGTTCAATCTTGGTATGCATTCAATGGCCTTTGGGCTTATTTTTTTCAAATTAATATACTTTATATTGTTTTTATCGGTCTCACTTAAAGTGCTCGATTAACTTATGTTAACTACACAAGATATTCACTATTATGATGCTTTTAAAATCTGTGTTCATAGCAATTTAATTTAATACAATTTCTTAAATAATGTAATAGTATATATATATATATACGCGGTCATAATTATATAAAGCAAATAAAACATTTATGTACAGTTAACCCTTTAATGGTCAAACCGGCCTTTGCAGTGGCCTTGAGGAATGCCTATTTGCATCTGAAGATAAGGTAATTTCGATAATCGTGTCAGTCATTCCAGTGGTAAATTTTCAAAAATTGTCTTACCTTCAGATTCAAATGTACATTCAGAAAGCAAAATTTTTAGTTCTCTTGAAAAATCTTGACCGTTAAAACGGTTAAACCTTTCTATAGCAAACCCTTTTATTTCTGCTAAAGGTTGCTCGTGGTTTAAGGTGGGTGGTCATGATAAGCTACCATCATTTGGTGCCATAAATTCTGTATAGCAAATGAGTTGAGTTAATGGACCACCTGTCTTTAGTGACCACTTTTTGATGATTGATATGCATTCATACATAATTGTCCATTAAAGACAGGTTTGACTGCAGTACAGGTAAGGGATGAATCCAATCTGTCACTTAAGAATATGAGATCATAGTGAATTACTGCACGTCACATGTACTGGTGACATCACAATCAAAACGCGTGATGAAGGATGGAGTGGGTGGAGCTTAGCTATGGATGGGCAGAGCATAGCTAGAACTCAAATGGATCCCTGTATTGCTTATGTATTGCACTTCAAGGATGGCTTAAGGTTGTTAATGATCTAAAAGAATTCTTGTACTCTTATTCAGCTCCCATACTACCAACTTGACAATATATTCACATTTTTACTCAAGTGCATTTATTGACTAAGTTCATGCATGTTTTGTTTTACAAGAGCTTGTATACATGCCACTGAGTGCTCATACGTGTATTCTTGTGAGTATTGTTACTCAACACGTATGGTGTGAGTGATTATCACATTCGGTGTCCCAGAAACTGATCACTGAACACATGTACAGGTCTATAACATCATAAAGATACCCTTTAGCTGCACAAGACAGTGGTTCAAGGCATCTGACACAAGGCAGCTGGTCTGTCTTAAACAAAATTCTTCTTGATGTAGTGAATATTCACAATTGAATTTGTATATACATAATATATAGCCTAACATCTTTCAGTCAAAATAGTTTCGAGGTATTCAACAGCTTACCTATAAGTTGTCTTGTAAAATTGCGAGACTGGGATTTCAAGAGCTAAGGAAATATCTTTTAACCTAAAAGCTGGTCATTTTAGACGCATTAGGTGTTTTAGGTATTATCAGACATTCATGTGCGAGAACTGGTGTTGTGTCACTCATTGATTAATCCTGTTATTTTGTTTAATTTTCCTTTCAGGTCCTGAACCAATGGCCGCACCCACTCCATCAGATGACTTTATCATCGGTGACCGTGTCTATATCGGTGGTACAAAACCTGGTTTTATAGCCTTCCTCGGTGAAACCCAATTTGCTCCGGGTGAATGGGCTGGTGTGGTGCTAGACGAACCTGCTGGGAAAAATGATGGCTCTGTTGCAGGTGTAAAATACTTTCAGTGTGAAGCAAAACGTGGTGTATTTGCTCGTATATCAAAACTGTCTCGAATGCCCGGTGCTGTCTCCGGAAAATCTGGAGATAGTGGTGAAAATACTGGCAAGTCTATGCCACACCATGTACCATCGGTGTCACCAACGCCTGGTTCAAACAATGGTGGTGATACACCAGCTAGGTCAAATACACCCAGACTCGGCCTTGCTGGCAGGAAAGGTTCTTCGGGGTCAGTGTCAAGTCTTAATAATAATACTGGTAAGTCAGCAGCAGCAGTTTCTGCGACAAATCTCGCCTCATTAGCGACGACCGTGCCTGCAGATTCTCCAATTCTCAAGATAGGTGCTCGTGTGCTTGTCAGTGGATCCAAACCGGGAACACTTCGCTTCCTCGGAACCACAGACTTTGCCAAAGGACAGTGGGCTGGAGTTGATCTGGATGAGCCTAATGGAAAGAATGATGGCGCAGTTGCAGGGAAAAGGTAATAATAATAATAATAATAATAATAATAATTAATAATAATAATAATAATAATAATAATAATAATAATAATGATTAATTCTGTGCACTAATGCTGTATATTTTTGACCAATTGTCTGAGATTCTTTTAGATAATGTTGCGACATAAATTTGTATATAAATATCCTTTAAAGGAATAGAAAGGGGAACTAGAAAATGCTGTTGACTAAAAATTTCATATTTAATGTTATAATATAAAACTGAAAATGAATCGGAATAATTTGACAAAAAAAGATTTAGTGACTAATAGTGGTAGCCATTTTGCCTAATCGCGCTCCGTTCTGTGTCAACTGTGTGTGCAGGTACCGCAGACCTGAATATAGATTCGTGAGCCGTAGAAATAATGTTCTCTATTAGCACCAATATATACACCTGTGCAAAAGTTAAGCACCACCCTATTTTTACGCACATGCGAGGGTATATTCATGTGCTATGAAGAAAGCAATAGCATAAACATTTATGTACCCATCCATCTTAGTGCAAGAGGTAATAATGCAACTAGAGGAATGCTGATTATGATGGTGGGGAAACACTGTATGTTTTTGTTTGAACTTGAAAACGAGGCCTGAATATGGTTACGTTGACACAACTGACAACTATTGCCCTACAGTTGACACACGTGGCTAGATTGTCATTAATGGTGTCTGAAAACGAAGTTTAACATCTGTGCACGAGTTTGAGACTGTCATTATTAATACCGGGTATATCCACCTTGTGCCTGGATGACGGCCTGGACACGACGTCTCATGCTGGTCACCAACCGACTGATACGCCATTGTGGTATTCGTTGCCATTCAAGATGGAGTGCGTCTGTTAATTCCTGTAGGTTCTGCACAGGAGGATCCCTCCTTCTCACCATGTTTCCCAGAATGTCCCAGATATGCTCAATAGGGTTCATGTCAGGGCTCATTGCTGGCCATGGTAGGGTTTCGATGGCATTCTGGCGGAGGTATTCATGCACAGCTCTAGCACAATGTGGTCGGGCGTTGTCATCCATGAATATAGGGTGGGTTCCAGGTGCATGATTTACAAAATGAGGGACCACAACTCTATCCAGTATGGAATCTTGATATCTTTGTCCATTTAGTGTTCCAGGTACAGTCAACAGATCCAGCTTACAATCAAATGAGATGCACCCCCATATCATAACGGAACCTCCACCAAATGGAACTTCTTCCATGATGTTACGTTGGTCGTACGCCGTGCGTCTGGACCTCCATACACGAGTTCGACCATCTGTGGCATGAAGCAGGAACCGACTTTCATCGGACCAGTGTACCCGTCTCCAGGATCTCATGTTCCAGTGTCTTCTTTCGTTGCACCACCTCAGACGCTCCTCTTTGTGGTGTGCAGTGAGGAGAGGACGTCTGACAGGTCTCCTAGCTTTCATGCCAGCAGCATACAGTCTCCTTTTGACGGTAGACATTGACACTCTATTGCGCGTTTCCCATTGCTGGCTGAGCACTCTGCTGTTGGTGAATGGAGTTCTCCTAACAAGGCGTACTAGGGCTCGATCATCACGGGCAGTAGTCTTCTTCGGTCTTCCAGATCTAGGCCTGTCCTTCACCTCGTTAGTTTGCCCATGTTTTGCAATCAAACGACTGATTACTGTATGGTTAATGTTCAGCTGTCTGCCAATCTCTCTGCATGACATACCAGTGGTATGCATGCCTATGATTTGCCATTTCACACGATCACTTAACCTTCGTCTTGCCATAGCGGTTCACAATCAAGAGCTAATTCTCTCTGTACAAATAAACCACGGTCATTAACACAAAATTCCTAATCTTGTCGCCTAAATCTGTATGTAATGTTCTACACCTCAAACTGGACTTTTACATAACTGAACACGTGTGCTGTTTCCCGCCACGCACGGACATCAAGCGGCGTGAAGTCATGCATGCATGTGCATTTCGTACTTGGAATTATGTCAGCTAACGCGGGGACAAAAAGTATGGCAGCCTAGTTGTACCATCATGTTTCTACGTTCTATTGTTTTTGCTGGTGCTTAACTTTTGCACAGGTGTATATAATGATTATCTCGTTACTGTTAAATCATTGGTGGTCATTTTTGAAAACATAATTGAAAGTCACTCTTTTTGGTGGAAGCAATGATTTTCAGCTAAAATGTGTTTAAAGTACACTGCTGCTCAAGTAGTTCCTGTCACTGGAAACCTTTGTTTTAAATACTTACCTTAGCTTAGCGCAAATATAACTGAAATTATATCATTAGCTGTAGAGTATATTATTTATTCATCTGCATACACCAGAGCACAAAGACCCAGCAGCGTCACTAATTGGTTCCCGCTTGGGTAAAATGGATGTGCCCATTAGAATCACATAAATGGTATTTGGATGCTTTATTCAAGCTATTCCGATTGCGTTCTGCTTTTTAGCTCACCTGGCCTGAAAGTCCAAGTGATCTTATGCCATGGTGACCGTCCATCGTGTGTCTGTCCATCTGTCATCCGTCAACTTTTCCTGACCTACATGTAAACACCATTGCCCATGTAAAGTTGATACATCAAAAAAATATGTCCACCATGAATCAATAAAAATTTTGTGGTTTTGGTGGACATCGTGTACTTTTTGCAAATTTTTGAGAAAATCATTAAAAGACTACTTATTAACCACTGGACCGATTTTAATAAAACTTAGCTAATCCTTCTTCACAGAAATTAGATTGTTAGATGTTTTGAGTGGTCATCGTGTTATGTCTGGTTGTGACAGTGGCTAATAATTCCAGGTGAGCGATACAGGACCCTTGGGCCTTTTGTTTTTTATGCTTGTAATTTTATATGTTATATGAAGTTATCATTCAACAGCGTTTGATAGTTCAACGGGTTACTACGTTGTTATTATCCATCCAGCCAGCGTTTGATAGTTCCTTGGTCCTTTCCTTTAATGGTAAAATTTTGTCAAGACTACTTTTTGTTGAGCCATATGCAAAGCATAGGATGGCTTGATAGTGATCCAAATGGCATGTGGCATGCAGATAAATGTTAAAGTTTCTCAACATATATTTAATTCATCAAGGGCTTTGTTCAATTTTTTCCAAATTTTTGCATGGTTTGGACTCTGCTTATTTTGCAACAAGATTTAGGTAGATGTTAGTATTTCAGTTGACATTGAATTCATCAACGGCTTATCCGACCTCAATAAAACTGTACAGAATTGTTCTATACTATCATTGCATCCAGTCTAGCTCATAATTAAAATAATTCTCCGTAAATTCTCCATACTTTTACATGCTTCAAGGGCTAAGTTTATTTCTGTGTGATTTGTCTCCTTTTCAGAAATAAGAAGAATGTTAGAGTTTTCAATCGACATTTATCAAGGAGTATATTATTTTAAGCAATCCTTTTGTTGCGACACTGCCACATCTGTGTGATATGCGAAAAAAATCTAAAGGTCTCGACATGGGACGCTCTCCACCTAGTGATAATTTGCCAATGAAATGACTTTTGGTTATCAAACACGAGTCATTCCAGTTCACCATTTTCAGCTTAATTGGGTACGGTACTTAACCATTTAACCCTCGAATTTGTTTTAAAAAATTCAATTTTCTCATAGAAAATGTCCATTTGCAGACCAAGAGAAGACTATTTTTGAAAATTTACAACTGAAATGACTGGCTCGGTCATTCTAGTTGTAAATTTTCAAAAATAATCTGGGTCTGCAAATGGACATTTCTCAAGACCACTGCAGAAGCTATTTTTGTCTGATATGCATGTTAAAAGGTTAATAATGGTTTCATCATTATATCCATCATATAATAAGTTAGTTAACAGGATTATTTATCTTTTTCCACATCAGGTATTTTTCATGCAAGCCGATGTATGGCTTGTTTGCTCCTGTTCACAAAGTAGCCAGGATGACAGGTAATGTTGGCATTCATGCCACACCGGCTAGAAACACGGTTTCTACAACCAGCCTCCCTGGGGCGACGCCATGGTCCACCAATCGCCTGCCGATGTCCAGTAACCTTCGGCGTGAGCATAGCACGAGTCAGGATTCGATAAGTTCTCTCAGCTCGACGGCATCGAGTGTGTCTCGGAGCCGGGTAAGACTGGGCGTCACATCGCTCAACAACATCTCGCCGGGCACCGCACAGGTATATGCAGCAGCTTTATTCATGCGCAGTGTATAATTGCAACTCATAACCAGGACTACCAAATTCTTCCAATTGCAAATTCCACATATTGTGCCATAATTTCTCGGAAATTAGCCTTCATGTAGCTTCTTTCAGGCAAGCATGCTTTCTCACAAAGCAGACTTAAGCACATTATTGGAATAATATCACAAACAAAACATTTAGCAATCAAATTCCTTTGAAATGACAAAATATACGTATTTGTTACTTAGTAAACCGTGTGCCTGAGAGGTGCTAGTGCTCTTATTGACTCATTCAATTGATGTAGCAAACTATTTTCTGGGAAGAGTTACAGTTCTGGAGCTTACACAGCCATTTGAATGAATCACTATTATTTGGCCCCAAAAGCTATTTTTACCATAGCAACTGAGTTGTGTATAGCACCCACCTGTCTATAGTGATCTATATATAGGTGATATGTTATCTTATGATCTAATTAAAGTGGGTGAAATGTCCAGTGAGTTGCACAAATGGTGAGTATGTTTACTAGTAGAATGGATGGCCAATTCACAGGGAATCCACCCTTCCAGTTTAAAGAATTAGTGGCTATTGCAATTGAAAATTTGTCTGGTGTTCCTTTGTACTATCTGAGTGTGATTGAACTTTAATAAATTAACTTACTCGTTGTTTCAATCTTTGTCGTAGTGGTCTTGGAAAGCGATCTAGACAAAAATAGTGATTAATAAGTGCCTTTTTCTCTATAATATTCTCCTAAATGTTCTTCAATCTCAACAAGCATTACACCAGTTCCAAAAATACTTTACATGTACTTACACACTAAAATCATTCTTCAATTTTCACTGGCATTACTGAGCTAATTGGTCTCAATTATTAATAACACTTATCACCATTTTAACCTGTTAACTTTGTTTTCATATTTATACTACAACTACCACTCATTTTTTCTTCCTGCTTATGTATTGCTAAAATAACTGTGCTAATGGTAAAATATGTACAGTTCCATGACATCACTATTGTGTTATTAACACTTTACTGGCCAAGACAGGCCAAAACAACCTCTACAGTGCACACATCTCCATTTCAAATCCAATACAAGGCAATATTTGAAGACTTATCACTGGAATGACTGGCTCGATACCCAAGCCAGCCATTCCAGTGGTAAATTTTCAAAAATACTCTTCTCTTAAACTGCAAATGGGCATTGATTAGGGAAAATGTTTGATATTTTTTACCATTAAGAGGTTATAACATGTCACCTTTGAATCCGGCTCAGTGGTATGTTTACAGGTTTTTCATTTGATATCAATTTTTAAGACTTGCAACCACATTATTCAGATGCCACAAAGGAATGAAGTTATTGTAGGAGTATTCTTAATGGATTAAATTAAGGTCTACTTCTCTAAATGATCATTACATGCATTAGTTTTTCTTAATTTAAAGATTCAGAAAAACTTTAAAGGTCAGTTTGTGAAACTTTTAAGCTGTATCTTTAGTCTTACCAAAATTTACCCAGTAACTATCACATTTTTATAAGTCATTTGTAGGTATTATTTTCACCGATGTAGAATATGTTAACATAAATTGGATTGCTAGTATTTAGAAACAACTAACAAATAGACCTGAGCTATAAGACTTTAGTGTTTTGTTTCATTTCTTTCTAACGCATGCATTTCGCATCTATGTAAATTAGTAGCTGACTTCCACACGGTCAAGCAATCTTTGTATGTAATTAAGAACTTTGGTATAATTTCTAGCAACTTGTTATAATGAAAGAACTGTCCTTTCATCAATATACTATTGTCAATACACTAATGCAGACATGATAGCCAGAAGTGTATGGAAACTGAGAGATCATGGCAAACATACAGTACAATTCTTAAGTAAGTAGAAATGTTTCCAAAACAAAAACAGAAACATGTTTGTTCGTTCAATTTTGAAAACGCTAAGATGTGTTCTGTTCAATATTCTGAACATAATTATATTGTTTTTTGGGCCAATTTCAATTATATTTTGCAAGAAGCATCCTTAGGGCTTAGGGATCCAAGTTTGTTCAGTGGAAGTCGATCGGTCAATTTGACTGGCAGCCATTTTGGATTTTGTCCGATTTTTATACATCGGCAAAAAATTTGGCTTGGTATTATGTAATGGCGCCATCCGTCCATTCGGGCGGGCAGGCGGCAGAGTGTTTTCCGGATGATAACTCCGTTACCATTTGTCGGATCGCATTGAAACTTCATTGGGTGGTTGGACTAGGTCTGGGGAAGACACCTATCGAAATCGACGATGATCTGAAATCTAAGATGGACGCCAGCCACCAGCTGCCATCTTGAAAATTGCTTCCCGGATGATAACTCTGTTACCGTTTGTCAGATCGCTTTGAAACATCATGGAGTGGTTGGAATAGGTCTTGGGAAGAAACCTATCGAAATCGACGATGATCCGTATTCCAAGATGGCCGCCAGCCATTGGCAACCATCTTGAAAATAAGTTTCCGGATTATGACTCCGTTACCATTTGTCGGATCCTATTGAAACTTCAGTGGGTGGTTGGATTAGGTCTGGGGAAGAAACCTATCGAAATCGACGATGATCTGAAATCCAAGATGGTTGCCAGCCACCAGCGGCCATCTTGAAAATTGGTTTCCGGATGATAACTCTATTACCGTTTATCAGATCGCTTTGAAACTTCATGGAGTGGTTGGACTAGGTCTGGGGAAGAAACCTATCGAAATTGACAATGATCCAAAATCCAAAATGGCCACCAGTGGCTATCTTGAAAATTGGTTTCCAGATGATAACTCCGTTACCGTTTATTGGATCGGTTTGAAACTTCATAGAGTTGTTGGACTAGGTCTGCGGAAGAAAGCTATCGAAATAGACAATGATCCGAAATCCAAGATGGCTGCCAGCCAACATCCGCCATCTTGAAAATTACTTTCCGGATGATAACTTTGTTACCGCTTATTGGATCACTTTGAAACGGTATGGAGTGTTTGGGATAGGTCTTTCATGGATTGGTTAGAATAGGTTTTGGGAAGAAACCTATCAAAATCGACGATCCGGTGGCCATCTTGAAAATTGGTTTTCAGATGATAACTCCGTTACTGTTTATCGGATCACTTTGAAACTTTATAATGTGGTTGGACTATGTGTGGAGAAGAAATCTATCGAAATTTATAATGATCTGAAATTCAAGATGGCCACCAGACACCATTTTGAAAATTGGTTTCCTGATAATAACGCTGTTTCCGTTTATCGGATCGCTTTGAAACTTCATAGGGTGGTTGGACTAGGTCTGGAGAAACTTATTGAAATTTACGATAATCCGAAATCCAATATGGCCACCAGTCAGTGGCAGCCATCTTGAAAATTGGTTTCCGGACGATGCCTCCTTGATAGTTTAATGGATTGCTTTGACACCTTATAAGGATGACTGGTCTGGTGGGTCTGAGGAAGAAATAAATATTTTCTGATAGCTCTCATTCATTGGTTTGACATTATGTCAGGGTATTATGCACTGTTTGCAGAGCTCTTGTTTGAAATGTCAAAGGTCTCCGAAACCGCTTGCGGGATCGATGCAAACCTCATGAAATATGATCTATGGCAAGAGCTGATCCAAGTTTGTTCAAGTGAACTTGATTGGCCAAATGGTTCAACGGCCATCTTGGGTGACTTAGTTTTCGCGAAAACGACATCCAGAACCGCCAAAGGGTCATTAAAGTTTGTTCAAAGGAAGTTGACCCATTAAAAAAAATGGCTGTCATAGACCAATCAAAATGTAGCATGTTTGGTGGGTATATTATTATTGGGTATTTGTATTTGATGTATTTTGGAGCCGAAATTGGTTTGATATAGTTTTTTGTGTATTATGAATTCAAATTTGCCATTTTGGAAACTGTCGAATAAACGGTTTGGCAGCCATCTTTGATCTTTTTGATGCCAAAATCTTCATGCTAAAGCAATGGGAAATTTTAAATGTCTTCTCAAGAACTAGTGGGCCAATTTCAAGTATATTTGGCAGGAAGCATCCTTAGGGCATAGGGATCCAAGTTTATTCAAAGGAATCCGATTGGTCTATTTGGCCAATGACCATCTTGGATTTTGGCTGATTTTTAGAAACGTCTTTAAAAGTCTCCGAAACCGCTTGGGAGATTGAATCAAAACTCATGAAACATAATCAGGGGCAACAGCTGAACCAAGTTTGTTCAAGGGAACCTTTTTGGCCAAATGTATCAGCAACCATCTGGGATGACCTATTTCTCCTGAAAGCGACTTATTCTCCAATACTACTATCAGATCAGACTGAAATTTGATATGATTAGGAACTAAGGGCCATTAAATTTTGTCCATGGAACGTTGATACATAAAAAACAAAAGGCTGCCGTTGATCAATTAACATTTAGCGTGTTTGGTGGCTATCTTGGATTTCTGTGAAAATCATAGAAAAAACTACTTATTAACCACTGGACCAATTTTAATAAAACTTGGCTAAACCTTCACAGAAATTAGATTGATAAGTCTTTCCAGTTGCCATCTTGTTTGGTTCAGTAGTGCCAGTGGCCAATAATTCCAGGTGAGCAATACATGCCCCTTGAGCCTCTTGTTGTCGAGCTCCTAGTGAAGCAGAGGATCGCGACGTAGCAACCCAAATGACGTTCTGCGTACGGCAAGATTTAAGTAGATGTTAAACCTTTTGAATGGCCATTTAGTTCATCAAGGACTTATCTGATCTTAATAAAACTTTACAGATTTTATCTATACCATCATTGCATTCAGTTTCCATCATACAATGTCATAATTGAAAGGATTTTCAAACTTTCCATATTTTTACGAGGTTTGTGCTTAGCCTATTTTGTACCAAAAATTAGGTAAATGTTAAGTTTTTCAATGGACAATTAATTCAGCAAGGTCTTA
The DNA here is from genome assembly GCA_034401795.1 of Chaetoderma sp. LZ-2023a. Taxonomy (NCBI): domain Eukaryota; kingdom Metazoa; phylum Mollusca; class Caudofoveata; order Chaetodermatida; family Chaetodermatidae; genus Chaetoderma; species Chaetoderma sp. LZ-2023a. The sequence continues at coordinate 70,796,993 of CM067370.1, forward strand.
TCTGATGTCAATAAAACTTATTTTAAATTTTTTCCATACTTTTCAGGATTTGAATTTAGAATATTTTTGTGTGATATATATCCTACTTAAGCCAAGAATTAGAAGGAAGTTAGTTTTTCAGTTGATGTTTAATCAATGAAAGACTTATCCAATCCAATCCAAACTTTGCAGTTCTCATTTATAACATCATTTTCTGATTTTTCCATATTTTTACCAGGTTTGGACTTTTGGTTTATTTTTGTTTGGTTTATATTCTGATTAATCCCAGAAGTAGAAGAATGTTAAAGTTTTACAATGGTCGTTTAATTTATCAAGAGCTTATCCGATCCCAACGAAACATTACAGATTTCTTCTATATCATTGTTGCATTCAGTTTGCAGTAAAATTATACAAATTTCTAGTCTTTTTCCAAACATTTCCATGGTATAGACTTAGTTTTCAATTGGCATTTGATTTAGCAAGAATGTTTACTATTTTAAGAAATCCTTATTTTGTGACACTGTCACACATGATGTGCGATATACAGAAAAACTAAATGGCTCGACACATTTTGTTTTGGAAGCATGTTAAGTTATTTCTGAGTTGTACTATAGGTCACTGTGAGTTCTATTTAACTTTTTAATGCTCAAAATTGTTAAATGGAAAAGAAACTGGAAATGCTCATTGGTAGGACAAGCCTTTTCAAGACAATATTATAACACAAAGTATCGCTTAAATAATTGGAGCCTGGAGTTCCTAGCCTGTCATTTCATTGGCGAAGTATTCTTTGCTTGGTCAACACATCGGCATGTGTCAAGACCCAAAACCGGACAATCTTTGTTGTTTTTACAATACAAAGGGTAATTCTTGAATGAGTTACATATACAACTGGAAGGTATAGGAATATGGCTTTGCATTTAGTGCTTATGATAACAAAATGTTATGAAATGTTGTTAAAGTAACTCTACATGAATGTCGCACGCATCTTTTACACTGTGATGATCAGCCATAGGGTGTCATTCTATTTCTGACATAGTCTGTACGGAATGTGTTTATTCTACATGTAGAAATTTATTGCATTCTTTTCATAATATTTGACGATCTTTGTCAAACTGGCATCATCTGTAATTTATGCTTTAGGTTTCTCTCTAATTTTCATTCATTATTAATATATTTTCATCTCACATAATTACTAGGCATTACAATAACAGTGAAATTTGCTTGAGATAACATTTAGGATCAATGAAGGCACTTCTTTGACTCTTTAATCACCAAGATTGGTTTAGAAATAGGCAAAATGTTTGCCGAGTAAGTGTCTATTTTCAGGCCATGAGAAGGTTATTGTTTATTACAACTTGAATGACTGGCTCAGTTATCAAGACAGTCATTCCAGTTATAAACTTAAAAAATAGTCTTCAATTGGTCAGCTAATGGACGTTTCTCAGGACCACTGCACAGGGTTGTCTTAGGCCGGCATGACCATGAAATGGTTATGACAAGTCGACAAAAGGCAATGTCTTAGAGAAATGGCATTTTCTGCCCTCCCCTCCCCTTAAATTAAGTCATCTCTTTTTGTAACTGACTCATATTAATAAATCACCGATAACCACATTCAAGACTTTCATATATAAGGCATGTTTGTTTGTTTGGATTACCTTGAACATGGACTTTGTTAATTAAAAAACAATTTTAGGTGAAAAATAATGCTCTGCATATTTAGTTGCTTTTACCTGTATGGAACTGGTGACTGGCTTGCGTAGTTGATTGAAAGCCATAAATTATTTGATGTATCTAATACTTGTCCAAATCTTGCTATCTTCAAATTTACAGGCAATAAGAGTTGTCAATTCTATCATGGGAATTTCTCAATAGATTAGTGAGCTGTGAGCGCACAATGTTAAATAAAGCTGCATGCATGTAGCCTGGATGGCATGGATATTAACGTCTATTATCACACATTGTACATTTAGCAGGTTTTTGCTGTTGTTTCGCTATCACCCTCTATCTGAAATCTAGCTGCTTTGGTGATTATCTTTAAGCAGGACTGTCGGTAACGGTCACTGTTAATAGACCATAATTAACCCATCCTTCACTCATTTTCTCTGTCAAGTTAGCTCAGCTCTGTAGAAAATACACATTGACTCTACAGACAGAAAGAATACAATTTTTGTAATACTTAGCATTGACCAAACCTGATATTTCAATGGCAAGTATACACAGATTGTATTCTTGCAGTCCATAAACAAATACATTCAACAAATACCATTTGCCTCCATTAGGCTTTGCGTGGTTAGCTGTAATTTAACACTTGGTGACAGTTTTCTTACAAATAGCTTTTCATGATCTAATATCATAATGGTAATACTGCTGATTTCTGTCTAGGGATATTGTTACGCTTTCTATTATTAATCCGTCTCTGGTTTTGTGTTTGTGTGTTTCCGTTTCGTGTTTTGTCTGGTCCTGTTTTTCATTTGTTTTTTCATTATTTCTTGTTCTTTTAATGATCTGTGTTATCACATTCTTCAAGTTCAGCACAATATGGTTGTTTGTTTTCTTTAATGCCACATTTTGCCCTAAGGCTCGAAAGATGATGTTGCATTAGGAGCTGTTAGTCCAATTACCTTTTGAAGACAGTAAGGGTCTGATGTCACAGATTTTAGCATAAACATGATTTCCCATTTTAGATAGCGAAGCGAAATGTAAATCGGCAAGGCACACAGCGGGAAATATCTTCATATCTTTACTATTTTCTTCTTGATCAGCTGCTTATTCAAATGTGATAATTAACTGAAGATGTTTAAGGGTCAAGCCAGCCGAAACTGGGATCTTCAGTGCTCTATGGCACCTGCAGTGCTCTGTGACACTGTCCATTTGCAGATAAAGAGATGACAATTTTTGAAAATTTACCGCTAGAATAACTAGCTCAGTGACCGAGCTAGACATTCCAGTGGTAAATTCTCTAAAATTTCCATCTGTTGGCCTGCAAATGGACAGTGCCCTAGAGCATTGAACATTAACTAAGCATAATTCTTGCTTTTTTAACCATTTTCATTCGGTTCAGAATAACAAGTGAGGAAAATGTTATTTTTGACAATTTTCTACTGATAATCTAATATTATTTTCCGAGCCACTCATGTTACTCGGACATTTTCAAGTATAGCCTTTAGCTCATTATTCAAAATAATGCAATCGATTGTGAACTCTGAGATCAATCCATCCACAGTTAAAAAATAATTTCCATGTTTCTATGTTGGTTGGATTAAAAGTTTTGTGTCATGATTTTGCTCCTGGTTAAGCATATTTTCAGTGGATAATTAATCCAAAATCTTAGAGAATTTCAATAAAACTTCACAGTTGTTCTAGCGTATACTATTGCAACTAACCATCATCGTGCAAAGTTATATTGAAATCATTTCTATAATTCTTAAGGGGTTTTAACCTAGAATATAATAATTTCAATAATCTTACTGGCTAATGTTTACCTTCTTATTAGCTCACCTGGCCAGAATGGCCAAGTGAACTTATGCCATGGCGACCATCCATCGTCTGTCCTGCATCCGTCAACTTTTCTTTAAGCGACTTTTCAAGAACCACTGGGCCGATTTCAATTATATTTGGCAGGAAGCATCCTTAGGGCATAGGGATCCAAGTTTGTTCAAACGACGCCGATCGGCCAATTTGGCTGGTGGCCATCTTGGATTTCGGGCAATTTTTAGGAAGTGTTTTTATAAATCTTCGAACCCGCTTGGTGGATTGAAGCAAACCCCATGAAATATGATCTAGGGCAAGAGCTGAACCAAGTTTGTTCAAGGGAACTTGATTGGTAAAATGGCTCGGTGGCCATTTTGGTTGACCTAGTTTTAGTGAAAACGACTTCTCCAGAACCCTGAAGGGATTGGGCTGAAATTTGGCAGATATGATTAGGGACTAAGGGCCATTAAAGTTTGTTCAAGGGAAGTTGATCTGTAAAAATACATAGCTGTCGTGGACCAATCAAAATGTAGCCTATTTTGCACCAAAAATTAGGTAAATGATAAGTTTTTCAATGAACAATTAATTCAGATAGGTCTTATCCAATGTCAATAAAACTTTACAGATTTGTTCTATACCATTATTGCATCAAGTTTCCATCATAATGATTGATTTTCAATTTTTTTCCATGCTCTTTCAGGATTTGAATTTAGAATATTTTTGTGTGATATATATTCTGATTAAGCCAAGAATTAGAAGACTGTTAAAGTTTTTCAGTTGACGTTTCATCAATGAAGGACTTATATCCAATCCCATTAAAACTTTGCAGTTATCTTTTATACCATCAGGCCGCCATGGGCCAATCAAAATGTAGCGTTTGGTGGCCATATTGGATTGTTTTATTTTATGTATTTTGCGGTCGAAATTAGTTTTATATGTTTTTCGGTACTCTGATCACAAATTTGCAATTTTCAAAACTGTCTGATAAACGGTTTGGTGGCCATCTTCGATCATTTTCCCACCATAAGCTCCCATACTAAAGCAATGGGAAATTTAAAACGTCTTCTCGAGAACTGCTGGGCCGATTTCAATTATATTTGGCAGGAAGCATCCTTATGATGTAGAGAATCAAGTTTGTTCAAACGAAGCCGATCGGGCAATTTGGCTGGTGGCCATCTTGGATTTTGACCGATTTTTAGAAATGTCTTTAAAAATCTTCACCGAAACTGAGCAATTGATTCAAAAGTCATAAAATATAATTTAGGGCATGTGCTGAACGAAGTTTGTTCAAAAGAACTTAATTTGCCAAATGTTTGGGCGGCCATCTTGGATGGCCTGGTTTTCATGAAAGCAACTGTCTCCAGAGCCACTGAACTGATTGGGACGAAATTTTGGAGATATGATATTGATGACTAAGGGCCATTAAATTTTGTTCAAGAGAAGTTGATACGTAAAGAAACATGGCCGCTGTTTTCTTGTTACAAGTCTGCTCAACTCATAATGACCATTCTAGTTCAGATGCCTATGGTCCAGGTGAGTAATACAGGCCCCACGGGCCTCTTGTATTAACATTTAATCCATGAATTGAAGGTATTTAGAATTTTGATGCTATCTACTTACATTAAATCTGTATCACAATGAAGTAAACCTTTTAAAGTTACTAATGTTCGCCTTAATGGTAATTTATATATATATGCAAACTATGTACTATCTTCTGATAGTTCATGTTCTTTTTCATGAAACAGGCTATAAATATAGGAGTTATCTCCCCTATAGTACGCAACCAGTACCAGTTTAAATGTGCAAACAATCAAGACTATTTTGCTTGAAATCCTATTTGAGTAGTCTACTGTCTTTTTCAAAGCAGAACCCTGCCTCAATTTTCTTTATTGGTACGTTAGTTAATATATCCTTTGTTGCTTGTCGAGCTAAATAAATGTGGTTGATGGCAGTGTTTAACCCTTGAATTTATTCAAGAAAATTTCAATTTTCTCATAAAAAATTTCCACTTCCAGACCGAGAGAATACTATTTTTGAAAATTTACTCCTGGAATGTCTGGCTCGGTTATCGAGTCAGTCATTCCAGTGGTAAATTAAAAAAAAATAGTCCACTTTTGGTCTATAAATGGACATTTCTCAAGACTAACGCAGAAGCCATTTTTGGCTGATATGATTGTTAAAGGGTTAATATTCTATCATTTCTAATCAATAAGTAGTAATAGCATGAGCTTTTAACCCTTTAACCCTCAAATTTGTTCCAAGAAAATTTAAATTTTCTCATAGAAAATGTCCATTTGCAGACCAAGAGATTATTTTTTTTAATTTACCACTGGAATGACTGGCTCGGTTATCGAGCCAGTCATTCCAGTTGTAAATTTTCAAAAGTAGTCTTCCTGGTCTGCAAATGGACATTTCTCTAGACCACTACAGAAGCCGTTTTTGGCTGATATGAGTTAAAGGGTTAAACCTATTTATTGCGATGGTAGTAATATCATTAAAACATCAAGTAAGCATATATTGTATCCTACTGATCATATCTGTGAGGTTCTTTACAATGTGAGCAATATTCTGTTGAATATTTTTAGATTAACTTGATTGGAAGCTGTTGCTGCCTGAAGCTTCAACAGCTTCTTGTCAAAATAATCTCAAAATAATCGGCAGGTTAACTGGATGAGTGCCTCGGAAGTTTTACTAGCCAGATTTCATGGAGGGCAGGATTAATGTCACGTATACACAATTTAGGTACTTTGCTTATCATGGGTCAGAATCACAAGATAATACATTATCTATCAGCTCTTTCTGACTTAAAAAGAAATTTTTAAGACTTAATATTATCTTATCTATTACAAGATTGTTGATCATCCATCAATGTGTTTACAGATAATATCATTTCTATATATATTCAGTTACATTGTTTAAAATAAAAATTTTAACGATACATTAAGAATAGAAAATTCCTAATAAATCGCACAGTCTAAATAAAATTTTATATTGAGGTTTTTATTAAATTGATGTGTATTATAAGACTTTATTCATGTAATTAGCATTTATTTAAGCAATTTTCACATCATAGGCCATATATATGGCGATATTTTGTGCACAAGCTAATTAGTGAAATATCTGTCAGTCAAACTACAATGTCATCATTATTATACCCCATACATTGATATAAACAGGCTGGAAAAAGTGCTCAGAGATCTTTAAATGTGTCTGCTACAACATCGGCACTTCAGGTAAGTGACACTGGGCGAGCTCTGTTACAGAATGTGACTGCTTGGTTTTAGTATTGTGAATCAATTGATTATTCAACCCCTTGGCTTGTTGTCTATTCAGGAAATTCACCCGCTTTGCTTGATCTTGTTTATTAACTATTGCATCCCTTTATTGTTGTTGTATATTGACTTCTGCATCCCTTTGTTTGATGTTGTCTATTGACTCGGCTGCATCCCTTTGTTTGACGTTGTCTATTGACCGCTGACTCCCTTTGTTTGATGTTGTCTATTGATTGCTGCATCCATTTGTTTGATGTTGTCTATTGACTGCTGCATCCCTTTGTTTGATGTTGTCTATTGACTACTGCATCCCTTTGTTTGATGTTGTCTGTTGACTGCTTCATCCCTTTGTTTGATGTCTATTGACTGCTGCATCCCTTTGTTTGATGTTGTCTATTGACTGCTGCATCCCTTTGTTTGATGTTGTCTATTGACTACTGCATCCCTTTGTTTGATGTTGTCTGTTGACTGCTTCATCCCTTTGTTTGATGTCTATTGACTGATGCATCCCTTTGTTTGATGTTGTCTATTAACTGCTGCATCCCTTTGTTTGATATTGTCTATGACTATTGACTGATGCATCCCTTTGTTTGATGTTATCCATTGACTGATGCATCCCTTTGATTTGTTTGATGTCGTCTATTGACTACTGCATCCATTAGATTTGTTTGATGTTGTCTATTGACTACTGCATCCGTTAGATTTGTTTGATGTTGTCTATTGACTACTGCATCCCTTTGATGTACATGTATATTGACTTAGGCATCCCTTAGATTTGTTTTGATGTTGTCTATTGCATTCCCATGGCTTTCTTTGATGTGGGTTATTGCATCACCCTAGCCTTCTTTGATGTGGTCTTTTGTCTATTGCATCTTATTTAGTTTTGCCTAATCTTGTCTATGTTGACTATACCACCTTGCTCTATGTGATGGCTATTAAAATCCTAATTTGTCGATGTATTTGACTTTTCCACCCATTTAGATTTGCTTGATATTGTCTATTACATACCTATTCACCTTAGATTTGCTTGATGTTGTCTACTAACAATTATAGCTCCTCTTGTAATATTGTTAGTCAGCTAAGCTGTAGCAATGACATGATGTGTGATACATCCGGTTAGCTTTTAGTGGAGCGGATATGTGACATTTTTTGCTTAAGGTGTGCACTTCTGGAAAGAAGCATCAAACTTTGCCCTAGGGGGTGGGGGTGTGGGGTGGTCGGTTAAAAGTATGCAGATTAAAAAAATTGCGGCAACCATGACGTCACTCCAAGATTTCCCGCCGAAAATTGAAAATTCAAAATGGCTGCCACAAAACATGTTTTTGGCCATAAATCGGCTCTAAGTGCTCAGACTACCATGATCTTGGTCTCTATACCTATGTTTTTTAGGTCAAGGAATCTAATAGAACATATTACAATAATATCAGCTTACATCCTGATTACAGTACACTGAAATTAAGTGTTTTCCTGTTATATATAATCCTCACAATAGGTTTTTTGCACTTGTATATCTATCCAAGAAATGAAAGGTAATTCGAGTGATATGTTTTATACACTGCTTTAATAAATATACACCAGTAACGGCACAACTATTACTCCAACGTTCGATGGATACTGGAGTATGTTTAATGTATGTACGAGAACACCTCTGACATGACCACTCTCTTCCTTCATCCGACCTCCAAAGGAAATAGACCTGCACACGAACTGAACAATTTATTAAGTTGCAGGGTGACACTTAGTCACTTACCCACAGCGGTACAGTTGTTCGGACAGTTTTCTAGTCCCACTAGACATACTGTACATCATTTTGAAGGTTGGAGATTTTGGAAGTGGACTTCACAAATGTCTGCTGAACTAGAATTTAACAGAGGAAGCCGGTTGAATGCAGTGGTATTGTTCTTGGCACGCTCCTCAACAAATTTCTGATATTGTGTCATTCCTATGTTTTCGGCGTTCCTTATAGTATGGACCACACTCTCGGGCATTATCACTTTACTGTCAAGTGTATAGAGTTCTGCGCTTGTATCGGCAAACGGATTGTTAAGTTCCTCTATCACATCAGTGATGCTCTTGACTTGAGAAAGGAAAGTCTTCTGCACACTTTGAATCTGTTCATGGTGGCGTTCTGTGGCATTCTTGTTCATAGAATGTTTGTCTGCATACTCCGTTAAGAGTCTAGCTGTTTCTGGGCTTGCCACTATCCAGTATCTGTCCTGGGTTGACATGTACCGTGATCTGTCGTATGATATTCATTCCATGTTTGACCATAGCGGGTGAGTGTGCACCATCTCGAAACAATGGAAGGAGTGCGATAATTGCAGGAGGCTTAGGTACAGACACCTGCAAGCTGGCAAAATACATGTAGGCTGACCATGATATGTTCATGTTCACTAGATCATATTGGGTTTCATTAGCCAAAGCTGTCTTCACATTTTCAAACCAAAGAGTTGCAGTTGATCTTCATCCATCTCAGCAGATTGGAATTACTTGGGCATTGGTTACGGTTGGAATGACGTTGTCGAGGAGCGAGACCGGTGTTACAGTAGGATATGATTTAGGTAATGACTTGACTGATTTCCAGCCAAAAAGTTCAAAATGGCCACCACAAAACATGTTTTTGCCCATAAATTCTGTCTAAGTGCCCAGATTACCATGATCTTGGTATCTATACCTATGTTGTTGAGGGCAATGAATCCAATAGAATGCATGCGAACTAACATAATAGAATTTTTCGTGGTGAATTTTTTTTTTTAAATGTCTCATTAATTTGTCATAAATTAACAGAATGGGCATTTTTTAAATTTTCGCCATGAAAATGTGTGTTATGTTAGTTCACATATGCTCTATCAGATTCTTTGACCTTGAAAACATAGGTATAGACACCAAGATTATGATAATCGGACCACTTAGAGCCAATTAATGGGCAAAAATGTGTTTTGTGGTGGCCATTTTGAATTTCCAATTTTTGGTGATAAAGGTTGGAGTGACGTCGTAGTTCCCGCTATTTTTTAAATCAGCATGTTAAAAACCCCTAGGGCAAAGTTTCATGCTTTCCAGAAGTGTACACATATCCGCTCCACTATTTCCCAAGAACCATGAATAAATTATTTGCAGAGTCGGGTTAAAATATTTGCAATATGCAAATGAATTTTACACATATCCGCTCCACTATTTCCCAAGAACCATGAATAAATTATTTGCAGAGTCGGGTTAAAATATTTGCAATATGCAAATGAATTTTACCCAAATGCCAAGTATTAACAGACATCTGAGCATCAAGGCCTTTGGTATTTTTAGCTTGCTTGTTTCATAACATAATAATTGTATATGATCCTTACACACATGTTGGGCATGTTTTAGAGCTTAAATATTTGCTTACAGCTTTCATAAACAGCAATACTAATAGCAAAAATATTTAAAGCTAATACCTGTTCTCCCTCTAATGGTAAAGCTGGTCAAAAGTATAATGAGGGATGTCCATTGGCAGGTCAAGAATGCCAATAGAAAATTTACCACTGAAATACCTACAGGATCATTAATTAAAGTAGTCTTCTCTTGGCCTGCAAATGGACATTTGATGAGAAAATATTTTGGTTTTCATAACTATTTTTTACCATTAACTTTTTAATCATCAAATCTGATCAAGAAAACGGTAAATTTTCTCATAGAAAATGTCCTTTTGCAGACCAAGAATCACTGGAATGACTGGCTTGTTTCCATCGAGCTCGTCATTCCAGTGGTCAATTTCAAAATTGTCTTCTCTTGGTCTGCCAATGGCCATTTCTCAAGACCGCTGCAGGATCTGTTTTTCACCAGCTTGGGGGTTAACCCTTTAACCCTCATATCTACCAAAAACAGCTTCTGCGGTGGTCTTGAGAAATGTCCATTTGCAGACCAAGAGAAGAATTAACCGAGCCAGTCCTTCCAGTGGTAAATTTTCAAAACTATTCTTCTTGGTCTGAAAATGGACATCTTATATGAGAAAATTGAAATTTTCTTGAACAAATTCGAGGGTTAACGGGTTAGTGTGATTAGTAGAGGTGGAATTGTTTTATTGGATAGTTGTTTCCATCATTTCAGTATTAAATATTTATAGGCTGCATGTAAGGAGATAGACAGTGGGTCCCTGTTTGGCAGTTGCCAATGGTTTTGTCTTCTGCACACGCCCGCACAAGCCACGCAAGATGTGCTAGGGTATGCTTATGGTTTTATGCGTAGATGTGCGTGTGTGTGCACGCCCACACATCCATGCACCATTATGCCCATGCATAGGTGGACACTGTTTCAGAGCCTGTTTTGGTTTAGGCCAGTGTTATGGGTAGAGGTTGTCGGTGATATTGGTTCGTCAGTGCGGTGCCATTTAGTGGCCCACTCCTCTGCGGTGTAGGATTCGCTGCTAATTAACTGGCGACTGGTGATGAACTGTTTTTGGGCAGTGAAGCTTTTGGCAGTGCAGGTGTTTTTTGGCGGCGCAAACCATTTTGGTGGTGCAGCCATTTTTTTGGTGGTGCGACCATATTTTTTGGTGGTGCAAAAAATATTTTTTTAAATTTGTGTATAGGAAAATCATGCAGACTATTTTTCCCACATGTTTTTAAAAATGGTACTCTGGTGTATAATGATCAGTGTAGGGTCATCACACATTGTTTTAAGGTGTGATCCAAACTTTATGGCATTTCGCTCTACAGTAGATGCAGTAGATGTCAGCTGAAGACGGGGTTTGTTGGGCTCTTGTCTATGTGGGGAAGCGGGTTGGGGAAGTGGGGGGGGGGGGGGAGTCATGACGTCACGGTCATCACCATTGTTATCATTGTGCCCCATCCACCATTCATTCATAATATCTAGAGCATGCAAATCTGTTGCTCACACAATGCGAGTATCCAGTGCATCCAAGTTTTAAATGCAAAGACACCAACTTGTCTCCGTGAACCCTTTCCCACAATGCCCCCCCCCCCCCCCCCCCCCCCTACTTCTCCACCCCTTCCCCCACCCTTTATTACATACCCCTCATATAGGAGCATGGTCTATAATATAAGAGTTATTTTAAACGGATTTTATCCTGTATGTTGTATCCAATATTTACTACATACTAAAATAAAGTTATGCTCATTACCTTCCCATTGCTTTCAGAATGTTGAATTCTGTATATACTAACCATGTATACTTTTAAAGTCATCTATCTACAATGTATGTGACAGATGTTGAAATAAAAACTAAAAACTTACAGTTGCAGGTATTATAATATGTTAACATGGTAGACAATTTACTGTACATGTACATGTGTCAAGTCTGTATCATTGGAGTGGTGAAGACAGGGTTATTGACCCTTTCACCAATGAATTCCGTATATATCATTTTTATGGCAACCAGACTGGAAAACTATTGAATATTTCGAAATTAATATGACTTGAAACCATTACCGCCCTATTCGACAATGACTTCCAGTCAAATTAATATCAAAATTTTCAACGGAATAAGTTCTATGCCATAAAGAATTTACTCTATCTGGGATTTGTCGGTGAAAGGGTTAATGTCGTTAATAAATAATTCTTCCCACGTCTAATAAATGCCTATATATATATATATATATATATATATATATATATATTCAATTGCTTGATTCTCAACTAATTTTAATCAGTAATCAGTTGAAAGCTAACTGGTATCTATTTTGAAAATGTCATTATTGTGAGCTGTATTTAACAGTAGCCGGTTTTAGCAGCTATGCCATTTCCAAAATGTACTCCAGTTCTCATCTAGTCATTTCTGAAATAACTTGATATTTACATGCAGCCAGAAAATGGTTAATCTTGTTAACCATGTTAAACATACAGTACCAGATATGATAATTATCTCAATAACATTTACCCTGTAACCTTTGAAATGTCAGTGTCTCAATTTCAAGATGACTGGAGAGGAAACCTATATTATATTTTGAAACTGATTTGACTGTAACTTTTTCTTAGCATAGGTACACATGTAGCAAACGCTTCTAATCAAAATAGCTTCAGAAAATTTAAAAGAATGTCCTTTTTTGACCTGACAGGGTTAAAAGCTTGGCCTGTAAATATAACAAATCAGCTACAAGAAATATTCTGCTGATTCTTTTAAAATAATTTTGACAGGATGTTGTTGCTGCCCCCTTCCAGTCAAAGTATTTTCAAAATATTCAACAGCTTACCTGTACTTTGTTACTTTGACATATGTGCTGGGATTTCAGCGTTGAAATGGTTAAGAGAAAAATTTTCTATTGTGAAAAATAAGCTGGTTGAATGTTAAATGTATGCTATATCTCTATGATCTTTTTCTAAGGCCCACATACTGGCTGATTACACAAGTATGAGAGGGGTGGGTGGAAAGGGGAGTCAGTGGAGTGGTCAGTTACACATTTATAACTGTTATAAATAATGACCAGTTCATTCAATCCTCTATGTAAATATATAAATTCCTATTATTAATGCTATTATGCTCATAATCTTCTGTGTCAAGCTTTCTAACACTGTTATGCATGAGATCTACCAGGTATAATATTCCATGTTTGGACCTGCATGCGTGTCTGCTTGTGCTTCATGTTTATTTCACTGCTTAGTAGATGACAGCAACGTCATAAGTGAATTCTCATGTCTGTTTGCTGCAATTTATGATTCATATCTTGGACTTTACGACATTGTACAATGTCTTTATACATCGAATCTCGCTCCGATATTCATAATCCATTTTATAAAAAGGTAGCATCGTTTTGATGTAGAGGTCAGATCTGTCAATCAAATATAATTACGTCATGCGTAGGTTGATGTCAGTCAGAATTGCATAATGAATGACGTATCTAACTCCGTCATGAACATTTAAAAGTTCCTCAAGTGTATAAATTCTATGTCTTTGATGGATTTACTATTTAATAAATATTCTGTAGAATATTTTTAAACTAATTTGACTGGGTGATGTTGTTGCCATAGAAAGTAACAGCACACAATCAAATTAGTTTCAAAATATAACAGCTTACCTGTGTAGTTATCTTAAAATTCGAAACCTCAAAGAATGGGAGGAGCTTAGCTAGAAATGGTTGTGGAATTAGCTAGAAATAGATCCCTTAATTATTTTGGAAGTACACTGTTGTTGAAACCATGAATCAGATATTCATAATTAACAATTTTATCTGTAAGATTCCAGTATCTCATGCTCTGTATTGTCTATGAAACTAATTACCACTGTGAAATAAACTACGGTATATTGTACTTGAATACAACCTTGTATTGTATCCGATTTAACCCAAAAGTGGCTTCTGCTGTGGTCTTGAGATATGTTCATTTGCAGACAAAGAGAAAACTATTTTTGAAAATGTGCCACTTGAAGGACTGGCTCGATTATCGAGCCAGTCATTCAAGTGGTAAATTTTCAAAAATAGTCTTCCCTTGGTCGGCAAATTGAAATTTTCTATGACAAAATTAAAATTTTCTTGAATGAATTCGAGGGTTAAAGAGTTAACCGAAGGTGATTAGTAGAGGTGGATTTGTTTTATTGGCTAGTTGTTTCCATCATTTCAATATTAAATATTTTAGTAAAAATTTGTTTTAACAGAAAGCCTTGAAAGAGAAAGAAGAACATATAGAACAACTCCTTAAGGAACGTGACCTTGAAAGGTCAGAGGTCGCGAGAGCTGCAGCACAAGTGGATGAGGTAATTTATGTTCATAGATACATGTATTTTTTCATATGTATATAGACATTCATGAATGCTACTTGTTTGCCAATTTATCAGAAATTTGATTTGAACCAATTCTCTGTATCCGTTTAACATGTTTAATGGTCAAGCCGGCAAAAACTGGTCTGTGCAGTGATCTTCAGGACTGTCAATTTACAGGTCAGGAGAATACTAGTTTTGAAAAATTACAACTAGAATGACTGGTACGATTATCGAATCAGTCATTCCATGGGTATAGTTTAAAAAAAAGCAAAAATGTCAATTTTCTTTACGATTAAACATTTAAACAAGGAGATCAATACTGAAGAATCTGTAATTGCAGATCTATTAATTATGTCTTGGGATGATTTAAAGGTGATACATTATAATTGAATCACATTTTGTGGCCCCGAATGGCTTAGTAAAAATTGCACTGATAGACCCAAACTGGTCGGTGTAGATGCTCTTTTGACTGGCTTGCCCATTTAAATAGGTAATTTGCTAGGTGTCCTATATAGACCGCATGACTTTTTCTGTTGCGTAGGCTGAGTCTCAGTTAGCAGCACTAAGGACAGAGTATGAGCGCTATCGTGATGATGCTGAAGAAAAGCTTGGCAAAGGACATGAATTACTTCTGAGAAAACAACAGGATGCGGATGAACTTTCTGGAAAACTAGAAGATGAGAAACGGTAACTGTGTGTGTTTGGGTGTGTGTGCGTGCGTGCGTGCGTGCGTGCGTGCGTGCGTGCGTGCGTGCGTGCGTGTGTGCATGCGTGCGTGCGTGCACGCATGCTAGTAAGAACATCTAAGTAGAAAATTACACTGTATTTTTTTAATAATTTATATTTTTAATTTGCTTGAATCCAACGTACTTGGACTCATAGCCTCACTTAGTAATGCATCTCACCGTGTGATAATTATAGTGTTTGTACTCATCTCATCTATACATGTTTTTTTGCTTGCTTGGCAAAAATGTCCAAGAACACACTCAAAGATGGAAACACACTGATAATAAGCTTGTTTTAACAGCACCTTGCTTGTGTTTGCTTTTGACCAAATGCACGCTGGGGTGGTACTATCATTTAAGCCACATTAGACCAAATATTGGGGGAAAGTTTTAGTTAAACATAGTTCTATTAGAAAATGCAAATCGTTTGTTGTGTTAACTCTGGGAAAATACCTGGAATTCCATCTTAAATGCCCTTGGATGCTACTGCTAAAAGACAATTGGCTTTTTTACAGGAAAGTGGAAGATCTTCAGTTCCAGATTGAAGAGGAATCAATATCAAAGGATGACTTAGAGGTAATAAGGAACTGATAATTATTGTGTTTCATATATGTGCGTTTGCCATTATATTGAAGAGTGTGGTAGTTATTATGAAAGACAAGAGGGCAGAAAGTGATTCAGCAGACTCAACCACTACATTCAATCCTGCTCTTCAAACCACCTGTCTTTTATGGCGAAAATATGGTGGTTCTTGAAGACGGGTAATACTAGACTTGCGCAATTTTTGCTTTGAAACATCGCGATTGATTTTATAAAAAAGACCAAGAGAAGACTAGTTTTGAAAATTTACCACTGTAATGACTGGTGACTGGCACGTCAATAATACATTTTCAAAAAATCATCTCTTGTGCTATAATCAAACATTTATGAGAGATGAGAAAATTTAAATTTTCTTGAGCAGATTTGTGGGATAAAGCGTTAAGAGATCACCTGTCTATTGGGACTCATTGTTTGTCTTGCATAAGGTCGTCAATTAGGACACATGTTACTGTATGATGTCTGTTAAAAGCTAGAAAGCCTTCCTGCCAAAATATCTTCGCTGAAAAATATACACCCAAAAACTGGTTTATGTTGGATTACTTTAAGGCACCTAATCCTGCATGAATTTACTAATGAAACTATTCCTGTTCTTTTATTATATTTTATTACAGGTGAAGACTGAACAAGAAGAGGTGCGGGTACATAAACTGGAGGCTAGACTTAAAGATGAGCGTGAGCGAGCGGACAGATTCCAAGCAGAATTAGAGAAAATTAAGGTAGAAAAGGGGTTTGGTTTCTGACTAAAGGTGTAATCTTTTGATCATGTATCTACATAGTACTTAAAGTTATTCTCAAGCAATATGATCAGAAAAATATTTTGTTGGCTATATGTCTGGTCCTCCCAATGGTCCCCATTAGTGTCACACATTTAGCCTTAGATTCTGTATTGCTAGGGTCTTTAAACTGTCAAATAATATCAATGGGCAATAACTCTAGACCCGCTGAATATATCAAAAGCAATTTTTCACAATAGTCAGCATATCCACTGTTCAACCCATGGAATTGTAGTCTGTCAGAAATTCAGCAGACACAGTAAAAAATATATTGTCATCATCAGATATCCACATCGAATGAGGAGAAATCTAAAACAGCACGTGTGTCGGAACTGGAAGAGATTGTGGACGATCGCACTCGCAGTATGCGCTTAATGGAAGCTCGGCTTGGGGAAATTGTAAGTTTCTGCTAGATTTCATAGCTAAGTTTATTTTTTCTGTCATATATAAACCCGGTTGTTATCTGTTAAGTTATGAATAATTATATTACCGGTAGTAGCAATTTCACTGCAACCATACAGATAATGTATCATTGAGTATTTGAAAGATCTTGTTGCTGCATAAGCTAGCAAGTAGTAGCTTCTCATCAGATTTGTTTTAAAATACTCGATAGATAATCATAAATAATTTAGCTGTTTAGTCCTGAAGATGTGTGTGCATCCCCGAGTGTACATGTTACTAAAATATGTGCATTATACTTACTCACAAGAGACCACTTGTCTTAAAAACCCATCAACATTTTTCTTCGACCTTTACTTCCTATGAAGAATGGCGTATGTTAACTGGTAATCTAACATTTGTGACAGCTGTTTAGAGGTCATACAATGATCACTTAAGAGATGTTTGATTTTTTTCTTGGAATCATAGTCAAATTTGGAACTGACTTTCAATGAAAATCTAAATTTGAATTTAATTTCAATGGTTAAAGATCAGACTAGAATGCCATGCTTAACCTTTTCATTCAAGTCCCTGTATCTCAATTTCAGAGCAAATATACAAGTTCTTGAATATTTTGAAACTAATTTGGCTGGATGCTGTTGCTGCCTTTTAAGCAATAACATTTTCCAGTCAAGTTAGTTTCAAGATACTTAAGACAACAGGTTTGAAAAGGTTAATGTTATTGACCTAAATTCTCTCCAGCAAAAGTAAGGCTGTTTGTGAGAATATGAAGGATTTTGTTCACCCCCGTCAGTCTGTATATAGAAAATATTAACCCTTAAACACTAATCTGTTTAAAAAAATTAAGATTTTCTCATAGAAAATGTTCATATGCAGACCAAGAAACTTTTTTAAAGTTTAGCACTGAAATGACAGGCTTGGTTAGCGAGCCAGTCATTCAGGTGATACATTTCCAAAAATAGTCTTGGTGCGTAAATGAATATTTTCTATGAGAAATTTAAAAAGAAATTTTGGGCAACTTTGGGGTGTGCAAATTGAGAATTGTCAACCCACTACAGAATCTATTTTCGTCCAGTTTGAGTGTTAAATGGTTAAATCTGTGGGATGATCAATGTAATTGTTTCTGCCAGAGGTACCAACAATTTTCAAGCAAATTGTCTTCAAATCAGTCATCAACTTTTCTCTGACTTCGACCTGGCTGAAATCATAATTCATGTTATTCAGAATGAAAGGGGTTAATGAGTACTGAGATAAATCATTGTTCTAGCATTTGATAAAAAATGACAGGTTGGCATGTAGTGTTATAGGACTATTGTAAATCTAATCCCCCTCCCCTGCCACCCCCACTCCATCAATCTAATATAACTAGCACAGCTTTTGTAGGAATGTATCCTGGAGGTGACCTATTAAAGACAATTTTCATACGCTTACATAATTATTTATTAACATTCTAATGTGTTAATGCAGTCTTGTTTACTTTTATCACTGAAATCCCTGTATCATAGCTTAAACTTATATGTTGTTGAATGTTTTGAAAATAATTTGACTCAAAGCATCAGATTAATTTGTCTTATTTTTAGTGACATATTCTTAAAAATCGTAATGACTTAGTTGTATCCAGACTGTGGTGTTGTAAGGTTAATAAATGTTATAAATCTCTTTGGTTAGAGACTCTTTCACGTTGTTGTAACACTGACATGCTATGATCCAGCAATGGATCTTTCCACTCTATCCATCCATCATATGACATCATAATCATCAACTACACCATATGTAGAATGACATCATAATCAATGATGTCATGAGTGAAGTAGATAAGTATGTCACGAACGCATGATTGAAGACGGACTATGCGTTGTTGTATGAATTGTATGTCTTTACTATTTAATAAACATTCTGTCGAATATTTTGAAACTAATTTGACGGGGCACTATTGCTGCCATAGGCAGCAACGGCACCCAGCCAAATTAGTTACAAAATATTCAACAGTTTACCTGTATAGTTTTCGGGAAATTGATAGACAGGGTGGGTGTGTGTGGAAGTGTGGGTGGAGCTTAGCTAGAAGTGGGCGGGACATAGCTAAGACTGGAAAGGTCCATTCTGTATTGTAGACAGTTAAAACAGAACTAACTTTTATAACAATAGTGATACTCTCTCCAATCATGAGTTTAGCTTATATTGTACTTGAGTGATAATGTTAGTGCTTTGCAGTCGTCCATCCTTGGATCCATATCAGCCGATATTGGTTTACCTTCTTCCCTAACATAACTTGGAATAGGTTAATAAAGTTTTGTGCATCAGTACTTTGATCATGCATAACCAAAGAGGTGTATTGTTTTGTGGACCAGAAGGTCAATGTTAATAAGCATAAAAACATTCCATTTTCATATAAAATCTCACCTTATGCTTGCTAAACCGATTCTTAATAATGTTGCTATGTGGTGCCACCTCAGTCATTGAAAGCAATCTAGCACTTGGAATCAAAGGGTCAACATAAAGGTCACTGACTATTATTAAAAACCATATTTCTGTTTTTGCACAATAACTTACGGTCTACATTGGATCAAGCCGATTTCAGTATTATTTGTTTTATCTGTTTACTTTTAGTTGAGGAAGTAACTTAAGATTATAACTGTCAAAATGGTCAAATGTCAATGCTTAAAATAGAATGTTTGTTTCTGCACCATAATTCAAACAGATTTGATCTAATTTGCTATGTGGATTCACCTTGATCAGAAGAGGAGGAATATGTTGGTGGTTTAAACTTTAATAAAAAAAATTAAGCTCATTATTAATTAGTATAATGATAAACTGACCCACATGATAAATATCTTATAGTAAAACTTACTGATGTTTTGATAATTGCAGCTGTGGCAGGTGTCATATGCTTATGTCATAGATCTCATCACCGAAATACCAATATCTTTATTTTTAATAGTACCCTCAAAGTTGTTCAAAATAATTTACATTTTCTCATAGAAAATGTCCGTTTGTAGATAAAGAGAAGACTGTCTTTGAAAATTTGCCACAGGAATGACTGGTTCAGTTATCGAGCCAGTCATTTCAGTGGTAAATTTTCAAAGATAGTTTTCTCTTAGTCTGCCAGTGGACATTTATCAGGACCATTGCAGAAGCCATCTTTGTGGCGGATATAGGTGTTAAAGGGTTCAAGATAATCTGAGTAGATTAAGGCATGGCTAGTGTTTGATTTAAGGTACAATGTACCTGTATATATTAATACGTATGTAATGTTAATGACATGTTTGTCTAAGCAAGGAGCATGTGTGACAAGATGTGTTGTCAATCTCTGACCAATGTCCTTCCATGTGTATATCTAATTCTAACCTGCTGCCAGTCTCATAGTACTAACTGCATTCTGTCTTGCCTTGCTGCCATGCACCCTCAGATCGCTGCCTTGCAGGACCTCCAAGCTTTCTTTGTAGAAAGCTTATAATACTGTTGGATGCTGTGTCTTTAGAGGAGGTAAGGGGCAGACCAAATTTTCACATCCTATCTCAGTTTTACTACTATTTATCGTGTGTTAGGTTTTAAGCACATGTCAAATATTCATTTAGATTTCATTGTGCACGTCTTTCATATAGCCTGTCCTCTATTACAGTGTCAGATGGTTTGTTTTTATTGATATTTATCCTTATTTCTTTTCCCTCATTTCTGAGACATTTGTACATATTTTTTATCAGATGAAGATAATGATGACAATGACTATGACAGCAGCATACATACCACATAGACAATGTTGACCATGAGATGACTAAGGCAGAAATGATCAGTCTGATCTGGATACATAATTTAAGTATCCTAGTGACAAACAGATGATTTACTTTGGTGAAATTCTTGTTATTCACCCAATTCTTGCATGGATTATTTTTACAATTTTTGTAGGAAGGCTATATTTATAGATGAATTAAGTATTTCATTTCCTTCGTAAAACCTTGTAAATCAGCAGTATCAAATTCATTTTCTATTCTGATAGAATGGATGTTTACTTAAACTGGTGCTATTTAAAATGTCCTCAAAAAATTTGGTCTGTCCCTTACACATTAATATGGCATCTGAAAGTGTATCTATTCGACATGTACAACTGCACACACACAAATGGATGCAAACACATGCTTTCCTATGCACACATACAGAACACACGCATGCACATTCACAGACACACACATACACACGTGCACATACACATACACGTGCACACACACGCACATGCACACACATAGACACATGCATTTGTCCACTCAAACATGCATGCACCCACGCACATACACAAGCTGGTGTGTGCACTCATACATACATAAGATATCTTGCAGATGCCATATAAAATGAAGTTTACTTTGAGAGTTTAATAATGTAGTGTCGTTGAGCTTTGTCATATATTTCTCTCACAGACTCTCAGTTTTGATGTATTGCTTCCTGCTTTGCTGCATAGTATCAATATTTTCAGTTTCTATTTCCCCCTATTTGTTTGAGCATAATCTCTGTATTCATTCTGTCACATGTGCATGCACACTATTTCTGTATGCTGTAAGCTCATAGAATGTAGAAATATAGTAAATAAGACTTTATATAGTAATCATGCACTGATATGTGCATCTAGATGTGGTTGTGGGTTTGTAACCTCCACCCCCATATGGTTAAATTGCTCATATTGGCATTTAATATTGTCTGCGAAAATGAAATAGATTCAATATCTCCATTTGAATTCTTATTCAATAAACGTCATTTAATCAATGTTCAGTCTGTCATATCTTGTCCTATTTATGCCAAATCTGATCAATATGAACATATGGACATCTAAGCTTTACAATATGAAGATGATGTATATTTGATTGCAAGCCCAAGGGCTATGACTTGGAATTGCTCTACTGTATGGATGTATTAACTTTTAGCTATGGCCCACCCATCTCTAGTTAATTTCCAGAATTGCAATTTCCAGAAAACTGGGGAGCAACAGCGATCCGGCAAATTAGTTTCAAAATATTCAACAGAATGTTTATTAAATAGTAAAGACATAGAATTTTTACAAACTGACAGACTTTTTAAAAGTTCCTGACGGACTTAGCAATGTCATTCATTATCTATTTGATTGTGACATTAGCCTACATATAACGTAATTGATTATGACATGATATACTTGATTGACAGATTAGTTTCATGCATTAGAGAAATGAGGAATGAGAATAAATACTTAGCTGGCATGTTTCATCATATATCGACTCATTACCAAGCTGTTCACTTCTAACTTGGGCAATAGTGGCTAAGCATCCATAGGCTTTTGCACATATTACAACTAAGTCAATCTGACATAGTTTCAGAAGAATATAGGTCAATGGTGTTAATTTTCTTATTACTACCAATAATAAAATATTCAGTGAGTACATTTTGCATTGTTTTGAGCTATTTAGATGAAATTTCTTGAAATTTGCTTAAGCCATTATATAGAGCATGTATGTGCAAGAGTTTATGTCTTAGGCAGCTGAGCCTTAAGGCACTTGGGATTCTTGTTTTCCATTGCTGAAACTGCTTTTAAATATAAATATACTAATTTTTTACTAAGGAGATAAAAGATAGAGGATGAGTGTGTTTGTTTCCTACTATGCATATGATAAGAGATAATTGAAGATAATCCTGTTTGCTATCGATTGACTTTCTAAGTACATGTTCATAAATGGTCTAGGCTTATGCAAGTTAATAAGAAATGGACAAACAGACAGACTACCATACCGACTTATACTAGCTGAAAGTCACAGCTAAAAACTATGAAAGCTTTATAATCCAGAATCATTCCCAATAATATATAGTAATTTGTTTGCTATGATTGTTTTTAGGAGGATAAATGTAATACCTCCGAGAGCAAGAATGAGAAAATGCAAGAAACAATAAATAGTAAGTAAAGCCAGTATCTAGACATTATTTATTCATGAAGCTGACAATTTGATTAGATTATTTAGCCCTATAATGGTCAGGATTTGTCAAGAAAATTGAATCTTTGGTTTAATAAATCTAAATTTGCAGGCCATGAGATGACTATTTTTGGAAAATTACCACTTGAATTGTTTATTGAGCCAGTCATTCCAGCTGTAAATTTTCAAAAATAGTCTTGTCCTGCAAATGATGTTCTTCAAGACCATTGCTGAGGGTTAATCTTAACACATTGAGTCTTATTATTATTATTATTATTATTATTATTATTATTATTATTGGCTCGTCTACCATAAGTGAGCTTATGCCATGGCAACCACCTGTTATCCGTCAACTTTTGCTTCAAAAGTATCTACTCCAAAACTGCCTTGCTGATTTAAACTAAACTGTTAACCATCTTAAATTTTACACATTTTCTAAAAAAACCTGTGCCTCCCCTTTCTAAATTAAGCTTTTTATGTAGTTGAATAATTATAAAATGTAAATACACCGCTTATTAGTTGCATTTTGTGCTAAATGTCATGAAAATAAATCTATACCAAAAGCACAAATGTTCACCATTTATACAAATTTTTAATGCTTTTGTTCAAATTTTTGTCTCGCTTGCAAAGTTAGACATATGTATCACTTTTCCAGCGACGATGATGGCGGTGGCGGCAACATTAAGTTTTTGCGTTTAACAAATCATTTACATTTATATTTCAGAATTGTTTCATACTAGCAGAACTAAACATGGACACATGCTTCCCTATGTCATAAGGAAGATGTATGCTGATAGTTAGGTCAAAGGTCAAGGTCATTTTGACATTGCTATTTGACCCCTGCTCATTAATCCTATTGGAACTAAGCATGGATACATGGTTACTTATAATGTTAGGAAGCAGCCTGATAACATTGAGGTCACAAGGTAAAAAATCAAGGACACTAACAAACAGGAGACAGGCGATACCTGTAATTCCGCGGAATTCTAGTTAGTTGATGGATTTATTACCGAAAATAGTAATTACACATTAGTCACTGGGCCGGTAACAGGAAAACTGTGGTGATAGGGTTCTGAACTAATATACAAAAATCTGATTAGTCAATTTGTTCAGTGACCATCTTGAATATTCATAACATTCCAGTAAATCTTTTAAGTTACTACTCATGAACCAATTAGCCAACTTTATTGCAGCTGAACATACAATCCGTCCAATAAGGCTGAAGAAAAAAATAACTAGTTATAGCTACCTTTACAATGGATGGGTGCATTTTGTCTCGCCTGCAAAGCAGAAAGCAAGACATATATGTCACTTTTCCGACAGCGATGGCGGCAACAATGTTAAGTTTTTGTGTTTATCAAAACTTATCAGCTTCTATTTAAGGATTTGTTAATCCTATTGGAGATAAACTTGGATATATTGTTATCTGTAATGTTAGGAAGCAGCATGAAAGGTCAAGGTCACTGTGACCTTGATACAAAACTTCAATGAAGTTTTTGCGTTTAGCAAAACTTCTCAGCATATATTTCAGCATTGATTAATACTATTGGTACTAAACCTGGCTACATTGTTACCTATGATGTTAGGAAGCAGCATGTTCATACTTAGGTCACAAGATCAAAGATCATGGTTACTGTGACCTCGATATAGAACTATGTTTTTTCCAAAACTTCTCGGCTTATCTTTCAGGATTGGTTATTCTTATTGAAACTAAACTTAGATACATGTACCTTGTTACCTAAAATGTTATTAAGCAGCGTGTTGACACTGACATCACAACGTCGAAGGTTACGGTCATTCTGACCTCTACAAAACTGTTATTTTTCAGTGTTAAGTTTTTAGGCTTAGCACATCTTATCATATTATATTTCTCGATTGCTTAACCCTAGTGGAGCACAACTTGGGTACATGATTGCTTATACCAAGAGGATACATGATGGTGACATGAAGGGCACCAAGTCAAAGGTCACGGTCATTCTAATATTGCTGTTTGACCTCTGCTTTTTCAACCTTAAGTTTTTCTATTCAGCAAATCAATTATATTTCAGGATTGGTTAATCCTATTGGAACTAAAATTGAATACATAGTTACCTATAATGTTTGGCAGCTGCATAATAACATGGAGGTCACAAGGTCAAACGTCAATGCCACTGTGACAAACAGGAGACAGATGAGACATTTAATTCCGCGGAATTCTTGTTTTATTTGTCTTGGCCCAGAGTTGCATTTCATTCACAACACTCCTTATAGGTTGAGTAGTATTAACAAGTTTATTCCCTGAAAACAGAAATGACATTTCTTTTCTTCCCCTTTACGTCTATTGATATCACTTGATTGTTGGTTTAAGTTTTACTTTTCTAGAGTAGTCTTAAATATCTAACAGTTTATATATATATATTTTTTTTACAGATTTAACTGAACAGATCAATAATAAAGACACAGCATCCTCCAGCAAAACAAATGAAATCACAGAACTAAAATCACGAATATCTGGTAAATGAGGACAGTTAATCCTGAATTCCTTGCTTGATATCGAGGCAGTTAAATATAATGCATGCTAAATAGTTTGAGACTGAAGGTCTCTGTCACCTGTATGGTGAATATTCCGAAAGTTATTTGACAGGAATCTGCTGCTGTTTACCCCTTTAATGGTCATACCGGCCTCTGTTATGGTCTTGTACAATGTCCATTTACATGCTAAGAGTACAATTCTTGAAGATTTACCACTGGAATGACCGAGCCAGTCATTCCAGTGATAATTTGTCAAATATTGTATTCTCTTGGCATGTAAATAGACATTCAATAGGCAGATAGTTCAATTTTCTCGACCACGTTTGACCATTAAAGGGCAGCAACGGGTTCTAAGTAAAATGACTTTCGGTGTATCCAACAGCTAACATGTATTGTTATGGTGAAATTGACTCAATGGAGTTGCATGGATAAAAGTAGTGATATTTATTACTTAGTGATCATAAAACTGAAACTGATTATGAACGACGTTTGTTTGCTGCTGGCTATGTTTAGTTTACTGACAAGACCCAAGACTTGAAAAATTAGAAAGATATCTTGTTGCTCCAAGGTTCAAGTTTTCAATTTAAATTAGATTTCCTGACTGCTTCCAGGCTGACCCTGAAAATTTAATTTTTGTGTGAAAGTTTGTAAGTTTTGTTTGTAAGTTATACAGACTACAGTGTAATATACTTGTAAATACCAAATCAACCGTTATATTAACAGACTAAATAAATACTTGCCATGAGTATATGCAGGCCCTGAAAATAAATTATTTAGGTTCCCCCCCCCCCCAGACTGACCAGTTTATTAAAATTTGCTTGTCCTGCAGTAAGAAGTGGTTATCCATCGAATTTTCATACCCTGAGCTCGTGTTTTCACATGTTGAAAAATGTTTAGAATGTACACAAGAGACATAGGCTGTATTCGACTGGAACTCTTCTGTAGAGTAAATTTACTCGCGAAGTTGCCAAAATGTTCTCTACGCGAATGTACCAGTCGAATGAAAAACCCTAGCAGTATGGAAGGTGCAGAAACTGACTAAATCGCCTAAATTTTACTATCTTGAAAATAAAATCCACCTTTCAGTGCTGCTTTCAGACATAGTGGATGCTTAATAATAGTAGAATTCAGCTCCTAAGTACTGCATTTTCAAATTTTTCAGCATTTAACATACTTCACTAAACATGCCACACATTTTGGCCCTGTTTTGTTTCGTACTCTATTTTTTTCCAGGGAAATACCAGTCGAATAAAACATATACTCTATGGAGCCAATTTATTCTAACTTTTTGCCCAGTCGAATACAGTCATCGACTCTTCCATTTTGATTTAGTCTCATAATGTAAACTGTGATTTTCAACATTTATGCATGTTCTTGTATATTGATTATTTTCAGAACTTCAACGAGAATTAGAAGCAAGCGAGGAGAAATGCAAGCAGTTCACCAATGACAAAACGAAACTGGTAACGGTTCAAATAAACACATATTTACATAATCAAAATAAAATTTAACAGAAGAACTTTAATTTAATTATAATACTTTTCTTGTGCAAATTAGTTAAAATCCCATTTATAAATAACACATAGTCATTGACTGACAATAATAGTGTTTAGTAGTCGCTTCCTGTTGTGAACCAATTTGTATTTTCCATTTAGCCTTCATTCGCTAATTATTGCAAACAGAGGCAGCGTATATATGTAAAAATTATCATTTATTAGCAGCAGAAATTATTTTTGAAGACTTGACTACTGCTGTGCTTGGCTTGGTTACTGAGGCAGGCAAATTTCAGTGCTGACTTCTCCAAACGTAGTCTCTTGCTCCTTTAACTCAGCTTGTGTCAACTTAACCCTTTAATGATCAAGCTCGGCCAAGAAAGGCCTCTGCACTGGTCTTGAGGAATGCCTATTTGCAAATCAAGAGGAGACTTTGTTTTAAACTTTACTACTGGGATGACTGGCTCGATAAATGAGCGAGTCATTCGTGGTAAGTTTTCAAAATTAGTCTGCTCTTAGCCCGCAAATGTCCATTGACTTGTGAAATTTGTATTTTCTTCACCATTAAACCTTTAAAGATGCATATTCACAACAGAATGCTTGAAAATATAGCTGTCAAAAATGTGTACTTTTAGAGGCTTAAATTGAGGGCTTAAATGTAATGAAATGAAATAAAGCATCAACATATGGTGATTTCATTACATATAAATTTTTTTAAGTTGTGCAATTGAATTAGAGACACGAGTCCTTAATTCAACTTCGCAATTAAAAAAATCATAATTTGTATTGAATGAAATCATCATATCGTAGGATTAATTTCGTTTCATTACATCTAGGCTAACTATCTAAGCATCTACAAGTATTTTGACAACTTTATTTTCATGTATTCTGGTTTGATTGGGTACCTTTACTCTTCAAGTCATCTGAAGACCGGCTCTGCCATGGTCATATGACGTATCCATCTGCAGGACAACTGTAAGCTATTTTTGCAAAATTTCGGTGGTAAATTTACTATTGTATTCTATTGGCCTGCAAATGCCCATTTACTGAGCAAAAAATTAAATTTTCTAGAAGAATCTTGATCATTAAAAGGTTAATTAATATAAGTATCATTTTGAGCACTTCGTGACGCTATTGGCACAAGAGGTGGTAATACTCCAGACACTACCTATGTTTGTCAATCTAAGTGAAAGGTGGTTAAAATAGCGTATTTATTTTATAATAGTAATAATAGTCATATTTGTTGCTTTTGTGGAGATAAGTGATTTGATCCATAACACTTGTTGCTTAAATGGTCTGTAATATTGTTGCTTTGATAACAGTTAAAAGCTTATGATGTCGTTTCAAGTAACTAAATTGGGCCTTAAAAGTCATTTAGCTGAGCCCGCAAAATTATTTTTTAGATTTTTAGGTTTAAAATCATACTTGGAAGCTTTTAATGTGATATAATGTACTTGTGTGTTAACTCTTACACCACTACACACCAAATAATTAGAGCTTAGTTATTGTGAAATAAATTATCTGTTGACTATGCTGAAATTATTTTGACTGCAAGCTATTGGTTGATGTATAAAGCAGCAACAATGTCCAGTCAAATTATTTACAAAATGTTCAACGTGTTTCCTGTCTGATTGCCTTGAAATATGTGACGTGTTGACAGGGTTATAATAGTTACTAATATCGACCTTATCCACTGTACTAAGTGTCTGTGTGTCCATTTCCTATGGCTGAGCTGTGATGTGTTTGTTGTATTGTCTGATTTGAAGCTCATGTCTGATCTGTTTATGTATGTTTGTTGTCACGGATCTATTTTTGTGTTATTACTAACCTAGTTCTCAGCACAGAATAGCAGAAAGGGTATTAGTAATCTGTCTGTCTGTGTGCCAATGTTCTCAGTCAATAAAACAATCTTTGCAAATTATCATCTCATGTGGTATATGAATACCATATAGCAAGGCTTTAATGGTACAGGTGTTGTGCTTTAACCATGGCAAAGATGGACAGAAAATGTGTTTCTGAATTATAAAACACATGAGTAATGAGTAGCTACATTAAGTTATTGGTCTATTGAGTCCCTGATTCCAGGCCCCATTCACGCCGTATCTAGGCGGGTTTTATTTCAGTCTAGATATTGACAACTTCCCCAGTTTTTACATTGGTACCCATTTATACTCCTGGGTGGAGAGGCAACCAGGAGTGAATGAGATTGGCTATGTTTCCACCGATAGCTCGTCAGCCACCTAATCATCTGACAATCGAGCAGGATTTGAACCCCTCCTGGCTGATTATTAGTAGATCACGCTAACAGCACGGCCAATCGTCTCCCCTGAGTAGCTACATGGCTTCTCATTAGGTTTGTTATGTTATGCCGCAATTCCCATTTATTTCCAAGAATAGCTTCACAAATTGTCATCCACTTTGGTACATGACTACCTGGTGATATGGTCATACTTCGTATTGCATCACATCATAAACATCGTACAGATTCAACTTTTAATTCTTGACTGCTCAAAATTTGTCAAGAAAGTACAAAATTTTTTTGAGAATTCTTTGAAAATTTAACACTAATAATTGGCTTAGTTACCAAATTTTTTCATTTGTAAAATTAAAAAATACTCTTCGTTTGGCCTATAAATGGAGATACTGCGAGACCACTGCAAAGGCCAGTTTTGGTTGTTTAATAACCCTTTAAGCCTTAAATTTGTTCAAGAAAATTTAAATTTTCTCATTGAAAATGTCTATTTGCAGACAAAGAGAAGACTATTTTTTAATATTTACCACTGGAATGACTGGCTTGATAACCAAGCCGACTTACAAAAATAGTCTTCTCTTGGTTTGCAAATGGACATTTTCTATGAGAAAATTGAAATTTCGAGGGTTATACCTAGAAAATGGATCGGAGCTGATGTCCCGCTTAGTAACATGAGATCCTTCTGTTCCGAAAACATGAGTGCCATGTGGTTGGCAATTCATGAGATGATGGCATGTCAAAATTTATGACTGTAGTCAAGATTCTAACAGTGATAGAGTTTATGAAAATCTGTCACCTTTTTATTTTATAAAATATGATAAAAACCTTTATTCTTGATGTTTTTTTAAAATCTAATTCTCGTTTATGTTCTTTAAAAAGGCTGTGAAAATGGTAAAAACGTATGCAAGGATTGTACAAATGTCATAAAAACCGTTGAACAAAGTCTTTTGTTGTTTTGTTCCTTGTTGCCATGTGTTTTATTAAATGTGTGCTTGATGTGTATGCATGTGTTAGACCAGATGTCCTGTCCTGAGACGTGTTGTCAGGGATACCAGTAAGTGTCTTAGTCTTTGTGAATAAGATGAATTATATCAATGTTCATGTATATGAAGTTTAATCCATTAATTGTCAAGATTTGTCCAAAAAATTGAAAGTTTTGTTTAGTAAATGTCCATTTGCAGGCCAAAATTTATCACTGGAAGACCACCACTTATCAAGAGACTATATAAAAATTGTACTACTGGAATGACTGGCTCAGTTATCGAGCCAGTGATTCAAGTGGTAAATTTTAAAGAGGCTGGTTTTAGCCGGCTTGAACATTGAAGGTTAATATATCTGTATGTTCAATTTGTGTGAATGATTTGAGGGATTATAGTTTGCTTCCACTGTTACATACCTCAGTCTATCTCCTTTGTATGAGAAGTTGCTGATCAAATTCAAGTTCAAGGTTGTCCATGAAATTTTGATTTCGTTATGAATTTATGCTCAAGATTTCGGGAAGATATGAGAAATTGCTTATCAGGTTCAAGCTTCAGTTGTCTCCGTTAATTCATGATGGGGTTATTCCACCCCCCCCCCCCACCCCCCCCCCCCCCCATAGATTTATGAGATGAAAAATATAAGTTTTCGTGACCTTTCATGGATCAACGTAGTATATTGGTGTAATATAATTCAGTATCCTGGTACATTCAAATTGAAAGCATGTCACATATTTGTGTTACTATCTATGCAATGAGTGTCAGCGTATGGTCCTCTTTATGTTTAATGTTATTCAGTGTTGTTTAGATGTGTGCTCGTGCTATTCTCCTGACTTCTCTTTGTTTGTTCGTCCTACAATCTGCCTTGCCTGATCGCTTCTAGGAAGAACAAATCGGTGAGCTGATGAGAAACTCGGGCGACAGTTCCCAGCAGCTAAGTCTCCTGAACGAACAGCTACGAGACAAAGATAGGTTAGTGTGCTAATGTTTGCTCACCTCTATATATTGTTTATCTGTTCATCCATCAATCTATCCATCTCCATCCTTCATTTCATGTGTTATCATGTGTATGTCAGACAGACCTGCCTTAGATTACCACCTCTTGCTCTGTCATATAGCAGCCATTAACTAACTGACTGCTGCAAGCCACCAGACAATAATTTGAATGGGCAATAACTCTAGTCCTGCTGAATATTTTGAAAACAATTTAACAAAGTTGTGGGTGACTTAGCCACCAACAACTTTCAGTCAAATTGTTTTCAAAATATTCAGCAGGTCCAGAGTTATGTAAAACCCCATGGAAAATGTAGTCTGCAGAAATTCAGCAGGAAGACAGTTAAGCACCCGGGGCCGTATTCACGAAGAGTGCCTAGGTTACACACCTGTCTAACTGCTTGCACCTATTTAGAAGACCTGACTGCATCGTATTCACAAAGAGGGTTAAATATTCATCTGATGCCTGTGAATACAAACTTATGTGTTTTTAGATTTATGCCATATTTACAAATTTTCATACTTAAGTACTCTTCGTAAATACAGCCGCAGCTCTATTAATATGCTCACAGAACAGATTTGACAAATTATTTATGATGTAAAACAATATTTGTTTGAATGGTATGAAACTACTTTCACTAGGAGCTGTAGTTGCCTCTGGCAGCAACAATATGCAGCAACAGATGCTAAGCAAATTAGTTTCAAAATATTCATCAGCTTTCTTGTGTAGCTTGTTCAGAAATTAAGATACTGGATTTTACACTCTAAAGGCTTAGCACAGTCATCTCTCAAACCATTCACATTATTTTCAAAATATTTAAAAGAATTTATCATATCTGCGCTGGAGTGTTGAAAAGAGGTAATCGGAGTGCATCAGAATGGACATGAGCAGTATAGAACACAACATAGAATCATCATCATTTAGCAGTACAGCTATCTATAAAAGGGTGTGGTCATCTCGTATTTGCTGCTACTGTTGTTGTTGTCATCATTTTCTATGCATTCTGCATGTTCTCATTCATCTATGCATATTTATCGCTGTAGTAAAACATGGTAGTATTACAACGCTTCACTAAATGTTTCCTATGCTGTACATATGTATGATGTGTGAAAAGAACTACTTATTGCTGCTTGTTTAGTGACTTATCTGTGACTTTCGTCTTAAATCAAGGCCTAAGATATGACACATATTCAGTTAGTTAGTTTGGTTGTGAGGATGAACTTGATATTAGTGTCTGGATTTCTTAGTTCAGGATTAACGCTTTGACGCTTGAATTTGTTCCATAAAATTTCGATTTTCTCATAGAAAATGTCCATTTGCAGACCAAGAGACCAATTTTGAAAATTTCAATAATAGTCTTCTCTTGATCAGCAAATGGACATTTCTGAAGACCACTGCAGAAGCCGTTATTGGCTGATATGAGTGTTAAAGGGTTAAAGGAGTTTAGGTTAATTAAAGGAATTATTATTTTTGCTCATATACATATTCAATCTTTTTATATTCCCTTATTTATTAATGTATTTTACACAATGATTTTGATTTTGCTTTTTCTGTTCGCTTTATCGTTCACATGAACAATGGGAGATATTAAAAATTATCTTCCTTTTGAACATATTTTCTACTTATCTCCCTTGTTGCCCATAATATCTGATTAACTCCCTTATTGCCCATAATTTGTAATCATCTCTTTTTGCTTGTAATCTGTACATGGTTAGGATGACCCAGTTATTATGTGGCTGAGTTTATTTATTTCATATGCCACATGTTTTCCCGCATCCTCTTTACTCTATCCTCCCTCTCTTTTACTCTCTTTCATTTCTCGTGATCAGTAGAATTAAATTTTCATATTTATGTCGGTATAGCATAGCATTAGGCTATAATAGCCACATTCAAGCCTTCGGATCACATAAGAGAATGGAGAGATACGATCTGCCACTTAATTATTAGGCCCCATGGCCTTAAAGGCCAAGTGAGCTTAAGCCGTGGCGATCATCCTTCATCTGTCCATTAGTACATTTAAAAAACATGGCCACCACCGACCAATCAGAATTATATGTGAGGCAGACATATTTGCTTTTTTATGGATTTGAGCCACAAATTGGTTTTATATGGGTTTTTGGATATGGTGATTTCAAATTTTCCACTTTTGAAGCCGTCATATAAGTGGGTTGGTGGTCAAAAACTCCCATAGTAAAGCAATGGGAAACTTAAAATATCTTCTCACAAATGATTGGACCGATTTTAACCAAATTTGTTAGGGTGCATCCTTATTCTTGTTGCAGTTCTGGACAGACCTTAGGGTTCTACTTATAGGCGATGGTAATTTCAAGTTCTATGTGACCGATTACAGGCCCCTCAGTCCTCTTATTTAATAAACATTATGTTTAATATTTTGAAACTAATTTGACTGGACTGTATGGCAGCAACAGCATCCAGTCTAATTAGTTTCAAAATATTAAACAGATTACCTGTATTACTATATAGTTACCTTTGAAATGTGATTTTGATAATTTAGGATTCAGAGTATATAAATTGATCCCAAATTGCCCAAAACTAGCTAGAAATGGGTGAGGGATGGCTAGAAATGGATGGAGCTTAGCTAGAAATGGGTGAAGCTTAGCTAGAAATGGGTGAAGCTTAACTAGAAATGGGTGATGCTTAGCTAGAAATGGGTGGGTCATAGTTAGAAATGAACCCCTCTATTTCTTTGCTACAGTACATGAAATAGCCTGTTGAATAGTTGACACTAATTTGACTGGTCGACCTTATGCATCAACACATTCAGTCAAATCACTGATAAACAACTTTACATGTAGGTATGCCTATTGTGGTTTTGAAATTGATATATACTGAGAACGTGTGTATGAAACGGTTAATTAAAATCTGTTCATATTTTACTTTCAAACATGTCTGACAGCCTCTTATTAACCCTTTAGCCATTGAAATTCCAATATCTCGCATTCAAGACGATTATGCAAGAAAGCTTGTGGATACTTAGAAACTAATTTAACCGATAACTGTTGCTGTCAGCAACAACAGCTTCCAGCCAAATTAATTTCGAAATATTCACTGATGTTATTTACATCAATGGATTTGTCGTTTGTGGTCGGGATGGGTTATCTAGGTTCAGAGGCACTAACTTTGGTATGGTCAATGCTCATAGATTTGTTTTCTATTCCAAGGCTTTCGAACAATGTTTGAGACCTGCATATTGTGCCTTAGATCCCTTGACCTCAGTGTTCGACATACCACAAATTTTCACATAATTGTGCTTAATATAATATATGGTAATGTAAATTTGTGCATTTGTTGGTAAGATTTGATGTTTCTTCATTCTTGCTGGTGATATGGCAATAAATCAAACTGAGGAAGTGAGTTCTTGGTCCATCAGTTGATCTTATGTCTAATGAGTTGCTTCTTGTATCAGTGATGCATGGGTGCACTGAATGCATTTTACTGTTATGCAAGTGATGCTTTATCTTACAAGGTCTGATGCCTCTGCTGTCTTTTGTTCGCCGTTACTGTTCAGTTTTGCTCTTGTTTCTGCAGCGATTACTGCACCATGCCTGTTGCTGCTGCCAGCTGAGTGGTTACATCAACCTCCATCAATATCATCTGTTCTGCATTCTCTCAGACTTCATTTTTCATTCTTCATTAATAATTATTCACTATCACGAAGATTAAGCATTGTTTCTTTAAGTGGTACACAGATGTGAGAAGTGACTATGCTCTAAAGCATCCTTCGTCAATTGTCACATGGTCATTATACACGCCACAAGCTGCCATTAGATACCGTAAGGTACCATCCATGCCATAAGGTACCATCCATGCCATAAGGTACCATACATGCCATAAAGTGTCATACATGCCATATGGTACCATGCATGCCATAGGGTACCATACATGCCATAAGGTACCATTCATGCCATAAGGTATCAGACATACCATAAAGTGTCATACCTGCCATAAGGTACCATACCTGCCATAAGGTACCATACATGCCATAAGGTACCATACCTGCCATAAGGTACCATATCTGCCATAAGGTACCATACCTGCCATAAGGTACCATTCATGCCATAAGGTACCATACATGTCATAAGGTACCATGTGTGCCATAAGGTACCATACATGCCATAAGGTACCATACATGCCATAAGGTATCATACATGCTATAAGGTCCCATTCATAGAGTCATGTCATAAGGTACCATACATGCCATAAGGTACCGCACATGTCATAAGGTGTCATACATGCTATAAGGTCCCATTCATAGCTTCATGTCATAAGGTGCCAAACATGCCATAAGGTACCAGACATGCCATAAGGTACCATACATACCATAAGGTGTCATACATGCTATAAGGTCCCATTCATAGCTTCATGTCATAGGTACCATACATGCCATAAGGTGTCATGCATGCCATAAGGTGTCATGCTTGCCATAATGTGTCATGCATGCCATTAGATACGATTCATGCCATACGGTACCATACATGGCATATGTGTCATACGGCATAAGGTGTCATACATGTCATAAGGTGTCATACATGCCATAAGGTGTCATATGCCATAATGGCATATGGCTAAGGTGTCATACATGGCATAAGGTGTCATACATGCCATAAGGTGTCATACATGCCATAAGGTGTCATACATGTCATAAGGTACCATTCATGCCATAAGGTGTCATACATGCCATAAGGTGTCATAAGGTGTCATACATGTCATAAGGTACCATTCACGCCATAAGGTATCAGACATACCATACGGTGTCATACATGCCATAAGGTATCAGATATACCATAAAGTGTCATACATGTCATAAGGTGTCATAAATGCCATAAGGTCTCAGTCATGCCATAAGGTACCATGCATGTTATAAGGTACCATGCATGCCATAAGATGTCATTCGTCTCATAAGGTGCCATTCATGTCATGAGGTACCATACATGTCATAAGTGCATATTACATCACTAGCCGTGAACCATTTTTACCACCACAGATCAAATATGACAGATATCACGCTCTTTGTAATGTAAAAATATTATGTGTAGTCTGACATTAAGTTCAACTTCCAGTCAAAATCTTTAACATCTTTGGAATGAAGAGCAGGGTTGATCCTGAAATGTGTGTATATATATATATATATATGTAGTACAGCGCACAAATAACTTATTTGACGTTTCCTAAACAAAATAAAACATACAATATTCAATATTTTGAACATCATTGGATTTGCTTAGGCACCATATATAACAAGACCTCAGTGGGGATTGCATATTGGCGAAATGTGTCTATATTCATCTGAGTTATCCCCCTTGATTTCTTGAAAAAATACTAAAACATTTGTTTTCCACTCGATAGCTTCAGTTAGTTTGAATGGATTCATTTCAAATTTGGATTGTCAACTCCCTATGACAAGACATCGGTGGGATTGCATATCGGCGAAATGTGTCCATATTCATCATCCTGATTTCTTGGGAAAATCGTAAAATATTTGATTTCCGTTCAATAACTTCATTTATCCTGCATGGATTGAATTTAAATTTTGAAAATACATCTTTTCTGATGAGACCTTGACTGGGATTGTGTTGGACCAAAATCTGACTGTAATCACAAGAGTTCTTCCCCTTGATTTCTTAAAAAATCGTAAAATATTTTTATTTCCATTCAATAGCTTCACATGGATTCAGTTCAGATTTGGGAAAAACATCGCTCTGCATGAGACCTTGACTGGGATTGCATTTCACCTAAATCCATCTGTACTCACTAGAGTAATCCCCCTTGATTTGTTGAAAAATCGTACAAGATTTGTATTTAAAGAATGGGGTTGTACTAAAATGTGCTGGTCAGGGGACATGTGACCAGAGCTGTTTTTTTATTGTTTTGAAAACACTAACTTATTTATGAGCTGTACTGTAAATTCTCTAGGGTAGATTTTGCTTACTATGTCATTCATGTATTCTATAGATTTACGCACGAACGCACCCGTGTGCACACGCACGCACACCGAAATTAGGGTGGTCTACTGGACTCACCTTGTCTATCCTTCTTTTGTGTCTGTCGGTCCACAGATTTTGTCCGGCAATATGTTCGCACATTTATGGCTCAACATAGCGATCCAAATGGTGTGCATGCAGCAAAAATTAAGTAAATGTTAAAGTTTGTCAATGGGTGATCATTCACTCTATTGTTAGTATCGATTTAATGATTTTTGTCAATTTCATAGCAGGTAAGCTGTTGAATATTTTAAATGGTACTTTATGGCATGTATGGAATTTGACTCGGAGCTTTTGCCACTCAGTTTTCAGTCAAATTAGCTCCAAAATATTCAACGAAATATTTCTTTAATAATAATAATAATAATAATAATAATGACTTTGTCGTATCTTGTTTGTGCTACAAAGCTGGCCCTGATATACTACGATGCCAATATTCAAGTACACATGTATGTCAAATAGACCACACACGCGCGCGCACACCTTTGCTATGGGTAGTAACTGAAATTCAATATTGCTTAATTTTACTGTGTGTGAAAGCGTACTTCAAATAGAATCGAATTAGACAAAATCATATTATATACACGCACGCATGCACACATACATTTGGCAAGATGTACTGAAAGATGGATTGACTAAAAAATAATAGGCTTCTACATAACCCCATGGCCAACCCACCGAAGAAGGCAGAAGTTAAGTTATCAAACAGCAAAAAGAATAGAACTATACAAAATCTTGGTAAAACCGCTGCAAAGGTCATAAAAATGGTTGAACAAAGGGTACACATATAGAAAACACTAGTCCTTGGCAGAACAGAACAATTATTTATGAAAATGAGAACATTTCTTAATTCATCAGGAGCTTTATAAATGAAGACACCAAAAGTAGGCTACCGAAAATCCAATCATATACATTTAAAATGCTACAGACTATCAGTAAGCTTAAATCTATTAGAACTTCCACCTGATTCAATCTTCATCACCATGGACATACCCACCCTTTGCATGATCATCCCTAACTAAGAAGGGAAGCACACTACCATAAAGTTTATGGCATGATACAGTGTGTGCCAGTTGAGGTCACTCCAAGGTCACTATTACACCATATCATCTTCACATGTAACTACTTTACATTTAACAACAAACACTGCCTCCAAGTTGGTGCCACAGTGGTAGATACCAAAGTAGCACCAAGCAACGTGCATACAGCTTTGCCATCATCCTTATGGCACACCTTGAAGAACACCGTAAAGCGGCCACATACAAACCATTACTTTATCTAAGATACATAGATGGCGTTTTCATGATATGGTGCCAGGGGCATGAAGGTTTACATAATTTCTTTACCTATATGGACTCTTCCCACAACACTAGCAAATTCATGGCTGAAATGGCCACAGACCCGGTCAGTTTTCTGGCTACCATGGTCAGTATTGGGCCATGTAGCGGACTACATTTTAACCTTTACACTAAACCCACTGACACCCACAGGCATCTTCACTATTCATCCGCACACCCTAATAGCACAAAAAATCCAGCCTGTATGGTTGATTCGTGCAACTACGTAGGATTTGCGGTCAAACCACACACTTTGAGTGACATGCCGAAAAAATTATCTTACACTATGAAAACAGAGTTTATCCTCTAGACAACATCATCAATTGCTACGACAAACTGATTTCCTTGGACCGCCATGATCTATTGAAACAGAAACCATGGGACAAACAAGTATCCCATTTATGAGACTTCCATTACCACGGTCCAAGGACATCGTGCTAGGAAAATAATTATGACACTGGCACTTATTGGAGAGTAGTCCAAAATGCTGTGACATTCTAGTGGTAAAATTTCAAAAATAGTTTTCTCTTGGTCTTCAAATTGACATTGCTCAAGACAACCGTAAAGGCTGGTTTGGGCCAACTTGACCATAAGAGGGGTAAGGAAACCTTATTTGGTAGGTTTATCATGGGTCTATAGAAGCGGATTATTATTCTTATTGTGATTTGTCTTGGTGTCTGTCTGTCTGAATAATTGCGACATGTTTCGCCAATTGTTGATGGATTAAGACCAAATATAGCAGATATGTTCCTTCAGTCAAATATCTATTTGAAGTATGAATATAAAGAGGTCATATCTGTAAACAAGAACCATAACTCTGGGTCATTAAGACTAAACTATTTAACCCTGTTTTGAAAATACATTTGTTTCGTCAGTTGTTTATGGATTAAAACCAAATGTAGCAGATATGTTCCTTCAGGAAATATCCATTTGCCATATGAATATGAAGAGGCTGTGACTTGAGATAAGGGCATAACTTTGGCTCTTTAAGGTGTTTTTAAGTATTGACCCATATGTCACGTGTAAAGTCTTAATAGATTAAAACAAGATTTGGCAGAAATGTTCCATTAGTACACTATTCATTTGACTATAGTCTCAGGGATGGCTACCTCACTGATTAGTGATACTTTTCTCGTTGGTCAGTAATGCCAATATTCTTGCATTTTCTCATCCAAATTTTTTACTGTGACCATTGCCCTTTTGGTAAATATCAGTGTCGTGACATTTGAACCATTGGTCAATAGTGTCAGGTAGGGCTGCCCCATTGATGAATGGTACTTTTCCCATTGGCCAATAGTGTCAGACACCAATATTTTTGTATTACCTGCTCAGATATTTGCTTGTGACCATTGCTCCATTGGTAAAGGGCATCTTTTGGTAACTTGAACTATTTGATAATAGTGTCAGCGATGACTGACCCATTGATCAATGGTACTTTTCCCATTGGACAATAATGCCAAAGATCCCAATATTGTTGCATTTCCTCATCCAGATTTTTTACTCTGAGCATTGTCCCATTAGTAGATGGCAATACACTTGAGCCATTTAACAGTACTGTCAGGGATCCCTGTCCCATTGATTAATGGCACTTTTTCCATTGGCCAATAATGTCAAGGATGCCAATATTCTTGTATTTCCTCTCCATGTCTTTGCCTTTGATGATTGCCGCATATGTAAATGACATTTTTTGTGTGCCACATGAGCCAATGAAGCTTTCTCTGGTGGTCAGTAGAGTGTCAGGCATACACAGACTGCTTTTCCCACACAAATAATTCATATTTCCGGTTC
Organism: Chaetoderma sp. LZ-2023a; assembly: GCA_034401795.1. Classification (NCBI taxonomy): domain Eukaryota; kingdom Metazoa; phylum Mollusca; class Caudofoveata; order Chaetodermatida; family Chaetodermatidae; genus Chaetoderma; species Chaetoderma sp. LZ-2023a. Next base: position 70,837,175 of record CM067370.1, read on the forward strand.
ATTTGTTTTCCAAGGACCCTTGACCCAATGATCATTGAAATTAGTTACATTTTACTCATTGACAACTACTTCTTGTCCCATTACAAAGGACCCTTGGCCCATTTGTCCATGGCATCAGTTACTCTTGCCATATTGACCAAGGGTGCTTGATCTATTGGTAAATTGTGTCAATGTTAGGTGACTCATTGCTCAATAAGGCCAAGGGCCATGGGTCCATTTGACAGTGGTATCAGTTATGCATGTCTCATTGACAAGTACTGCTTGTCCAATTGGTTAATAGAGTCAGTGACCCGCACATTGCTAGTCATTAGCTCATTGGTTAATAATGATAAGGACCATTGATCTATAGCAACTGTTAAGCTTGCCCGATTGACCAATGATACTTTTTGTCCTTTAATAATGTAAACATGTTTACGGTTCCTCACCAGCCAGGTGAGCAATATTGCCCTCAAACCATTTATTTTACATTAACATTTTGTGTTTAGCTCAACTTAGCCATTTATATCTCGTTTGCCTAATCATATTGTACCCAAACTTGACCACATGCCTCTTTATAATGAGTGTATGATACATTGTGATCAAAAGATCATGGTCACTTTGTTTTTGGTAAGACTTTTTTTATCAAAACTAACATTTTGTGCTTAGATCAACTTAATAGTTTATATCTCATGTTTGGCAAAGGATACAGGGCTCAATTTTGGACACATGCCTCCTGATAATGAGAAGACATGACACAATCTCCTTGGCATCAAAGGGTCAATGTCAGTGTGATAATGACAAAACTTAAGTGAATTTCTCAACAATAACATTTTATGTTTAGTTCAACTTAGAGGTTGCATTAATCGTACTGCATCCAAACTTGGACATGTGCTTCTGTGCAATGAGGGCTTCATATTTCATTGCAAAGTCATAAAGTTGAGCTTCATGGTTGCATTGCAGACACATTTCTGGTTGTTTTTAGGTGATGATAGATAACTAAAGACCCTTAAACAATTCTGTTAGTATTTGATCTATTGCTCAGCCTTGTAGGAGGACAGAGGAAGAAGTCTTGTTACCCTCAAATCTCACAGTCACTGTTTAATGCTAAGCATACAACTTTGATTTCTACATGTAGGGAAAGTGCTTTTCTGTTTCAAATTTGGAGATTCCATTTCACCAAATTGTTGATTCCATTTGCCTTCGCTTTTGTAAACTTGCATCATTTAATCTGCATTTACACTTAATAAAGGCAATAAAACAGTCAAATTTGTGTTGTGCTATTAGTACATGAATTTAACCTGAGAAAATAGGAATGTATGGTGACAAGAATATGAATTGGTAATAATTTACAATTTTACGTGAGAATGTCTGATTTTCGGATGAATACGCCTTTATTCGTTAATTTCCATTTGAATATCCTGTTTCTATTTCAATTTGCAAATATTTTGCAGAAAAATATCATTTTCCGTTGATTTCCATTTGAATATCATTTTTAGCTCACCTGGCCTGAAAGTGAGCTTATGCCGTGGCACCCATCTGTCGTCCGTCCATCATCTGTCAACTTTTCCTTTAAACGACTTCTCAAGAACCACTGGACCGATTTCAATTATATTTGGCAGGGAGCATCCTTAGGGCATCGGGATCCAAATTTGTTCAAATGAACCCGATCGGCCAATTTGGCCGGCGGCCATCTTGGAATTAGGCCGATTTTAGGAAACTTCTTTAAAAATCTCCGAAACCGTTTAGGGGATTGATGCAAATCTCATGGATCATGATCTAGGGCAAGAGCTAAACCAAGTTTGTTCAAGTGAACTTGATTGGTCAAATGGTTTGGCGGCCATCTTGGTTGACCTAGTTGTAGCGAAAACCGCTGAAGGGATCAGGCCGAAATTTGGCAGATATGATTAGGGCCTAGGGGCCATTAAAGTTTGTTCAAGAGAAGTTGATCCGTCAAAAAACATGGCCACCGTGGGCCAATCAAAATATAGCGTGTTTGGCGGCCATATTGGATTTTTTTATTTGATGGATTTTGAGGCCGAAATTGGTTTTGTATGTGTTTTGCGGTATTCTGATCACAAATTTAAATTTTCGAAACTGTCGGATAAATGGTTTGGCGGCCATCTTGGATCATTTTCCCGCCAAAAGCTCCCATACTAAAGCAATGAGAATTTTAAAATAATTTCTTCTCGAGAACTACTGGGCCGATTTCAATTATATTTCGCAGGAAGCAGCCTTAGGACATAGAGATTCAAGTTTGCTCAAACGAAGCCGATCATCCAATTGGGCCGGTGGCCATCTTGGATTTTGACCGATTTTTAGAAACGTCTTTAAAAATCTCCGAAACAACTTGGGATCTGGCAGATATGATTATGGACCATTAAAGGTTGTTGAAGGGAAGTTGATCTGTCAAAAAACCTGGACACCATGAGCCAATCAAAATATAGCATGTTTGGTGTCCATATTTGATTTTTTATTTGATGGATTTTGAGGCCGAAATTGGTTTTATGTGTTTTTGGGTATTCTGATCTCAAATTTGCAATTTTCGAAACTGTTGGATAAATGGTTCGGTGGCCATTTTGTTGATAAAGAGCATTCTCGTTGAAATGCCTATGGTCCAGGCGAGCGATACAGGCCCCTTGGGCATCTTGTTTAATTCAAAGTTTCATGAATTCTGTTAATTTTATGTTTTTGCGTAAAACCACTTCTCCTATACATGGTTGCTTGAGTTCTGTCAAATGTGTACCAGTAATACCTGCTTCAGCAATAACACGATGAACATCTAATTAATTTATGCTTTTCTCACAGATTTCACATTGCAATTGATAAACATGATCTCTATGATCTCCAAGACAGCAACAGCTTCAGATATACCATTTTCAAATTGAGCAGCGCTCTTCTCTACTGCTTGCTACAAAATCTAGATTTTTTGGCGCAAACAATTCCAGGATTAGCCCACTATGTACAGTGCATTGTTTATCTGGAGTTTACCAACAGTTTCCAGTGTGCTTTGATTTCCATAATTGAGGACAAATTTTCCCGCATAAATTCAGGAGTAGTCCACTCGATTTCACTTGAGTGAGGAAGTAGGGTAGAGGGGCGTGTGCGTGATTGGAATTGATTTATTCCAAAACAAGCTACGGATATTTTAACGCATATTGACGAGGGGATCAAATCTCACGGTTGCTAATCTGTCAAGCTGATGAATACTGATGGCATATTTGCTACGCTGAAAAATTAACCTGGCATTTGAGCTTGGAAGACAGCGATCACTGACAATGTCTGACCCGCACTTTTTCCAATAACCGAGCCAGTCATTCCTAGTGGTAAATTTCACAAATAATCTAGTAAATCTAGGGTTTGTTTCTCTTATCAAATGTTAGTAGCTGTTGAAATGTTAGCTTATGTTCTCAAATGACATTGTGAATGGTAATATCTGGTGTTCTTACATCTCGCCCTAGCTGAGTGGAATAAAATCAATTGGGCAGTACTGCTTTTAGCAAATTCTGATAACTACTGAAATAAGTTTAGATATGAAACTTGTTAAAAATATTATGAATCAGGGATATACACTCATATCAGCCGAAAACGGCTTCTGCAGTGGTCTTGAGAAATGTCCATTTGCAGACCAAGAGAAGACTATTTTTGAAAATTTACCACTGGAATGACATAACCGAGCCAGTCATTCCAGTAGTAAATATTAAAAAACAGTCTTCTCTTGATCTGCAAATAACATTTTCTTTGAGAAAATTGAAATTTTCTTGAACAAATTCAAGGGCTAACGGGTTAAGGGGGAGGGTCTTAGATTTGAACTTGAGATAGGATGAGGGCCTTTCTGCCCCACAGGTTTTCTGCAAAGTGATGATTGACAAATTTAGGAGGCAAGATATAGAATGGTCTGTAGAACTCAGGAAATAGCTTCTCAAAGCATCAAAGTTGTTATGGATGAAATGGCATCTCAGATTATATAATTTTCATCTTGAGGAAAATTTGTGTTCCAGTGTTACCTCATCTTGAGGTCCTCATGGACCTCCACTTTATGAAAGATGGTCAACCCTTCCAGACCTCCTCATCTCCACCCGCACTCCCACCCCTGCCACAAGTCAGCACCACCACCCTGATGACATTAACCTTCCTACACCTATATTTCATTGCTAAACTCAATATCTTTATTCCGAAGTAAACATAATGGAAAGCTGTTAGATGCTTTGAAGATAATTTGATTAGAGGCTGTTGTTGTTTTTATATTTCCTATGGCTTCTATAGCAGCGTAAAATTAGAAGCAGCTTCCAGACAAATTAATTCCAAAATATTTCTTACTTAGTAAATAATGTGTTATATCTGATCTGATTCATTGCAAGATTTTAGCAAGAAAGATCTTATTATGGCTATTATTCTGTGCGTCTGAAATTCAACCTCTCTGTTCACTTCACACGCTTTTGATTAACATGAAATATAAATACATAGGAGACATACTCAAACTGGTTTTCCAAACATTCTGTTTATCATGTGCCTGTAAATATTGTCGTTTTATTTTCATCTTGCTACTGTCTCACACTTTGATAATCAAAACTCTGTAATGGGAGTCTGAAATTGGTCGCATAGCCAGAGGCTGTATTTTACTATATTGATTATTCCTGCCATTTATTTCTAATGTGAATTATACGCTGTGTGCTAGCATACATTTTGATGGAATTTTGGCAATTTAATGATGGACTCAGAGCAAACATTCATGATAAGAGTGTGGTTGTTCTGACCACTTAGGGATTGTGATTTGTTTGGTTGGTGATTAATGTGATTTTAATATTGCGTTTTTTGTCTTGTGCGCAATTGTAGTGATCGTCAAGTTGTGCGTAATGGCACTCAATGTTGAGCGTGCCAATGATATACATTTTTCAATATGACATATTCATGACAAATGTAACAGAAATATGTAGCCTTTTAACCCTGAATTCACAATATCCCAATTTGAACTCGACGATATGGACATGCTGTTGAATAGTTTGAAATTAATCTAACCAGAAGCTGTTGCTACCTTGAGTAGCAACAGCTTCCAATCAAATTAATTTCAAAATAATCAATAAAATATTTCCTTCATCGTGTAGATTGGTTACAAGACTCGAGGGTTAAATACAGAAATAGTGGTGTAAATCAATGCACAGACTCGAGGGTTAAATACAGAAATAGTGGTGTAAATCAATGCACAGACTCGAGGGTTAAATACAGAAATAGTGGTGTAAATCAATGCACAGACTCGAGGGTTAAATACAAAAATAGTGGTGTAAATCAATGCACTCTACTTTTAAAATCCCTTGTTTATGAATACTATATTAGCTCAGTGATCCCCACCCCATCCACCCTTATTCCAGGCATCTGTTTGTGCATCATCAAGAAAGGTTAACTGTTTTGCTATTTCTTGACAGATTTAGACCAAACCTGGTCAAAGTGTCGTTATAGGATCTTCATAATCTACCAATGATTTAAAACAGTAGGTCAATCTTAGAACAATAGGTCATTCGGATAAGTAAAGTAATACGTAAAAAATTAAGTTTACCCTTTGAATCAATAGTCAATTATTGAATGAGCGCTTTTTAGTTGTGACTTGTCTGTCCGTCGGTTGGTCTGTTAGATTTTTAACATTTCTAACAAAGCTGCCTAATTTGCAACTATTTCTTATTAGAGCAGGTCAATATGATCCTAGTTTTTAATATAATTGCAACTAAATTATAGCTGTGGACAATTTAGCAGTAGAAGCTCGAGACAAGTACAACATCAACAGTAATACGTCAGTGCCAGACAGTAGCATGACGATTCTGTTTAAAAAATAACTTCCACAATTGAAAGGAAATTAATGATCAAAATAACCAGACAGGGTACAATTAGACTGGAATTGTAACCAATTTCAGATACAATTATTTGACAATTTAAGCTCAATTACTGTTGACAATTAGTAGCTCGCCTGACCCTGACGATCTCAAAAGTGAAACCAATGAATCATGTTCCATTTTTAATACTCATTATTATTATTATTATTATTATTATTATTATTATTATTATTATTATTATTTAACTTCACTGTATATACTGCACCTGGCAATGCCGTGACATTGGTTTTCTGCGCCGTTGCCATACAAATGGCAAATAGGATCCACCTTACTCGTCAGACGTTGCTGGTGTCGTGGCTAGACAATAGAACCATGTGCATTACCAAGCATGCTAAGGGGTTAATTCTGGACAATTAAACATGTATTTATGACAAATTTTAATTGATATGATGAGCCAACTACATGTATTTCTAAGTATTTTAAATATAAACACCTTTATTGCCCATAGACACTAAGCAGTAAACTACATGGAAGTTGGCATCTATCTTGATTTATGTGTGATTTGATAATTAATAATTACATGATTTATATTGAGCTCTGTATTCTGAGTCCAATCGTAATATTTATATAGAGAGAATAGAAGCCAAATTATTATAAGTTATATATTATCCATTCTGATTGAAGGTTTGTTGTTGATTAACCCTCGAATTGGTCAAGAAAATCTCAAATTTCTAATAGAAAATGCCCATTTTCATACCAAGAGAAGACTATTTTTGAAAATGTACCACTGGAATGACTGGCTCGTTTATCGAGCCAGTCATTCCAGTGGTAAATTTTCAAAAATAATCTTCCCTTGATCTGCAAATGGACATTTCTCAAGACCATTGCAGAAGGTATTTTTGGCTGATTTGAGTGTTAACACTTAGCGTACTTATCGTGCCATACAATTAAACAAATTGATGTGTCCAAATAATTTTACGAGTCAGTAGTACTTGGGTGAAACGTAACAAATTTGTCTGAATTCGTGTGTTTGTTTTTGTGATGTGTGTTTATCATGTCAGAATAGTGAGGATAGATCCATCAGTGTTTCCTGGCACAGAAATTAGGATGTTAATCTATTCAATACCGACACCTAAGTATCTTCCTTTCTGTGGAATATTGTAAAAATACTTTGACTGGAAGCATCATTAACTTCCAGTCAAATGAATTTCATGATGTCCAACAGAATATATTTTAAACAATCTGGTGATTCTAGACTGTACAGTTTAATGTGTTTATAATATTTTGGGGTTTTTTCAGCTTTACAAATTAAAGCAGTAACTAAGTTTAATAATTAATGATAAGTTTAACTTTTCCATGATTCATATACAATTTGTGCTATCAGAAAATTCATTCACATGTATTTGTAATTTTCAGAAAACTCGAGGAAACACAAGCCGCCTTGTCGGATTCTTCTCTGGATCGAGCAAAACTGATGGACAAAATTGAGGAGATTTCTCAGCAAAATAATGTACATATTGAAACTTTGACAAATAAACATAATGATGAATTACAGAAGGCACATACTCAAGTTCAAGATATGGTGAGTGTACCCTCAGCATCTTGACATGCTTGATGAGCTAAAAATATAATGTTCACAGGTCTTCACTTTTAATGTTGTCAGGCATCAGGCACAAATGACAGAGATCTGAATTATATGTATTTTGATACAAACTCATTGAACTCTTTCAATTGGCCTCGGTTTGCAACACTAGTGTCGTGTTGTTGCCATGGTATGATTATAACATTTTAGCGAAAATTCCTTTGAGTGAGTTCTGCAACACTTGTTATGATGTCACATAGATTCAATTATGACGCCATAGTCATGCCATGCCATACTCTGATAATGCAGGTTAGGGGCCTTTACTGTGTCAATACCAGGTGGCTCAGAATCAGCATTATCATGATTGCTATTAAAGTCTGCTAAGCTCGTGTAAAAGAGTTCAACCCGACACTAGTGTTGACAACCCTAGGCCAATTGAAAGAGCTCATTATTATACTGAAGATAGTCATCAGAACAAGTCTATCCATCCATCCATCTGTCAGTGCGAAGAAATTTGCTCAAATTCGATATGTAGCTCTTATAAATATGTAGCTTAAGAATTATGGATCATTGGTGTGGAAGTATGTGTCCCTCAAATAGCTGACGTCACAATCAAAATATGTCATGTGTTATCTGATGTCACAATCATAGTATGTCATGTGTTATCTGATGTCACAATCAAAATATGTCACTTATTATCTGATGTCACAATCAGAGTATGTCATGTGTTATCTGATGTCACAATCAAAGTATGTCACATGTTGTTTGATGTCACAATCAAAGTATGTCACATGTTATCTGATGTCACAATCAAAGTATGTCACATGTTATCTGATGTCGCAATCAAAGTATGTCACGTGTAATCTGATGTTACAATCAAAGTATGTCACATGTTATCTGATGTCACAATCAAAGTATGTCACTTGTTATCTGATGTCACAACAAAGTATGCCACGTGTTGTCTGATGTCACAATCAAAGTATGTCATGTGTTATCTGATGTCACAATCAAATAATTTAGGTCCGTCACGAAAGTAGCAAAGGTCTGACAGCGACAGTCTTGAGTTGCATGGCTTTAGTGAATTTACAATTATTAAGCGTGCTGTTGAATAGCAACTGCTCCCAGTCAAGTTAGTTTTGAAATATTCCGCACTTTGCCTGTATAGTTGGTGCGTTCAATGCATTAACCTTGATTCAAACATGCATACAAAGTGGGCTGAGCTTGGCTAGAAATTGGCATGGCATGGCTAGACATGAATCTCAACTTTGGAGGGGTTCCATTATTGGGTTTTAAGCACCTTCTGGTCACTACTAATATTACAGATATACATTGCCAAATACTGATTATTAATGTTTGTAGCTTAGAATTTTTATAACCCATCAGTAGCCATCTTGAAAATTTGTTTTCGTATAAATCTGCTGCCTTTTGAAACTCCACCACTGGAGGCCATCTTGATTGGTTTGAAAAGTTTGTTGAACTAAGTCAGGGTTAGAAACATATGATTCTAAATTTGATATCGCTGCCATCCACCTGTGGCCATCCTGAAAATTAGTTTCCGGTTAATAGCTCAACTATCTATTACTGAATTGGTTTTAAACTTCAGCGATCCATTGACATGGCTAAAGTAGGTCTGGGGAATAAAGCTCTCGAAATCAACAATTATACTAATCTAATTTGTCCATCTGCTATTGATCAGCATTTTGATATGCAATTTCTGGATGTTATCTCCGCTACCATTTGTCCAATTAGTTTGAAGCTTGATAAGTTAATTGGAGTATGTCTAGAAGAAACCTGTCTGGACCACTGTTGATCCAGTGTGACCACCAACCACATGTAGTGATGAGTTATGCTAAGCATTAATATTAGCGAGTTCTTTTACCAAGTACTTCCCTTATTTTTAAACCTCATCATGCTGATAGCAAAAGGTCTTGAGTATAGTAAGTCCTTCACCACAGCAGGCTATTATCCACTGTTTGTGGAGTGCTTGTTAATCGTTTAACACTCATATCAGCCAAATATGACTTCGACAGTTGTCTTGAGAAATGTCCATTTGCAGACCAAGACAAGTCTATTTTTGAAATTTTATCACTGGAATGACTGGCTCCATAACCGAGCCAGTCATTCCAGTGGCATATTTTCATAAATAGTCTTAACTTGGTCTGCAAATGGACATTTTCTATGAGAAAATTGAAATTTTCATGAACAAATTCGAGAGTTAAAAGGTTAAATATTATAAATAATATTAATATTAATTTTTAGAAGATATTTTTTATCTCCATTTTGAAAATTTCAGCAAGCTGAGGTTGAGAAGAAATCATCTAAATTAGGACAGCTTACTGAACAATATGAAAAAGATTTACTAGAACTGCGCACTCGCAAAGATTGTGAAATTGAGGATATACGGAAAACTTTGCACACACGCACAGATGAAGTCCAACAACGCGATCAACAAATTAACGACAAAGAGCAGCAAATACAGCAAATCTCTATGGAGAAACAAAATATTGAGGTACTAATAATTGTACCTCTAATGGACCTTTCCAGTTTATCCATTGATCATATGATGTCATAATCGACTACGTGACGTGTAGGATGACATCATAATGAATTACGGCATGAATAACATAAATAGGTTCGACACGAATGCTATAATTGATAACGGACTACGTGTTGTTGTACGAATTGTATGGCTTTGCTATTTAATAACATGCTGGTGAATATTTTGAAACTAATTTATCTGCAACCTGTTGTAATAACTAAAAGTCAAATTAGTTCCAAAATATTCAACAGTTTACCTGTATAGTTTTCTGGAAATTGAGTCGGGGAGTTTTAGGATCGATCGATCCCAGCACGGGGCAAGTGTGGGTGGAGCTTAGCTAATGATGGGCATGGCAAAGCCAAGACTGGATTCCTCCAGTACCATACAAATTCTTTTCATTATCATACAATATCATCGATGTGTTACAAAGCCTTTATTCCCCATCCATCTATCCATCGAGTGCTGACCAGGGGTCGAAATAAAGCCCTTTTACATGCACAATGCAGGTCAAAACTGGCTGGTGCAGGTAAATTTGTAATACTGGGTGCACAGGGTGCATGCACATTTCTGGCTGATAAGCTATAATGTCATAACCCTCTCCTACAAATCCCTGAAAAAAGGAAATTCTTTACGATATAAAACTTATTCTGTTGAATATTTTGAAATTAATTTGACTGGAAGACGTTGCTGCTTAAAGCAGCAACGGCTTCCGGTCAAATTAATTTCAAAATACTCGAGTTTTCCTGTGTGGTTAGTGGTGAGATATAGAGAAATTAATGGTGTCAGGTGAAAGAATTAATTTATGCGCATGTAGATTTTTTGCTATGCAGGCAAAATCCAAATGTTAGATGCACTTTGTGCATGTAGAACAAAATTCCTATTTCTACCCCTGGTGCTGACTATTCTTGTACTGGTGTGTAATAGAGGTCAACCTCTCTTAAATGACCACTGTGACCTTATGGTTCACGAAAACGTTATCATTAACAATATGTTGTCTCTTATAGGTTTGCGTGATTTTTGCTTTGAAACATGCGATCCAAATTCCCAAAAGTATAAAGCGGGGTAACGTGACAAGTCACGAAAACTGGGACTTGGAATTTTCTAGAAAAAGTTTAAATAAATGATAAAAATATAGTACGAAATTAGAACTCATTTTCATGCGACATTCTTACCATCTTACGTCTATGCTTAATGTATACATTATAGCCATCATCACTGGAGTGAAATTATTAATTGGGACCACCTAAATATTGCGTATAGTTTGATAAACATCGTTTATTTCATCAAAATTGGACATAAAATGTCGTCGAGAAAAATATAAATCATGTGATGTTTCAGCTTCCGCTTTGTAGGATGAGTTTAGGTCAATGACAACCGAATCAAAAAAGACAAATTATTACACTGCCTAACCTTGTTATTAATTGAAATTGCTAACTCTAGAATTAAAAAGAATTATGTTCACTGATTATTGCCTAACACTCTGCAACTAAGTATTTACTTGGTATTTCATGACAGACTCGTGGTCTGCAGCGAAAGAAATACAATTTTATGCCGATTCGACGAAGTAACTAGCTGGTTTTCTCAGTGACAAAGGTGTTACCTCGCTATTGTTAGCCTGTTTATCATAGCACTTTGTGTTGTGATTAGTAATTATTCGACACGTGCATGGCACGGCAGGATATAAACACAATGAACACAGGTGTAAATCAATTATAATTGTACTCATGTACCGCTAAAATGCGACGGAAAAGTACACACTTCAGATTTTAAATAAACATGAAATTTTCGACGATTTTCCGATTTTTCGTGAATTACATCGTAAAAATAGTCATTTTAAAAATAAGTCAAACTTCACGATTAAATCGAAAAATCTCGCAAGCTTAGTCTCTTAATCCTTTAACTCTTATCACTGCTGTCAAAATTTAAAAAATTTCAAATTAAATTAAAAGATAAACTGATGTTCATTTTTCAACAAATTCTGTGAAAGGTATTGTTGTCGTAGACAACAGCATCGTCCACCAAAATTGTTGAATAATGTACACCAGTTTCTTTACTATTGGCACAGTAAAAGATGGAATATTGACGTCAAAGCCACAAATGACAAATTCATTTTGAACTGTTGACTCGTTTGTTACGACAAGTTGCATTCAAATTAGTTTCAAAATATTCATCAGCTTACCTGCATAGTAGTCTTGAAATTGAGACAATGGTTAATAGTAACAGACATTAACTTTTCACTTCAAGAGTATACTTACCTCCCTAATACTCTTTGATATTGCTAAATATCGGCTTTCACTCAATAAAAACTCAGATTACAAAGGTTAGGTGCCCCTACTGGGCAGGTAGTCAGATGACAGTCTGGCGGATGCTAGCCCCAACCACCGCGCATGCGCAGACTAGTACTTCCTCTTTGCTAATTTATTGGCAAAGAGACCACATGCAAATTTTTTCTATTAAGTTTTCTGCTGGTTTTTTCCAATCAATTCAAGAATGAAATACCTGAGAATTATGTCTGAACGCGCTATGTCGCCAGAGGAGGGCCCAGGACCTAACCATCAGGTGAATTCAACTACACTTTAGCGAGGTTTTTTCCATTGTGTTTTCGGGACTCACGTTTAACGTGATAAGCGCCTAAAAAACTGGTTTATTTCTATTATGGTGCTATGAAATACTAATCTCTCTGTGTTTTGTCCACAGGTATCTACCTATGATTGATTAGGACAGCACATCATCAGAGGGTTTGTTTTTCTCTCCATCAAGGTTCCTTTTCCTCCTAACATTGTTAGGTTATCTAACCAAAGGTACTATGCCCAGTGTGTTGGAGGCCTCGGAAGGTCTTCTCACTTTGCCCTCTTGGTCCACTTCCTTCCCCTATAGGTGGAGAGAGTTAAGAGGTCATAGTGTTGGTGGAGTTTCCAGTGCATCAGATCGGATGGTTTGTCTATGCTAAAGACTCGGGTATTCTAGTTATGATATAAGGCACTTCAATTATATTTGAAAATATTTATGAAATCTGCTGCCATTTTATCATTGTTTATCTGTTTGTATAGTCTGTATACACTATCCTTTCCAGTTAGGATGTTCTGGATATGAATACAATTCGTCCTTACACCTGGGTGTTTGTTTCGGATCGATTTAAATTCTTATTTTTGAAGTTATGACGTCATAATCAGCCTTGCACCTTTCTATCTTTTAAAAGTTTGTCCAACGCTGGTTTATTATTAGCTTGGGTCTTTATGGCCCCCACCCTCCTTGTTTATTAGCTCACCTGGCCAGAATGGCCAAGTGAGCTTATGCCATGGCGACCGTCTGTCCGGCATCCGTCTGTCCGTCCGTCAATTTTTTTCTTTAAACAAATTCTTCTCAAGATCCACTGGGCTGATTTCAATTATATTTGGCATAGGGATCCAAGTTTGTTCAAACAAAGCCGATCGGCCAATTTGGCTGGTGGCCATCTTGGATTTTGGCCGATTTTAGGAAATGGCTTTAAAAATCTTCTCCGAAGCCGCTTGGTGGATCGATTCAAAACTCCCGAAATATCATATAGGGCAAGAGCTGAACCAAGTATGTTCGAAAGAACTTGATTGGCCAGATGGATGACCTAGTTTTCGTGAAAACAACTTATTCTGCAAAACCCGTGAATGGATCGGGCTGAAATTTTGGGGATATGATTATGGACTAAGGGCCATTAAAGTTTGTTCATGGGAAGTTGATAGGTAAAAAACATGGCCGCCGTGGACCAATCAAATTTTAGGGTGTTTGGCTGCCATATTCAATTTTTTTATGTGATGGATTTTGAAGCCGAAATCGGTTTTCTTAACTCCGCTTACTTGTCAGTATAGCTGTCGTATAGCGATGACCCCCATCCGTCTTCTGAATGTCCGTCCATCCATCTGTCTGTCCGTCACCAACTATGGCAGCCCATTTTGTTATTTCTTGACGGATTGACACCAATCTTGGTCACAATGTCCGCATCTAATATCTGTGTTGTGAAAATGAAACTGATAGGACGTCAAATGGCAGAGTTACTACTCCTTAAATATTTGCAGTCTCACTTTCATAGGGCAAATACAGGTTTGTTCCCACCGTCCATTGATTTATCACCATGTCAGATTTTATTGCCAAACTAGATATTAAATTCCAATTAACAGATTAACCTTTCCAATACTGGCGAAATATTTAAGATATGTATTATGTGCTCTGACATCTATGCTCTTAAAAATATTTTGAAATGTATTTGATTGAAAGTTGTTGCTGCCTTAGGCAGCAATGAAAGTTGTTGCTGCCTAAGGCAGCAATGACTTTCAGTCAAATTAATTTTTAAATCAACTCCAGCTCACCCTACCCCTGCTGCTAACTTGGTGATTCAGCCAGATGCGCATGTGTTAAATGGATTGTGTGGTGGTGGGGAATAACCTGCTATAAAGACCACCTACCTGCCTTTAGAGACCATTTTCTTCAATTGTATTTAAACCTCTAGTAACCGTCTGACTGAGTTTTTGCAGACAACATATTCCAAAGGTTATATCTCTGAACCTGATAAATATTTTGAAAACAATTGGACTGAAAGTTGTTGGTGGCTAAGCTGCCAACAACTTTCAGTTGAATTGTTTTCAAAATATTCAATAAGTCAAGAGCTTTTGAAATTGAAATTATTGGCTGCACTGGCTTGCAGCAGTGAGACAGTTAAGAAACCAGCTGTAGTTAGCACTGATATCATCTATTTTCACGTAAACATTGTTCAAAATCACTTATGCAAAAAAAATGTCCAGAGATTGTTGTCGATATCTCGAAAACTAAAGCAATGGACTGAAAGTCATTGGAAGTGGCACCGTTGGATGTAAAACTTATGTAAGATTAGTTGAAATGCCAATGTTCCAGGTGAGCGATACAGGCCCATTGGGCCTCTTGTTTTGGTTTTGAGTTTCTAATTCTGAAATACTCATTGTCTTCATCCTCTGGCTTGTTTCAGAGACTTGGTTGTCCTTCATGTGGAAGGTTTATCAAGGATAAATTCGCCCCCCCTCCCCCCCAACTTATGCTCCCAGTGCAGCCCATGCGGGCCATTGCTTAAATGTGAGATCTGTAAAAAGAGGAGGGGGGGGGGGGGGCGTAATGTCTGAATTTCTATCTTTGCAGACCAATGAGAAGGCTCTAGAGGAGGAGAGGAAAGTTAAGAAGGAGGGTTCTGGTAAGAAGGGTAAGAGGAAGGCCTCGTCCTCTATGGATATGGAGGCCTTCCGTATTGAGATGATGGGAGAGATGAAGAGGACAATTAAGGATTTGGTCCCAGAGTTGCTTCGTGGCATGCTTCCTGGGTCAAATCCTTCATTGCCCTCTTCATCTGCTTCGGCGCAGATGATCCCCACCTCTGAATCTGTGTTTCATAGGGACTTGCCAGTTTTCGTCCATGATTCAGAGGTGACCCTAATAGAGGGTAAAGTCCACTATAACGACCCTGGCAGCAGGCTTGCCGCGCCGGTTGTTCGTGGACAGGTGTCGCTGGAGCCTGGTACCTGCTTATCAGCCCAGGATTATCCACACACCATAGGTACCGATTCCTCCTATGGTACCTTTCCTGGCCAGTCCGGTTTAGCATTCTTCGCTGACCTGGAGTCTAATCTTTCTCCTTCTGGCGCCGTGGCCATGGATATTGATGCACATGCACCCGTCGCGGGGAATACGGACGACATTGTCCATGGTACTACTCACGCAGGAGTAGCGTTCACGGCGCAGCAGGTAGCCCGGGCTGGATCTGATGGCCAGTATTACTGCATACCTCGGCTTGCTGATGGTGTAGCTGGTGCTGGCCAGGGCCGTGGTGTGGCAAAAATTTCCCCACACAATACCAGGGCGCCTGCTCCTGGTCAAGCTAGTCAGTTTAGCATGCCTGTTCTTTCAGGCCTGCATGCTTTCTCTGGCTTGCCAGGAGTATCAGGTCTTGCAGCCACTCACACGCCTGTGATTGCTCAGGAGGATGACAAAGGCCCTCGTCTTGTAGAGCATTCGCAGGTGACCACAGAGAAAGACTGGTCTGATGCTTGTCAGTGGCTAATTAACGTCAGGCCAGGTCTCGCTGTGGATCAGTCGGCCAGTCAACGGGACCAGCGCCCGTGGTGGCACGTAAACCGACTGTTACCGCTATGCCATCGCTGCCGTTGGCTGATCATATTGTTGATATGTTCACTGCGGCGGAAACGTCCATTAAGGCGCATGGACGTCTAGCGAAGGCCCCTCACGAGGTGGCAAAGCGATGCCATATTGTAGCTGATCAATATCAGTTATACGGTGTAGTGCCTAAGCCAAGCACAGATGATCGTGCTGCGCTAGGCGAAGATACGCGGCCAGGCTCCCGGTCTGACACGGAAGCGCTGTGCTTGAACGCTTTGCATTCGGCTAACACCGCATTGCGCGATGCGGAGGAGATTTCGAGGGCGTCTGTTTCAGCGCTATTGCACGTCTCACAGCTGTTACAGCGGGTAGTAACGGCATCCGCATTGCGCCAGCCTAGTCCGGTGACTGTCCAGAGAGCCATCCAAGATGGAATTAACTTGACTTTGGACTGTTTAACCCGGTCTGTAACCAGGAGTGTCCGGGCGAGGCGCACGTTTGCTCTTGATAACTTGTGCCCGTCCCAGGATTTGTATAATAGGCTGCTGCATACGCCTATGACAGGTCCTGGTCTCTTTGGAGGTGAGGGATGTAGGCACCTCCAGGAGACGGTTACCCAGGTCAATAACCAGAGAGCATTGCATGAGCAATTTGAAGTGCTCCGCAGAGAGCGCGTTCGTGCAGCTCCCCCTGCATATCATCCCCTGCAGGCTCGAGGTGGTGGTGGCCAAGTCAGAGGCCAGCCACCAGCGCAGCACCGGCCATGGCCACGCGCGCTTCGGCCAGCAGCGAGGGGTGCGCAGGCTCCTCTGGCAAAGCCAGCCAGACAGCCGCTGCGCACCGAGCTGCTCTCGGTGCGGGCCGTGGTGCACGAGGATCTGGTCGTAAGAGCCACTCCAGTCCATCTGCACCAAGAGACAGTGCCACTCTTGCGCTCCTTATGTCCACCTCTCTCCCTAGGTGGACCAGTGGGAGGCCGATTGGCCAACCACATGCAAGAGTTGGAACGGTTGACTCAGGACCGTTTAGTCTTGTGATGGCTTTCAGTTGGGTATCATCCCGAATGGATAACAGGCCCACCATCGCGACTGTCTCTGGTGCCAGTCTGGACTCAAATTCCAAGAGATCCAGCTCAGCGGTTGTGTATAGAGGAGGAATTAAATCCCCTCATACTCAAAGGAGTAATTCAACCGGCACAAAATTGCCCGGACTTCTATTCAACCGTGTTCCTAGTAACGAAAAGCACTGGAGGGTGGAGACCAATTCTCAACCTCAAGCCATTGAACAAGTTCATCGACACACCCAGTTTCAAAATGCAGACAGTGAAATCGGTGTTGGCAGGGTTGAAGAAGGGAATGTGGACAGCTTCAATAGATGTGAAGGATGCTTATTTCCACATTCCAATAGCGAGGAGTTTCCGTCGCTTCCTGAGATTTGCATTCCAGGGCAGACAGTGGGAATTCAGGGTATTACCCTTTGGAATTTCTACGGCTCCTCGGGTCTTCACTGGGGTGGTTCTTGCGATAACAGCATACCTCCGCAGGAGAAGCATAGCAGTCCACACGTACATAGATGACTGGCTGTTAAAAGCACACAACCAGGAAAGTTTATCAGCAAATCTGGAGATAGTTTTGAAAACTCTCACAGACTTAGGCTGGATAATCAATTTTCAAAAATCAGAGCTGACTCCATGCCAGAAGTTTGTCTATCTGGGAATGTTCTTCGATCTGGAGATAGGATATGTTTATCCTACTCAGGAGAGGGTACAAATACTCATCTCAGTAATACAGTCAGTGTGCAACAGTCGTCATGTCCTGGCACGGGTTTACCTGAGAATGCTGGGGTTGATGGTTTTCTGGAACCAGTCATTCCTCAGGCGGCCGATCCTGTTATTTCGCATGATGCAATGGACCCAGAGTACAGCGCATGATGCAATGGACCCAGAGTACAGGTTCACTGGACTCAAACGTGTCAGTGCTGGAGCCTCTAATTCACCACCTACAATGGTGGTTGAAGACAGAGAATCTCCTGGCGGGGGTGATGCTAACCCCTCCCCATCCTCAGTTAACGATGTATACAGATACATCGATGGAGGGGTGGGGAGCTTGCCTGGAGGAATCCACGATATCAGGGCTTTGGAATCTGGAACAGTCAAATGAACATATAAATCTACTGGAATTACGAGCAGTAGTCCTGGGCCTGGAACATTTCTTACAGAAAGTTCAGGGCAAGAGTGTTCTAATTCGATCAGACAACTCAACAGTAGTGACTTACATAAACCGCCAGGGCGGAACGAAGTCGCCCAGTCTCTGTATGATGACGTGGAAACTGCTTTGCTGGTGCCTGAATCACAGGATTACCTTGAAAGCAGTTCATACTCCGGGAAGGTTAAATCTGCTAGCAGACTCATTGAGCCGAAGGATGAGTGTTTTACCTACGGAATGGCAACTAAATCAATGTGTGGTGGATTGTCTGTTCAACCACTGGGGGAAACCCAACATAGATTTATTCGTAACGAAGAAGAATGCGAGGATGACGACGTATGTCTCTCCGATTCCAGATCCGAGCGCTATCGCAACAGATTCGTTAGCTATCAGCTGGGTAGGAATGTATGCATATGCATTCCCTCCAACAATCCTGATTCCAAAAATTCTTCAGAAAATCAGACAGGAGTAATGCCAAGTTCTTCTGATCGCCCCAAATTGGCCAAGCCGATCATGGTATACGGATCTGCTGGACCTTCTGGTCTGCAATCCGGTTCCTCTGCCTCTGATGGACAATATGATCTTCCAGGGCAAGACCCTTCACAACAATCCGTCAATGTTCCAATTGAGTGCGTGGATGTTGTCAAGGAATCTAGAATTAAGGAGGGCTTTTCTGAGCAAGTAGCCATGTTCATGGCAAAAGCCAGAACGGGGTCAACCTCCAGAGCATATAATTATAAAATCAACAGATTTGCAGAATGGTGCTCAAAAAGATGTATTAATCCAATGGATTCATCTACTCTAGTAGTAGCCGATTTCCTCTGTCACCTGTATGATGCCTATAGCCTCACGCCTAACTCTATTGCTGTCTATAAGTCAGCTTTAATGACAGTTATCCCTTGCTTGGCTAATAGGGGAAGTGATGAAGTAAATACATTAAATACTTTAATCAAAGGCATGGGCAATCTAAGACCAAGGAATCCCCCAGTGATTCCAAGGAATCCCCCAGTGATTCCATCTTGGAGTTTATCACTAGTGCTTCAGGGTCTAGCTGATAAGCCATTTGAACCACTAAGTTCCATTTCTATGAAAATGTTGACACGTAAAACTATTTTTAATTGCTGCGGCCTCGGCTAGGCATAGAAGAGAGATTCATGCCTTATCAGCTGAGGCAGACCGTTTTGTGGTTACAGGGGAAGGCCTTAGGCTTCTACCTAGGATAAATTTCATGGCTAAAAACCAGTCTTTGAAATATCCAGGTCGACCTATATTTTTACCAGCTTTGACTTAGATATGATCCTGATTCAAAAGCGTGGAATGGCGGACGGACCCAACGGCGTTATGGTTGTCATATATTGAACCCCATCAAGGGCATCAAAGGACACCATTTCCAGGTGGATTGTAGTGTATTCAATATTCCCATAAATCTGCCACAGGTAAACAAGTTGACATGGCCAAGGCTCACAGTGTCCGGGGTGTAGTGGCTTCCACTGCCCTATTTAATGGAGTACCTGTGGATGACATTGTGTGAGTAGCTCAGTGGCTGTGAGTCAAGTTTTACCGACCATTATCTCCGTGACACCTCGAATCCTCTTGCCTTATCGATGTTGAAAAGCTAATCTAGGTGTACATATTTTGATGAGGTATCCTCATTTTTTATATATTTCACATTTAATCAATGGGAACATCCACCTTTTTGGACTGCATCAGTCTTCACCAATGGGGAGATGATGACAGCAACCAACTTCCACAAGGTCAGTCTTGTGTATGTGTTGTCCATGGTTAATTGTAATGTCACGTGACCCTTTGTTATTAACATGGTAATGGTATGTATTTTATGTGGTTCATTATTGAGCGTATACGAAAATGAAGCTTTTTTGTTTAATGTCCTATAGTACATGGCACTTATACATAGAGAGCGCGTATGGGACATTGAGGTTATTCAGTCTTCCTCCCAAGAAGAGGGGGGTGGGTGGGGGGAGAGCGCATATGACATATGGTCATGTCTCAGCCATCGGTTGTGTTACCCGATGTTCAATTCTATCCCTGGTTGTGTTTCCACACAATTTCAGAAGTTTAAGTGCCTTAATCGCAGAAAAGCGCATAGGGAAGAGCTGGTCTTTTGACCTCGCCTCCCTCCCGCCGAATTCTCTGTCGAATTCTGGCAATATCAAAGAGTATTAGGGGGGTAAGTCTACTCTTGAAGTGAAATAAACGAAATCACGGATTTCTTTTTTCACGAGAAAGTTGATACTTACCTCCCTAATACGGCCCCGACCTCTCTGCCCCACAGAGGCTCGGTCTTCAGGCTCTCGTAAAGTTGCATAGTGTCAGCCAATAAATTAGTCAGAGGAAGTACTAGTCTGCGCATGCGCGGTGGTTGGGGCTAGCATCCGCCAGACTGTCATCTGACTACCTTCCCAGTAGGGGCACCTAACTTTTTTAATCTAAGTTTTTATTGAATGAAAGCCGATATTTAGCAATATCAAAGAGTGTTAGGGAGGTAAGTATCAACTCTCTCGTGAAAAAAGAAATCCGTGATTTCGTTGTTTAGTCTTTATGAACAGGGTTTACTATTCGGATTTCCTGCAATTAACATGATACAGAGGCTTAAATTGGAGGTTATAACACATCATCATCGTCGTATTCATCATCGTCGTCACCACCATCATCATCATTACCATCATCTTCATCATCACCACCATCATCATCATCATCATACTCACTACCACCATCCATCATCATCATCATCATCATCACCACCACCATCCAACATCATCACCATCATTATTATCACCACCATCAACATCATCACCACCATCAACATCGTCACCACCATCAACATCGTCACCACCTTCATCACTACTGTCCATCATCATCATCACCAACATCGTCACCACAATCATTATCATCACCACCATCATCCACATCATCACCACCATCAACATCATCACCACCATCATCATTACCATCATCATCATCATCACCACCGCTGTCCATCATCATCATCACCCCATCAACATCATCACCACCATCATCATCATCACCACCACCGTCCCTCATCATCAGCATCAACATCATCACCACCATCATTATCATCATCACCATCATCATAAACCTCATCACCACCATCATCACCACCACCATCCATCATCAGCACCACCATCATCATCACCACAATCATTATCATCACCACCATCATCCACATCATCATCATCATCACCACCACTATCCACCATCATCGTCACCCCACCACCATCATCAGCATCCTCACCACCACAATCATCATCATCATCATCACCACCACCATTATCACCATCAACATCATCCCCACAATCATTATCATCACAACCATCATCCTCGTTATCATCACCATCAACATTGTCACCACCATCATTATCATCACCACCATCATCATCATCATGCATTTTGTCATTGTTTATCTTATAGTTGTAATGAAAGCACATGAATTGCCTAAAGCTACAATAAGTTTCCATGAAATTACTTTCAAAATAGTGAGCAGTTGTTCTGCACAGGTGACTGGATTACATACTGGAATTTCAATGATCGATGTGTATTATAAAACTTGTTGAACATCTAAATAAGGATCAGTTTGTTTTAGAAAATCGAGATTTCACTGTCTCCATTATTCTTGTTTTAGTCTGAGAAACAGAATCTCAATAAGAGCCTGAGTGAAGTAAAGAGTGAGAAGGAAACACTTATGAATGAATTATCACAAATCAAATCTAGCATTGAACATGCGGACACTGAGCAGACAGCATTGCAAAATGATAACAAGAATCTACAGGAGAAACTCAATCTGTTACAACAGGAGAAAGACAAGGCACTGGCAGACAAGGAAGAGGTAACACTGCTTTGAAAAAACATTGTTGTCTCTGATGGGCCCCACATTTACTGCAAAGACGCTTACCTAATATAGAGCTGATAACAATCTTAGCTAGAAACTAAAAGTCTGTATAATCTGATGGAAAATGAAGAATGTTAGCATAAGCTGTAAGTCTGTACATTCTGTTCAGAAGACTGGAGTTGTCGCATAAACTGTAACTGTGTAATTTGTAGTAAGATGAAGACTGGTAGTATTGATATTGAAAAAAGCATCTGTCTCCAGAGGGAGGCATAAGGTATCGTCTAATGTGTCCACTGATCTTGACTGATTAATGGAAGCTTATTTCTACCAAAAACGATGCCTTATACCTTTGACCACCTGGTTGGACCCTGACCATAAGTGTCCTTTAATATCTTCTATGCCATTTTAGCTCTCAGCTGACTTATCAGTCAGCTGAGCTATAGCAATCACTCCCTGTCTGGCTGGCTGTGCGTCTTCAGCAATGGTGGCACGTTTTGTTATTTCTGGACAGATTTAGATCAAACTTAGCCAAAACATTCCTATGCTCATCTAATTTAACCATTAGGAAAATAGGCCTGATTCTATGACAAACAGCAA
This sequence comes from Chaetoderma sp. LZ-2023a, assembly GCA_034401795.1. Taxonomy (NCBI): domain Eukaryota; kingdom Metazoa; phylum Mollusca; class Caudofoveata; order Chaetodermatida; family Chaetodermatidae; genus Chaetoderma; species Chaetoderma sp. LZ-2023a. The sequence continues at coordinate 70,859,877 of CM067370.1, forward strand.
AGTTGTCCCTCTTGCAAATTTTCTTCAGTATGGGACACAATGGGGAAAGATATTACTTCAGAGTGTGGATGCATTGTAGGCTAATGACTTGTTGGCTCACATGGCTAGAATGGCCAAGTGAGGCTATGAGCTAGCGACCATCCATTGTCCGTCAACCGTTTCTTTAAACAATGTCTTCTCAAGAACCACTAGGCCGATTTAAATTATATTTTGCAGGACACTTCCTTAGGGCATAGAGATCCAAGTTTATGTAAATGAAGTCCATTGACTGATTTGTCCGGCATCTATCTTGGATTTTGCGTTAGTTTTTTAAATGCCTTTAAAAATCTCCAAAACGGCTTGGTAGATTGATAAGAAACTCGAGAAACTTCATCTGAGATAATATATGAACAAAATTTGTTCACGGGAACCTGATTGGTCGAATACTTGTCGCCCATCTTGGATGACCCATTTTTCACAAAAATTACTTCTCATCCTGAACCGCTAAAGGGATTGGGCTGCAATTTGATAAATATGATTATGGATGGATAGCCATTCAAGTTTGTTCAAGAGAAGTTGGTATGTTAACAGCATGTCCACCAGCGACCAATCAGAATTCAGTGTTTTGGTAGTCATATGGGAATTATTTATTTTATGGGTTTTAAAATCAAAAGTGATTTTATGTGGGTTTATGTGTATGACGATGTCAAATTTTGCACTTTCTCTTTAGTCAGATAAATGGGTCAGCGTTCGTCGGATTATTTTGCTGCCAAAACTCATGGAAAAAGAATGGGAAAATTCAAATGATTTCAAGACCCACTCGGCAGATTTCTATTATTTTTGGCATGCAGATCCAGGATTGTTCAAAAGAAGCTGATTGACTGGTGGCCATCTTTGATTTTGTGTTATTTATAGAAACCCATTTACAAATCTCCAAAACCGCTTGGAAGATTGAAGTGAAACTCAAGAAACGTGATCTAGGACAATGGCTGAACCAAGGTTGTTCAAGAGAACCTGATTGGTTGATTTGCTATTTACTATTTTTAGAAACACATTAAAAAAATTCTGAAAGCTTGTTAAGAGTATAGGTCAAAAGTTAATCCTATTAGACCAAATAATAAACCATTCAGCTTGCACATTAGCTCACCGGCCTTATAGGCCAAGTGAGCTTATGCTGTGGCGACCATCTGTCTGTCAACTTTCTTTAAATGACTTGTCAAAAACCGCTGGACCAATATCAATTATATTTAGCAGCAAGCATCCTTAGTGCATAGGGATCCAAGTTTGGCTGACAGCCATCTTGGTTTTTGTCCGACTTTTAGAAACGTCTTTAAAAATCTCCGAAAGCGCTTGGGGGATCAATTCAAAACTCATGAAATATGATTGATTTATAGCAAGAGATGAACCAAGCTTGTTCAAGGGAACTTGATTGGCCAAATGGTTTGGCAGCCACCTTGGACGACCTAGTTTTCATGAAAACAACTTCTTCAGAATCTCTGTACAGATTGCGCCGAAATGTGGGAGATATGATTATGGACTAAAGGCCATTAATGGTTGTTCAAGGGAAGATGATACGTTAAAAAACATGGTCAAAGCTTGGGCCAATCACAATGTAGCAAGTTCGGCGGCCATATTTAGTCTTTTACCTCACCTGGCCCAAAGGGCCAAGTGAGCTTATGCCATGGCGGTTGTCCATCGTTCGTCTGTCCATTGTCCGTCCATCAAATTGCATCTGAATTTTGATTGAACAACTTTTTTGGTGGCCATCTTGAATTTTCTGAGAAATGGTAACAAATTGTTTAAAATGCTACTACTCCTCATTAACTTATTGGGCAATTTCAACCGGTCTTGAAGCCAAATTTGTTTTTATAATGTTTTTTTGCTATTCTGATTTCAAATTTGCCATTTTTTCCCCCGAAACTGTCTGATAAACAATTTGGCAGCCATCTTGGATGATTTTTTCACCAAATGGGATTTTTTTTTATTGGCTGGATGGAACCAGGTTCAATCTGATTGTGTAATCAGTGTTCATCATTAATTTCCCACTAAATATCATTTGTACTGAATTCCCGTTTTGTATTTTATGTCTTGTTACTGCTGAATTTGATGTATTATGTCTGTTCAAATGCTTATGGTTCCACTGCTATTAGCCCAGATGAGTGTTAAGGCTCTTGGGCCTATTATTTATTTGATAGATTTTGAAGCCAAATTTGTTTTTTAATGTTCTTTGGCTATTCTGATTTAAAATTTGCCACTTTCGAAACTGTCTGATAAATGCCAAAAGCTCCCTCGGCCATCTTGGATTTACCAAAAAATTTCTGGAAATTCTTTAAACTGTTACTCCAATGTCAATGGTCTGATTTCGACGAAACTTGGCTGGAATAATCCTGTGGTGGTTCGCGGCATCACTTCTAGCGAGAATTTTGATTGGTCAATTTTCTCAGCAGCCATCTTGGATTTTCTGAAAATTTCTGAAAATCAGTTGAAAGCCTTCTCATTAACCACTTGGCCAATTTCAAGTAAACTCGGTGGGATGGGCCATAGAGTGGCATGCTTCAGAACTTGTATACAGAATTTTGATAGGTCAATTTTTTCAGCCATCTTGAATTTTCCGAAAAATGGTGGGAAATCGTTTAAACCGCTACATATTAACTGCTTGGGCAATTTCAACCAGACTCTGCTAAAAAGACACCAAGCTGGTTTCAAAACTTGTAGACAGATTTGATGGTCAAGTTTTCCAGCGGCCATCTCGGATTGTCTGAAATCAGTTAAAAACCTACTCATTAACCACATGGTCAATTCTTCCAGCGGGCATCTGGAATTTTCCGATGAATGGTGGGAAATCATGCCTGGGCAATTTCAAACAGAATTGGCTTGAAGGGTACTAGGCTGGTGGTACGTTTCAGAACTTGCATACAGAATTTTGATTCGTCAATTTTACGGGCGGCAATCTCGGATCTTTTGAAAATTTCAAGAAATCATTTAAAACGCTACACATCATTAACCCTTTCACCGATAAATTCCTGAAAAACTAAATTATGTAGTGAACTTGTGTACAGAATTTCGACCACTTGATATTTTGGGAGGGGCTTTGTAATCTTGGATTTTCCACAAAATGGGAATTCGTATAAAGTCCTACTCCTCATTAACCTCTAAGGCAATTTCAACCAAATTTGCTTATAAGGATCCTATAGTGTATTCAGAATTTTGACATGTCAGTATGTTGACAACCTTCTTTGATTTTCTGGACCCATTTGAAAACGGTATTCCTTAATCAATGGCCCGATTTCAACAAAACTTGGGTGGAATAAATCCTATGATGGTAGGCTTCAACATATTAAACGAGAATCTTGATTGGTAAATCTTTTTGATGGCCATCTTAGATTTTCCGAAAATTATTATGTCTATTTAAATGTAAATGGTTCAAATGCTAATGGTCCAGGTGAGATCAATGGCCTGATTTCACCGAAAATTAAGTGGACAAGTCTTATCGCGGTTGGCTTCAATATATCAAACGAGTATACTTTGATTGGTAAAAGTTTTTGGCGGCCGTCTTGGATTTTCCTAAAATTATGCAGAAATCCATTTAAACCACTTGACGGATTTTAACTAAATTTATCTGAAGGATCCTATGGTGGTAGCCTCTAGAACTTCTACATATGTATTCAGAATTTTGATTGGTTGGTTAATTTTTAGTGGCCATCTTGAATTTTGCCAAAATTATCCATATATAAAAAAAATTATCCATATATAAAAATATCCTATTTAAATGCAAATTGTTCAAATGCTAATGGTTCAGGCGAGCATAGCAGGCCCTTGGACCTCTAGTTATTATTAGTCAATTCGAGAAAGAAACTATTTTAAGCAACTTGTAGAGCATGCAGTATCAGTAGTAGGCAGCTAAGCGTCACGGCCCTTTGGCCTCTTGTTGTGTTTGTTCAAGTGGAGTTAATTTCTACGTTGTTATCATTAACCACAATGCAGCCCCCCCCCCCCTGATTTGAAAGGTGGATCAATTCTTTTGCGAAAGACAATTGATTTTGGGGACTAGGAATTTCCTAAATTTGGAGGTAATTAGATAAAAAAAACTTGGTTTAAACTTTGCTCCCCTGTATTTCCTATGTGGTCTTTTCGATATACAAATGCAGATTTCTTGGAAGCAATTGGATTGACGCAATTGAAAAACAACAGCGAAACATGTGTCAGGCGGTAGTATAAGTTGGCTTAATGTTTGGAGTAATCAGAGCAAACGAGGAAGAGCAAATACTCAAACATCATGAAGAATAATAATCATCAGTAAAATAAAGATCAGGGGCTGTATTCACGAATATGTCGTAATCAGGAAAAGGCGACTATATATTAATCTAATGTAGGGGCATAAAGACTTAGGCTTTTTCTGGACTTAACCAGATTTACATATTTTTTCGAACTTACGTACCCTTCTTGAATACAGCCCCTGGTCTTGGAGTAGCATTCCGCGTTTGCATGCGAACTAATGCAAAATTGTCAGTCTAAGGGCTGATTTATATTTTGGAAGCAATTTTACAGCAACATTATCCAATATGACCAGTTCACATACAAAGTAGAATGGAATTTAGGAAACTGAAACTGGTGTAAACTGCCATTTTAAAGCCAGAACAGAAAATATCCGAATTTGATGCTGTCACTACAATGTTGCCAATGATATTATAGAGAGAAATCTTTCTTCTGTGTGGGTCTCTCTTAGACAACACTGCTTTCTAGTTTACATCTTTGTGCATTCCAAAAAGCTGCTCTGTGCAATATTTTAAGCAGACCATCCTTAGACCATATTATGAATGTTGATTGGATGTCTAATTTCATGTTGCTACTTTACATACATGTACATGATGTGTGCAATTTCTATGTAAACATGTTATACATGATCTTCATTAATTCTGCTTTTACTTTTATGTTTATTTCTAATATTGTTAGTTATTGAAATGCGAGTTTCAGGCAGCAGCTGATCGGAATCAAATTGATGAGATCAGATCCGGTCTCGAGTTTGAGGTTGAAGAACTGAAAACTCATCTGGAAGATAAGGACACTGAACTGACAGAGTTTGAGACCAGAGTAAGTACAGGAATTATTTTATGATGGCATACCATACTTAGCCAAGAAATTCCAGCATTTTATTTCAAAGCAGCCATATCACAGTTACGTGTTGAATACATTGAAACTAATTTTAATGGAAACTGTTATGCCAGTATGGAAATACGTCTGTGACCGACATTCTTTTCGGCAAAAATACTCAACTTTGTATTCATTGTTATTTGCACTGCATTATATGCTTGCAGGATGGATTTTTGCAGAATCCAAATTGACAGTTGTTTATGACTTGGTGGTGGTGGGTTGTAGAGGCGAGATGTTAGACTTTACTGTGCTCCATTAGTTTACTGTAGGGGAATGTTACTGAAAGAGGTCTATACTTGACTGGCTCATTTCTACAGATTTCCTTTGGAATTGATGTTGCCTGAGTTAGCCCTCAGTCTGATTGTACAGTGCCCTTGTTTAAGAAACATTGCAATGGTATTGTTAATGCTGAACCTGAACAAGCATTTTGAGGATGCCTTTTGATATATCATCTGGCTCACTGGCTTTATTGGGGTTAATAGTCTTAAGGAGTTTTTCAACACCTTTTACCATCACTGATCGGGTTCATAGATGTTTGCTGTGGTTCATCGGGTGGTAATGTTAGACTGTTCTCAATGCCGAGGACTATGTGAATGGTCTGTTTAAGATTACAGCTTTAGCACAAGAGCATGTGATTCAGTACACTAGGCATCCCTAACTTTGGTGTTGATCTGAGGAAATTAAAATGGGAGGGCGAGTGATTGTGTTCTCTGATCGCTCTTGTCTCTGAGAGGATAATGAATCTTTCATACAATATTCTTTTCATACAGCTAGCAGACCTTGAATCGGCTAATAAAAAGCAGACAGAGTCCCTCACTGAAGCTAATGCTGCTTTGCAGACTGCCAAGGTTGACCTGTAAGTCTATCATAGATGTTTCCTTAAAAAGCAGATATTTTAATTGTTTGAATTGTATCCAGTTTGTCATACATGAGCGTGTTAAATATATGGCTCCAGAATTTGTTTAAAGTTTTTCATGTCACAAATCTTCACAGCATTAGAATTAATAAATTTCTAATACATAACTCTAAGCTGTGAACTTATACCTCATAATCTTCCAATAATGACAAGTTAGTTTTGAAATTTAATGTAATAAAAATATAGATGTCAATAATAAATATATACAATACAGATAATTATATTACGTTGAAGAGTTGATTGTCTTGCAGTGAGCAGTCTGCACAGAGTATATCTTCTGTACAACATGAATTGACTTCAGTGATATCTGAGAGGGACAGTCTGAAAGTTGACCTGGAAAAAGCCTTACAGGCAGAGCAAGACAGGTTTGAGGTAGGCTTAAATTGTGAATTTTATGACAGTGCAGTCTTCAGATTGTATTCACTACTGAAATGTGAACAAGGACAAATTTGTCCTATAACCTCATCATTGATATATTTTACAGTCGGGCCACTGCAAGGTCAAAAGTTACTATTTTGAAAATTGTGTTACTGAAATCTGTGGCTGTCTTGTTTTAACTTTTTATCTCAACATTGGCACACGTCTTGGCCCCCCTCCCCCCCCCCCCCCCCCCTTGAGGAAGCTTCCACTCACGTTTGGAGAAGACTACCAGTAGAACCTGCCTTATTGAAAAATCTATTTGAAAAGATTGTTGCTGAAAGCTGTTGCATATTAGTTTGATCCCAAAATTGGCATCTTTGGGACTCCACAAGCAAGCGTCCACTCAAGGTTGGAGAAGATCCCTACAGTAGAACTAGAGTTATTCAAACATATCTTAAGAACAACAACAAGCAGCACCCCATGCTTGCATTAACCATTAATAATGCTTTGTCTGTATTATTCATGTCTTATATCAAAGTCATGTAACACACATGCACATGAATCTACATACAGGCATGCACTCAATATTAAACCAATTGGTTTTAACACTCATATCAGCCAAAAATAGCTTCTGCAGTGGTCTTGAGAAATGTCCTTTTGCAGACCAACAGAAGAGTATTTTTGAAATTTACAGAGCCAGTCATTCCAGCATTAAATTTTCAAAATAGTCTTCTCTCCATCTGCAAATGGACATTTTCTGAGAAAATTGAAGTTTTCTTGAACAAATTTAAGGGTTAAACGGTTAAGCCACCCAAAAGTGTTTCTGTAGTTGCCTTGAGAAATGTCCATTTGCCAACCAGAATAATATTTTTTACAAACGTACCACTGATTATGAGTTAAAGACAATGAATTTATTTGCATTTATTTATTACATGTGTTAGTATCACACCCTCTCCTTTACCATGTTATGGCTGAAAGTGAATGTTTATAAGAATGCTTTGAATGAAAACTAGTGTGTATTTTGAGACGATGCAACAATGAATTCCAGTCAAATTAGTGCCAAAACCTATGTCTAAGGTTGTAACGAATCTGTCAAAGATGTTTGCTATGTTGAAAGGTGATTTGCCTGAAGTGTGATGGCACTATTCTCTTCCTGTTATTCGATCTCTTGCGAAACTGATGTATATTATCATTTATGTTAATTTTATTCTTGACAGCTTGAAGAAGAAAAAGCGGGACTGGAAACGCAGGTTCAGGAAATGTCGAGCAGGTAGGTAATTGATTCTTATTTTCAAACCGTGGATGAAGCGGAGAATGCCTCAACATAGTGACCCAAACAATGTGTGGCGTGTGATATACGGCATGTGATGTGTGACGTGTGATGTCCTGTATGTGAAAAAACAAAGTGCTAGACATGCAGATTGTAACATTTCTAGTTTAGTTAATTTTGTTAAAACTGTTATTTATTATTAAGTAGGTTACTAAAGTGTGTACATATATACATCTGTGTTTGTACATCTGTGTATGCATGTGTTTAAAATAAGATTATTCACTGACCAACATGGCGGTGCATAATTTATGTTGAAATATATAGATGATTGAATTTACCGTTTAGTCTAAATTGTTTGATAACTTTTTGGATGGATGGGAAAATATTGTGTATCCACATCTCATTAATGTCAGTGTGTGATGGATGAAAGTGTCATTATGCCCTGTAAAGATATATGTGGAGTATATAGCATTTACTTTGTCCGTTAGTTAGTTTGTTTGTTCATCCTGGCTTTAATTTCTGTGCTTTAGCTCATATTCTACTTGATGGCATCTTCACCAAACTTGGTCTGTGTGTTGCTCTTGAGACTCCGTAGAACCGTACTGATTTTGTGGTCAAAAGATCTAAGATCAAGTTCATAGTCACCGAATTAAAGAAATTAGGTTGCGATTCTAGATGATAACTAAAGTTCTAATGAACGAATCTTTGCCAAACTTGACTTGTGTGTTTCTCTTAGTGTCTGAAGAACCATGTTAATTTTTGGGCCAATAGGTCGAGGTCATAGTTACCAAATTAAAGAAATTGTGTTGAAATTTTTGATAATAACTAAAATTTGCCTGGTTGTTCCACTTGGTAACTTGGTTCCTAAGAACTCTTAATTTAGGAGTCAAAACATCAAGATCACTCTGAGGATCACAGTAAGGAAATTGTGAACATGTGCTTTTTGGCTAAGTAAATATCGATGCGGTACATTCTTGCATACATAAGAATGAACACAATATGCTGTGTCAATTTTCTTTGACACTGCGCTGTTAGACAGTCTTCATGCTACATTTATCCATTGTGTGTGTGTGTGTGTGTGTGTGTGTGTGTGTGTGTGTGTGTGTGTGTGTGTGTGTGTGTGTGTGTGTGTGTGTGTGTGTGTGTGTGTGTGTGTGTGTGTGTGTGTGTGTGTGTGTGTGTGTGTGTGTGTGTGTGTGTGTGTGTGTGTGTGTGTGTGTGTGTGTGTGTGTGTGTGTGTGTGGTTAGGGTTAGGGTTAGCTAGGGTTAGGGTTAGGGTTAGGGTTCTTCCTTCTCTCTCTCTCTCTCTCTCTCTCTCTCTCTCTCTCTCTCTCTCTCTCCCTCCCTCCCTCCCTCCCTCCCTCCCTCCCTCCCTCCCTCCCTCCCTCCCTTCCTCCCTCCCCTCCTCCCTACCCCTCTCTCGGCCCGCCTATTTTTTGTGTAGTTTTAGGTATGCATATCTTTAGTCACATTACTCATGTCATAGCATAGTTCTGAATGTATAACTTGCCAAGTAACGTACCACTTTCAAAGTCTGAAAGCTTTGTTGGTGTGTGGTTCAGATGAACGATCTCTACCTAATATATAAACACCATATCAGGCAAGAGGGTAAAGTCACCTACAACCTACCCAAGTTCATCAGCGACACTGACACTCTAATGTCATACAAAAAAGCCCTTGGGGAGCAGATAGCTAACATCGATGTCAGCTCCGATCCAAACGAAGCCCTAACCAAAATACTGAAATATATGGAATCATCTGCTACCAGCACCATAGGTGTTCTTAAAAACAACCAAACTAGGTATACTGACGACCCTCTAGTAGTAAGCCTGTCAGCAGAGCAGAAAGTGTTATGGCTGCGCATCTATCAAAGTGGCCAAAGTGAAGACCGCACCAAACTACGCCGGGAGCGCAATACTATTCTGCGCCACATTGGCGAATGCTTAAAAGAGCTTGCTATTCAGCAGGCAGACTCCCTAGCAGATGAAATCACTGCCACGGATAACTGTCACAAAATGTTTCAGGCAGCCCGAGCCCGGAGAGTTACTGACTACACACCACCACCCACTGTACACAACTATGAAGGACACTATCAGGACTGACCAGGGAAAAGCCAAGGCGATCCGAGAATAGTTCAAGGAACAGTTCACTGACAACGATGATGAGCCCTTGCACCCGTTCTCAGGAGACCCCAGGCCATTACTAACACCAATTAAAACAGCAGAGGTTGAGAAGGCACTTAAAGCCCTGAAAAATGGACGTGCATCTGGACCTGATGGCATGAGCAATGAACTATTCAAATATGCAAGTGACAGTATCTCAAAACCGATCACGCACCTAATCAGTTCAGCATTTATGTACCACCTTCCCATCGACGCTGTAGGCCAAGGCACCCTTATCGCACTACCCAAGCCCAAGAAGCCACCTGGGCCCCCAGCCAATCTGCGGCATTTCAACAGCATACAGAAAATCCTATCCAATGTTACTCTATGCCGCATCCGAGACAAGAGCAATTACTTCACTGGATCATGGCAAAGTGGCTTCAAACATGGACGCAGCTGCGTAGACATTGTATGGGCTCAACGCATGCTTGTGTCGGTAGTCATGTCCAAACACTGGGACTTCCACAAAATAGGCATTGACATGTCACGAGCCTTCGACACAATTAAATGCTCAGAGATCCTAGATGTACTACGCCCGGCCAGTTGCAATGAAGATGAGTTACGACTAGTGAGACTACTGCTTGCAGACACCAAGCTGAGAGTACGAGTCAAGTCAGTGAAGTCTGTAGAGTTTGAGACATCAATCGGCTCCCCACAGGCAGATGGTCTATCGCCGGTGTTTTTCACCTGCTACCTTGCTGCCGCATTGAAATATGTGCGGGAAAGTTCCACAAGACCAAACCCCCCAGTCTCAATACTGGGCATGCCGCTAAAGATGGAATATGCCGACGATGTGGACTTCATAGACGAGGAAAAGAAACCCCTTGACGAACTTCTCCCAATAGCTGCAAGCAAACTAAAAATTGAGAATCTCTATGAATGAATCCAAAACAGAGTTCACCCACATATACCTGTCGACAGGTGTTTTTTACCTGCTACCTTGCTGCCGCATTGAAATCTGTGCGGGAAAGTTCCACAAGACCAAACACCCCCCCCCCCCCCCAGTCTCAATACTGGCCATGCCACTAGAGATGGAATATGCCGACGATGTGGACTTCATAGACGAGGAAAAGAAACCCCTTGACGAACCTCTCCCAATAGCTGCAAGCAAACTAAAAATTGAGAATCTCTTTATGAATGAATCCAAAACAGAGTTCACCAACATATACCTGTCGACAAAGCATGAAACTATAGAAAATGATGACCCACTTCGTGGCGGCGAACCATGGAGGAAAAGTAAAATCCTGGGCTCACTGCTTTGCAGTACTGATGACATTTCTGCACGCTGCATCATGGGGAACATAGCTTTCCAGTCCTTCTGGAAGTTATGGATTCGTAGATCAAAGATGCCCTTGATAAAGAGGCTACGTTTATACAATGCAACCTGCATATCCTTGATGCTGTATAACTGTAACAGCTGGGCAGCTCCAAAGGCAGCTCTAGACAAACCCGATGCCTGCCACCGCAAACACCTACGCATCATCACTGGACACCGATGGCCAGACAGCATAGTTTCCAACGATGCGCTATACAAGATGTGTAATACATCGCCGCTGTCTGTAAAAGTCACCCAGCAAAGATGGTCCATGTTTGGCCATGTGCTAAGGATGCCAGAAGAGACACCAGCGCAGAGCCTTGGAATTCGCCCTACTCGGAGCCAGCAAGTACAATGCCAGGAGAGGATGTCATTGCATAAATCTGCTAAGCGGGCTACGAGGTGGCCTCAAGAAAGCAGGACTCGGTACACTCTAGAGCTGGGCGGTAATGATATTTACATGACGGTATCAGTACCATGAAAAAATACCGCGGTACCACGGTATACCGTCATCTGAGCTTGAGGCATGCCACGAAATTAGAACAATTTTTTCCATTTCCTTTTCACTGCCATCTCCAATCAACGGTAAATATAGGTAAAATAAATAAATCGGCTTCCTGATTTAGAGAAGAAAAACATGGCTATTTAGTTTCACGATTTTATTAGGTCACTATTTTTATTGACGTAATATCATTCACGGGAATATCGATCAAAGGGTGTGGTCGACTCGCTAACTATTACCCGCTGTTTGAGACATTGGGGTGCACTATTTTCAATCTGGATTGTTCTTGCCTATTAATGTGTGCAACCAGCAAACGGTAAATTTTAGTTTGGCAGTCGAGCGCTTTGATAAACAGAGTCCAGACAAAATCTGTGAGTATTTAAACGGGGCGAGTGTTGTACTCTTTTATTTCTGTTGGAGTCGTATATTCTGTTACTCGCGAAAACAGGCCTATACACATACATATAACACGACATTGAATATAGCCGATTCCAAAGCTTCTGATAATTACCGAGTACCCGATGTGCAGACTCGTTACTCGCCATGCTTCATGTGAACAATGCGTGTAAAAAGCTATTTCCGTGAACTTCTGATGTGTAGCCAGTTGAAAAACGAATTACAAAAACTAAAACACTATAATTTTTAGGTGTCGTTACTTAAACTGGATTTAATCCTTAAAGAAATTTCTTAAAACAAGCCAGAAAAATAAAAAATAACAACCTCAACGCTTGCTCGTTGTTAATAAATTAGCACGTGATCAAAACGGCGCGAGCAAATACTACGTTTTAGTAAATTTTCATTTGCCCTATTTGTTAAGCTGCAGTATTCATACTAGGATCTATTTCTGAAACCCAGCTACACATACCCTCACAACAGTTTTGACAAATATAAGCGATGCAGTAGCTTAGAATGGACACATATAAGGGAAAATATAGCAATGTCAGAGAAAGATATATATATATGTTACACTACTGATCCAGCACATATTTGCAGCTTGTCAGTCATGTATGTATGTTATAAGCCGAAATGTCTGGGGCGTGTGGTAATTGGTTCTAGGTTTCAATTGATTTTCTATAATCTCATTTACATAGAGTACACTTAGCAAATATTATTCACACTGTGCGATTGTGCTTACTCTTAGCCAGGCACACTAATGATAGAAATCACTGTTTGCGTGTGTGTGTGTGTGTGTGTGTGTGCGTGCGTGCGTGCGTGCGTGCGTGCGTGCGTGCGTGCGTGCGTGAGTGTGGTGACTGACTTATTTCAGTCCGATGATTTAATTTAATGTCTTTCTTTTCTAACAAACTCTACAATACGTACGCTCTTGTGTCATCAACTTATCTGCATACGTTTTGGGTAAGCGTGTACTTCTGTGCTTAGCATGTTCCATGTTAAACTGTTATGGTCTCAGTGCTGATATTGTATTGCTCTATGGCATGGCCTGTTCCTGATGGAATTTCAGCACGCTGTTATTCTCTTGTGCACAAAGCTGGAAATGGCAGGGGTTGTATATCATATTAAAAGTTTAGAAAAAAATCTGAGACAAAGATAATTTTAAACATGCTTTATAATATGTTTGAGTTGGAAATCATTTAAAGATTTCCTAGAGTGCAATGAATGCACAATGAGGACTTTGTATATTCATTATGTTTATCTGGATGAGTTGTTATGATAGCACACACGCTAAGACAAACTGATGAGTTGTTATGATAGCACACAAGCTTAGACGAACTGATGAGTTGTTATGATAGCACACAAGCTTAGACGAACTGATGAGTTGTTATGATAGCACACAAGCTAAGACAAACTGATGAGTTGTTATGATAGCACACAAGCTTAGACGAACTGATGAGTTGTTATGATAGCACACAAGCTAAGACAAACTGATGAGTCATTATGAAAGCACACATGCTAAGACAAACTGATGAGTTGTTATGATAGCACACAAGCTAAGACAAAGTGATGAGTCGAATATTCTCCATCCAATGAATATTAAATAATGTGAGTTGTGAGTTTTCACCTGAACCATTATTGTTGTTAATGTTTATTATTACTCCATCATTGTGAGTGATTACGTAAATAGGTTATTGTGCAGCTTTCAGTTTGTCATTGTGTTAGGCTTGTGATTGTTCGTCTTCGGTTTTGTATCGGTCATAATTAATTTGTCTTGTCCCCATTATTTGCTTTGAAAATATGATTATTTATCGCAAAATGAGAACAAGATTTATGTCACTCTGACATGGTAGTAAAACACTCATATGTTGATTAGCGAATCATTTAACAACCAACTAAAATTGGCATGTGTATTTTATATTGGTCTTTATTATCATGCATACTTTATTTTGTATGACATTTGCCATACCCCCACCCCTCCTCATATATTTCTTGCTGTTAAATATTTTCATAATGGAGTTTTCAGTGTAAGGCGTTTAAAAATTGTATGTATTGCAGCCATGAATAAGTTTTTGACAACTGGCCTTTAAGCTTTCTACCTATTCAATGTATCCATTCAGCTGAATTCATGGCAGTGAAATTATGTCAATCATGCGAGATTCATGGTTTCATTACAAACACATGTCTGGGTATTTTCTATACCTTCTTCCATCCATCAGTTATATTCTGTTCAGTCATGACAATTGTGTAGTTTCAAAGAGTTGTTGTCTTTTAGTGTGTGTGATTATAACTGCTTTAATCAAATCCGGTGTGACGTAAATTTTAATACTAACACTCAAATTTGTTCAAGAAAATTTTAATTTTCTCATAGAAAATGTCAGTTTACAGACCAAGAGAGGATTATTTTTAAAAACTTAACATTGAAATGAGTGGCTATATTATTGAGCCAGTTATTCAAATGGTAGATTTTCAAGAATAGCCTTCTTGTGGTATGCTAATGGACATTGCTCAATATTACTTAAGAAAACATTTTTGACTGGCTTGAGTGTTAAAGCGTTAGAGTATAGATATATAGCTTATTTTCAATCTTTTTATTAAACCATTAGAACTAAAGTTAATACAACTTTATCCCAAAGGATAGAGTCAGGCATTTTGTGGAGAAATCTATTAAATCTTTGATGCTCAAATTTGGTCAAGAACATTTAAATATGTGTCTTAAATGTCCATTTACAGGCCAAGAGAAGACAATTTTTGAAAATATTTCACTGGAATGACTGGCTCAGTTATCGAGCCAGTCATTCCAGTGGTAGATTTTCAAAAATGTTATTCTCGTGGTCAGTAAATGGAGATTCCACACGACCATAAGAGTCCGGTTTTGGCTGGCATGACCATTAAAGGGAAAATAATTTAATATCAGAAATCATAATGTTGTTTACATCCATTGTAAATCTTCCCCAAGTCCATTCAGACATCACGTTATCTAGTGTTATAGATTCAGCTTATAAAACACATAATTATCTGGTTTCGGAAAATGGTGAATAATTTTCTATATATGTCATGTATGTATAGAAAATATATTATAAATATCTAAATATATTAGATATGTCAAGCCTGTCTACAAACGCTGTTTGCCTTAATCGCCAACAAGTTGACCAAAACAGTGTCTGAAGGGGTCTTGAGAAATGGTCGTTTACAAGCTAAGAAAAAAAAATAATTTAATTGGCCACGGTAATGGCTGGATTAAGTAAAAGGCATTGTTCAGAATCTGCATCTTTTTTGCAAATAAGTTGCATGTCCAAATAACACTTCTATTAACCCTTACAGTACAGAGATGTCACTTCTAGCTGGTGTTCATTTTGGAAGCACTGCTACTGTCATTTCAACTGATTTGTTTTTAACTGTCTGCCTGCTGAGTTTGTGCAGACTACATTTTCAATGTGGTTTAACTCTGGATATGCTGAATATTTTGAAAGCAATTTGACTGAAAGTTGTTAGTGGCTAAGCTTTCAGTCAAATTGTTTTCAAAAGATTCAGCAGAGTCCACAGTTATTGTCCATTGAAAATATTGTCTGGTAGCTTGCAGCAGTGGGACAGTTAAAAATGTAACAATGACTTTATGGATATCGGTGCAGTGTGGATTAACAGACCATCATTCCTCAGCGACTGCTTGTTGGTGCTAGCTAATACGCTTGTTTAAGACAGGTTTGAATGTACTATGGTTTCGGGATATTACTAATAGTAGAGTGGATAGACACACATGGAATCTTAACAGTATGTGGATATGTGAAAAACAGAATCCTTTGAATATCATTAAATAATGGTCTGTTTTATGAAGTAACAGTTTATTATTGCTGCAACCACAAATATATTGGGGTATATAATACAGGTGGGGGAAATGGCTACACCAATGCGGCTAATGTCAGCTAAAGGCGAGCAAATGCGGGAAACACCATTACCCAGATTAGCCGCATACAACGTCTAATGTAGCATTGTTACCCGCACAGGGAACATATAAATGGAGGGCAAAACTGTCCATTGGCATCCAGACTTCTACAACCATAGAAAATGTCAAGCACATATCAAGTAAACCTGAGTTTTCATGATAAACGTATATAATATTAGCTTTCTCTGTTTATGTGTCCAGACTCTATCTATATATATATATTAAGGATGTTCACCAAACATGGTACAAAGATGCTGACTGATGTTGTGTCAAGAAGTCAGGGTAATAGTGACACAATTGAGGAAATTGCCTTGCAGATGATAACTCTGGTTCTACTGAAAATGTTTTCATCAATGATTGGTGGAATTGTGCCCTCAGAAGGTTTGAAGAATCCTATTGATTTTGCAGGTCAAACGGTCAAGGTCATAATGACCCAGTAACAAATTGTGTTGTTTCTGAATGATAGCTTTTGAGATGCGATTTTTACTGAAGTAATCGTCACCAAGCTTGATTTGTATCTTCCCCTTGCATGTCCAAAGAGCTCTATTCACTCTGGCATTAAAGGTCATCTGTCACTTATGCTCATAATAATAACTAGCTACTTTATTGTATTCTTCCACGCTATATTAGACCAATGACTTGTAATTACCAGCCATGTGAATGCTTTGTATTAACATGAGTTCAACGTAATCATAAAGTCAGCGGTGGCTATTCTCACTTGCTAAAATGAAATTTAATAACGGTAATATTGGCCTTGAACTGTCTCATGACAAAATGGGCATTCATGCAAGCATTTCCTTAGGCTGCACATAAATCTCTTTGTAGAACCTTAGTTATCGTGTGGAAATAAAACTTTTTTAGCTTGACTACGAAATAAAACGAGCTATTGCGATACCCTGCACATCGTCCGGCGGTGGTGGTGGTGGTGGTTGCTGCGGCGATGCCCAATTTGTGTTTAGCTCAAGGTTTGACCTTGGTAAAAACCTAGGTTTTTTTAAATCTTAATATTTTCCATTTAGCTCAAAGTTAATCATACTGCACCCAAATTTGGACACATGGATCCGTGTAATGACCTGACATCATATAATGAGGTTGAGCTCGAAATGTCAATGGTCAAGGTCACTGTGACCTAATAAATGTTCTTGAGTGATAGATTTAGATCAACCTATAGACGGCAGTAAAAACTGAAATAAATCGGAATAATTTGAAAAAAGCAAATAAATACATGTACTATTTATGTTACTCTGGCAGGAACCAATTAATGACGCAGCTGGTGCTGTGTGCTCAGGTGTATGCGGAGCGAATAAATAATACCCGCTACAGATGGTCATATAAACTGAGTTATATTAGCATTAAGCTGATAAGCCACTACTTCCTGCGGCTAAAATACTGTCTACTCTTAAAGCAATTTGACTGAAAGCCGTTGTTTCCAGAGACCGGATCTACATTCAGTTACACAAATTTCAAAATTTTCAGTAGGCATCATGTTGCGACAATGGAAACCAGCAGTGTGTTTTGAAATCATTTTGACAGGAACTCGTTGCTTCCACCAGAAACAGAGCCTTTCAAATATAATGTTTTCAAAAGAATCAATAGGGAACTAACAGTAGCGAGTTAATCGCTTTCCATCGGCGCCTATAGAGAATACTATTCATACAGTTTGCGAAACTATATTCACGTTTGCTTATTCAAGTACGCGGTATACCTGCACACGGCTGAATGCGAAGCCCCCGGCTACGTCACTTATTGGTTCAAAGTTAAGCGCTCCTAGATTTAGGAAATGCTTTTTCGCAAATAATCCTGATTCATTCCCATTTTTTAACGGTGGTAATTTATTTAATATTGTATGAAATTACCAATAAACATCATTTGTTATTTCCCTTAAAGGCATTTTTCCCCTTCCTTTAACATTTTCCGTTGGTTCAACTTTATATCTCAGATTTGGTTAATCATACTGGACCCAAACATGGACTCATGCTACGTTATAATGACACGACATCACACAATGACATTTTGGTCAAAAGGTCAAAGGTCCAGGTCATCCGTCTGTTGTCCGTCATCCATCTGTTAACTTTTGTTTAAAAATTCCTCATTAACCGCTTGGCAGATTTCCAATACTGATAGGCTTCAAAACTTTTATATAAAATTTTGATTGGTCAACCTTTTGGGTGAAAATCTGAGATTTTATGAAAAACGTAACGGAAATTCTCAAAACGCTAAGTAGCTGCTCATTAACCTCTTGGCGGATTTCAACCTAATGTGGCTGGAAGGACGCTAATGTTTTCGGCTTCAGATCGTGTATACAGAATTTTGATTGGTCAAATTTTGTATGAAAATCTGATTTTATGAAAAATTTACCGGAAATTGTCAAAACGGTACGTACTCCTTATTAACTGCTTGGTAGATTTCACATTTCTTTGACTGAAAGGACCCTATGGGGCTAGGCTGCAGAAACTGTGTACAGAATTTTAATTGATCATGTTTTTTGTTGAAAACTAGATTTTATGAAAAATTTAACGGAAATTGTCAAAACGCTTCTCATTACTCGCTTGGCAGATTTCAACATACTTTGGCTTGAAGGACCTTATGGGGCTATGCTTCAGAACCTACATGTATATACAGTTTTGACTGGTCATGTTTTTGGGTGAAAACCTTAGATTTTATGACATTTACCAGAAATTGTCAAAGCGCTACTCATTAACAGCTTGGCGGATTTCAACTTACTTTGGCTGGAATAACTAGGCTTCAGAACCTTTCTACAGAATTTTGATTAGTCAATTTTTGGGGGTGAAAATCTCAGATTTTATTTTTAAATTGTCAAAATGCCACGCATTAATCGCTTGACAGATTTCACCCCTAGTTGGCTGGACAGACCCTATCGCGGTAAGTGCCAGAACATCTATTTAGAATTTTAACGGTCTATTTCTTTGGTTAAAATCATAAATTTTATGAAAAATTTAGTGGAGATTGTCAAAATGCATCTTCTCCATAACCACTTGGTCAATTTTATCCAAATTTGTCTGGAAGGATACTATAGTGGTATACTCTAGAACTTCTATTCAGAATTTTGGCTGGTCAATTTTTTGCAGGTGGCCATTTGGATTTTTTGAAAACTTTCCAGAAACATTTAAAACGCTACTCCTTAATTAGTGGGTCAATTTCAATGAAACGTGGTTGGAATGATCCTATGGCTATAGATTTCAACATATCAAACAAGAATTTTCATTTGGTCAATTTCTTTGGTGGCCATCTTGGAGTGTTCGAAAATTATCCATGTCTACCAGTATTTAAATGCAAAGTGGTTAGAATTCTAATGGGCCAGGTTAGCGTTATAGTGCCTCTTGTTGATAAGGGTTTTGATAAGCCTTCTATATTTATTTTATTTGGGAGTCCAGCTTCATAGTTCATTGCAAAGTCGTAAAGTCGAGCTTCATGGTTGCGTTGCAAGCACATTTCTGGTTTGTAATAATAACATTGAGGTGTGACGTTTTGATGTGAGCCATAAAGCTTTCATCCTCCACACATAACACTACTTTACACATTATCACTTTAAGCGTCAAGCTGGCCAAAACTGACCTTTTCAGTGGTCTTCAGGAATGTCAATTTACAGGGCAAGAGAAGACTTTAATATTGACCACTGGAGTGACTGGCTCGATAACCAAATCAGTGGTAAACTTTCAAAAATAATTTGTTACTCTGTAAATGGGGATTTACTGAAACGGAAATTAAATTTTTTTACAAAACTCGACCATTAAAGGGTTACCATACAGCCGAAGTTCACTTGTCTACTTTGACCTGCAACCATGACGAGTCGACATACACATTCACAGACATGCAAATAGAATCAAACATAATCAGTATCTAGATAGCTTTAACTGTACTCGCAACTAGCTAGAAAGTAAGTACAAGGTAGTCTTATATATGTTTTGCTTGGAGTTTAAATAAATCTGACACTTCATGTTGCAGACTTAGTGAGTTGGATAATGTGAAGAAGGAAAGCTTGACACTACGGAAATCAGTGGAAGAAAGCAGGAGCTTAATAGCGGAGAAAGACCAGGAGAAGACACTGCTAAAAGAAGTGGTAAGTATACTAACATAATCTCCTATCAAGCTATCACACATGCACGTGCACACACACCTTACCCCTCACTCCTCCCCCTTCTCCCACTCGTTACCTTTCTGTCCCTATCATTTCCCACCCCACCCACACTCCACACCCATATGCTCATTACTCACACATTACTGATTAGAAGACATTGCTAACCTTGTGCAGGCCAACATGGGTGGGTGCACAATATTACCCGAAACAATATCACGACATACCTAAAGAAGATCGTAACATAAAGTGAATAAGTAACCTTGATATATATATCGAATGTCCAATGTTGGAAGGACTCTTAATGGGTGTGGTGGCGTGGGTTGCGACACACACATTGTTAATAGTGTCAATGAAACCCAACATCAAACCATTTAATATTTTGATATTAATTTGATTTGAAGCAGTTGCTGCCTACGGTAAGCTTACGGTCAAAGTAATTCTATGATATTCAAAATGTCAGGGTAAATTGTTCCATTTTGCTATTTTTATTTAAATCAACATATTGAAATTCCAAGCAGCATGCCAGTCATGTTTGTTTTGAGAAGAGTATTCTGTATTATGATGCTTTTATAAATTCAATTTTCTCATAGAGATGTCCATTTGCAGACCAAGGGAAAACAACTCAGTCATTCCAGTTGTAAATTTAAAAAAATAGGCTTCTCTTGGTCTGCAAATGGACATTTCTCAAGACCCCTGCAGAATCCGTTTTTGGCTGATGTGAGTGTTAAATGGTTAAGCTAGTGCTTGTCTAGAAAGCAGTCTACGCTTTGACTCCCTACATCTACGCTTTGACTCCCTACAGCTATGCTTTGACTCCCTACAGCTATGCTTTGACTCCCTACAGCAACCTTTCTGTGTACAAATACTGAATATCTACTTACACTGGAATTATCTAGTTGGTATTTTGTCACTGGAATGACTGGCTTGATAATGGAGCCAATCATTGCAATGGTAAATTTTCAAGAATAGTCTTCTCTTGTCCTGCAATTGGACGTTCACTACACAAAGATTTTAATCTTCTTTGCAAATCTTGACCGTGAAATGGTTAATAAGACTCAGGTAAAACTATGTGTCTGGCGCCACACCATATTCAGAGCACATACTGTATAAAACCAACTACGGTTAGTTTCAAAACCTTTACGCTAAAACTATGTCAAAACATTTTCAGTGTCTTAAAATCGGTTGTGCATCATTTGGTTTATGTCTTGTGCTTGTTATTTTTGTTTCTAGATATCTCGGCTGGAGAGTGAGAATTTATCCCTGCAACAATTCAAAAGTAGTGCTCAGGATTTAGAGAATGAGAACTTTCAACTGGTGGAGAAGCTTCTCAACTTAGAACAAGCTCTCTCAGATGCCAAAGAAAGAGATATATTATCCAATATTGATACATCAGGTGTGTCTTGCTAACAGTTACTGTTTTCATATCTGTGTCTAGACGAAGCTAATTCTTTATGATATAACAAATATGGTGAATATTTTTGACTGGCAACAATGGCTTCCAGGAAAATTAATTTCAGAATGTTCAGTAGCATTTGTGTCTGGTGCCTTGATTTATAAATAATGGGATTTCAGTGTTGACAGTGACTACATTGTAACAGCTTTCTGTCAAATTATGTTTAGATTATTCTACACCTTTTCCTGTATGGTGGCATTATTATTTCCATTACTGACACGGCATGGGTAGTGTTATGTTTTGACCTAATGCCATCATATTTATGGCCCTCATATAAATATATAGTGCAAATAAAGCATTTTCTTTTTCCGTTTGTCTTGCTTGATATCTCCATCTGTATTGAAGGGAAACTTGTATTGGAGGCTACCCATGGGAGTGTAAATATGTCCATTAATTTGGTGCCCAATATGACCCGATTAAATTCATTGCATTGCATTTCTTGATGATATCTCAAATTCTACTGAATCCTAGAATGTTGTTGGTGTTGTCATAGTGTCCGCACACTGAAACATGTTTTTCTATCATGCTCCATAGGTGATGCAATATTGTCCAAATTGACTGCTGATAAAGAGGCTGCACAAAACCAGGTATAATAAGGTTTTCATCTAATTTCTACATATATCTTTACATACATATACGTAACTAATTATTCATCTGTATTTAATTTGTTGTTGTTTTTGAAAATCAATCAAGTTAGTGATAAAATGTACTACTGTTGAGTAATCTCAGCATTTATACCAGATTCACACATTAAAGCTGCATATTCAGAGTAAAATTTCTGAAAATAAAATTGTTTAAATTATACCCTTTTAGAGGCTTAAAATCCATTCCATATAAATTAATAAAATTTTTTAAGTTGCGAAATTGAAATAGAGGCCCGCCCGTGCCTCGATTTCAATTTCGCACCTTAAAAATTATATTAATTTATATGGAATGGAATCATTATATATTAAGATTTATTTCATCTCATTACACATAGGCACATAATTTAAGCTTATAAAGGTATGCGATTTTAACAATTTTATTTTCATTCATTCTGGTGTGAATATGCACCTTTAATAGTAAAACTGTGGCAAGAAAATCACAATATTTCCATATTGACTGTCCATTTGCTGACAAAGGAATGTCATCTTTGAATATTAACAACTGGAATGACACGTTACAGAGCCAGCCATTCCAGTTGTAAAATTTAAAAAAAAAATTCTTTTCTTGGGCTGCAAATGAACATTTCCCAAGAGAACTGCAAAGGCCATTTTACGTACTTCACCAGTAAACTGTTAACAAAGCTACGTATTTATTGCCTGTGCACCTTGTCAGAAATGGTTATTGCATTCATGTCGTTTGTCTGTGTGTCTGTCGGTCTGTGGCTGGCTGCCTATCTGTCTCTGTATGTATGTATGTATGTATATCTGAGTGTCTTTGACTATTTTCTTTGGGACACAGGATAGGTGTCCACATAAACTCAAATTTCCCAATCTTATTCTGAAAACAGTTCTGAACAGTTATATAGAAATCACGTTAAATGTTTTATTACAAGTAATGAAGGGTTTCAGAAATAAAATTAATTTAGAGATTCTGTAATTGTGACAATATTAATAGCAGCTGGATTAAAATACCTACCTACGTACCTACCTACCTACCTACCTACCTACCTTCCCTACTCCAAAGATCTGGCTCAGGAGAGGGCAAACAAAAAAATCTTGATAATGGCCTCATCACAAGACCTCCTCACATGTGATTGTGCTGCTCACTGACTACTGTATCGTATCACAAGATGTTGCATGTGATTGTGCTTCAGCAAAATGTGTTATTATTCATCAGCATTCAAATCTTTTGCTGGAACATGTAGCAAAAATGTTATCATGTACTCTTTGACATGTTTTCTGTTGCAGGCGGAGTTTCTCAATTCTGTGATTGTTGACTTACATCGGAAGAATGATGAAATAAAAGTTCAGCTTGAAACCTTCCAGTCAGGACATATGGTTAATGGCTCGAGTGACGGCTATCTAGATCATGGGTATATAACTATATGTCTGATTGATTGTTAGTCAAGCCACGGCTATGCAGCTGTAGGTCTGGTGCTATAAAATGTCGTCTAGCTTCAATAGGCATGTTGTATTCATTGACAGGGTTGTTTAACATAGCTTTGATAATTTAATATGTAACATGTTGCATTCAAGCTGATAAAGACAAGACACAATTACTTCTTATCGACAAATCATTATTGTGAATGGCCAGCTAACACGGCATCTATTCAACTCAGCTGTTGAATATTAACAAGGTCAATAGAATCTTGGTAGCTGCGAGTGAAGCGTGAATAGTAGGTCGCTGTTAGGTCACACTGACCTACTTTTATGCTCCATACCTTAAGCCTACAAAACCCTACAATGCATGCATACACAAGTTAGATTACTGTGTACGAAAAGCTCTTGAAACAACAGCCTGGAATAAGCTTTTGTGATGAACGAACTATTTAACAAATAAAGGAACATCACAGATTATTGAGCTGCTACCTGCCCGATCACATGTCTAACGCAACAAGCCACAGCTCTTTGTATGTAAACCAGCTGAAATGTATGCAATACTCCACATTGTTCGTGCTTGAAAGAATTTTTAATTGTCACTGTGACCGTGATATTTGACGTTTTAGCCCCAAATTTACCCTAAATCTGTGGACCCCACAGACACCCTCCTGTCCAAGTCTGGTCAGGATCTCTCCAGTAGAACTAGAGTTATTTTGAGAAAGTGTGTCATTCAGACACAGTTTTCAAAATAATTGTAAAAAAGAATTCTAATCTGGCACTGTGGCCTTGACCTTTGACCTTTTAACCCCAAATGTATCACACATCTTCAGGACCCCATGAATAACCATCCACTCAAGTCTGGTCAAGATCGCTTAAGTAGAACCCGAGTTATTTTGAGAACTATCTGAACAGTTGTCAAAATAATCCTTTTTGTCTCGCCTGCGAAGCAGAAAGCGAGATATAGGGATCACTAATTCCGACGGCGGCGGCGTTGGCGGCATCCGTCATTTGTGCAGTTTTGGTTAAGCTGTTTTAATCAACTTATTTTTCAACACTGGTTCATCCGATCTCAATGAAACTTTACAGAAGTGATCTGTACTATACATGGATGTGATCTACATAACAACACATTTAATTTTGAGGCATTTAAACTATTTTTTCACGGTTTTGGACTTCGACTTTTTTCATGTATTTTTCAAGTGCAATTTTGGTTAAGGTTTTTTAATCAACTTATTTTTCAACACTGGTCCATCCGATCTCAATGAAACTTTACAGAGGTGATCTATACATGATATCGGACTGGGATGATGTGATCTACATAACAATAGATTTAATTTTGGAGCATTTTAACTATTTTTTTCACGATATTGGACTTGGACCTTTTTAATTTCAGATAGAAACTTGAAACTTTAGGGATGATTGCACATATGGACATGGATGTGCATGACACTTGGAATTTTGGCATGACCCCAGGGCCGGGGTTGGCCAATGTGGGGTAAAAAATTAAATTTTTCCAGAGGTTGTCATGTCGCATATCATTTTCAAGTCAATGAAGAGTAGGCGACAGTACAAGGAATTATATTGCTCTTGGGACACAAACTGAGGGTAGGGGTTGTGGGGTCAGAATTGGGCACCAATCTATTGTAATGCAACTCCTAGACCATTTCAGATAGAAACTTGAACCTTTGGGGATGATTGCACATATGGCCAGGAATGTGCATGATACTTTTGAAATTTTGGCATGACCCCAGGGGTACGGCCCTGGGGGTGGGAAATGTGGGGTAAAAAATAACATTTTTCCAAAACTTGTCATGTCGCATATCATTTTCAAGATAATAATGAGTAGACTACAGTACAGGGAATTATTTTGATCTTGGGTCAAACTGAGGGTGGGAGGGGTGGGATGGGAGGCTGGGGTCAAAAGTTGGCACCAATCTATTGTAACGCAACTCCTGGACCATTATAGATAGAAACTTGTAACTGTTTGTATGATTAGACATATGGCCAGAGATTTGCATGACACATTGGAATTTTGATTTCACCGCCAGGGGCAGGAGTGGAGGAAATGGTGGGCAGAAAATAAATTTTAGCAAATGTGGTCATGTCACATGTCGTTTTGAAGCTTGTAGTTAGTAGACTACAGTACAACAAATTTTTTGGTTCTTGAGTCAACCTGAGGGCAGTGGCCAGGGGTCAAACTTATTTTTCAACACTGGCTCATCCGATTTCAATGAAACTACAGAAGTGATCTATTCTGTACAGGGATCTGATCTACAAACAATGGATTTAATTTTGAGGCATTTTAACAATTTTTTTCACGGTTTTGGACGTGGTCATTTTTTCAACAATGCCTCACCAGATATCAACAACATTTTACAGCAGTGTTATATACTGTGCAAGAAGTACTATCTGCATCATTACTAGTTTCATTTGTAAAAATATTTCAAGATCAGACTATCCGCAGTTTGTTAAAAAAATGTCCTTGTTTGATTGATTACACGTGTTTGTTGGTGCATTACTGAATTTGCCAATCAACACTATATTCATGCCTTTACAGGCGAGACATTGTACGCTTCAGCGTTCTTGTTTTTTAATCTGGTCGCCAGGGCCTTGACCTTTTGACCCCAAATTTATCACACATCTTCAGGACTGCATTGGCAAACCTTTCCCCCAAGTCTGATTACCATCAGGGTTGGGGTCAATTCTTATTGGAATTGGAATTGATCAGTCAATTCCAATTCAAATCCGGAATTGGAATTGATAAATCTGAGGATAAATTTTAAGACATTGGAATTGGAATTGATAATTGGAATTGACTGGAATTGATAAATTCCAATTCAATTCCAATCAATTCTAGTCATAATTTGTGATGGATTTACTGAACATTGTTGGCTATAAAATGTACATGTAATATCTGTAAATTATACACTCCTCTTTATATGCCCTTAATCTATTTCATCCTAGATGATCATATATATGATACCATTTACCACATTTCATTCTATATGCAGGTTGATGATATTTATTATGCCAGCTGTTATTAGATGCTTTATTGAATATCTTAAAATTAATTTGACTAAATACTTTTGTCTCCTATGGCTGCAACAGTTTCTATTAAAATTAATTTTAACAGCTTAGTTATGTTTGGTTTGAAGACTAGAATTTGAGATATTAATAATTCAGTGATGAGCAAGTTAGCCCTTAACCCTTTAACACCTAAGCCAGCCAAAACATATTCTGCAATGAGTTTCAGAAATGTGCATTGACAGGCCAATGGAAGACTAGTTTTGAAATTTTACCACTGGAGTGGCTAGCTGGATAACTGAGCCAGTAATTCCAGTGGTAAATTTTCAAAAATAATCTCGCTCTGAATTGACAAAATAAAGATCTGATAAATGCTATGAAATTTAATACATTATTGAATTAACTCAATTTTCCCTGACTAGTGACCAATTAAGCCTTTTATCCTATGTGAGCTTTGTACCTCCTTTATTTAATCAAAGCTGTTAATCTTGAATTTATTTCATTCTGCATTCCCTGGAAATGGTTTTTTCATCTTTGTGAAGTCATGCCATCTTTAAAATCATACAAATTAGTTAAAATGATTTCAGATATATAAGCTAGAACCAACATAACCAAATTGTGTTAAAATTATTCATCAAAATGTTAGCAGTAGTGTTCAGTAAAGTAATAGCTATCATCTGCATGGAATGAAATGGGTGAAGAAAGCAGTACATTACAAGGTAATTGTCCTGTAATTGGTATAATTACATATGATTTTTATTTTTATTACATAACAAAGGAATCATTGAACAACCCCTTCTGTAAAATGGCTCAGCTTTTGAAACACAGACATCTGGACTAGAGGTGTTATTCAAACTCTACATACATGTGCTCAGTACTCTCACTCAGTACTGTACTATATACATTGTATTCTAATGCTTTTTAATGCAAACATTTAAATAGCAAGGTTTACATATATCTATAATAATTAGACATGGCATTAACCTTTAGTCATATTTATCGGGGAAAAACTCGGCATTAAGCTATAATTAAGCCAAATAAACTAAAAATAAGATCTGCTGAATGTTGACTTTCTGAACAATAACTACCTATTGGCAACAATAATCTTTATTCTAATTGTTTTAAATTTTAATGGAGATGATAGCCAAAAATGCCTTCTGCACTGGTCTTGAGGAAGGATAATATGTATGAAAATTTAGTAGTGGAATGCCTGATTCCATAACTGAGCCAGTCATTGCATTGTTAAATTAAAATAAATAGTCTTATCCTGCAAATGGACATTTGCTAATAATAAATCTAGTTTTTCTTGGCCAATCTTGGCCATTAAGTGGTTAAAATATAACAATGTTAATCTCAAGTAAATATTGGTATGGAATTGGACTTGGAATTGATCAAATGGAATTGGAATTGAACTTTTCTGGGTGGAATTGGAATTGATAAAATGAATTGATGTGGAAATCGAATTGGAATTGGAGTTGATAAAATGAATTGAGGTGGAATTGGAGTTGATAAAATGGAATTGACCCCATCAAAATGGAATTGACCCCATCCCTGATTACTGTGAACCAAAACTCTTGTAGCTACAGCCCGGAATAAGCTTTTGTGATTGACGAACTAACTAACTGACTAAGGGACATGACGGTTTATTGGGCTGCTACCCGTGCCTAAAAATATAATATTTTCACGGGAAGCCGTAGCTGCTTTTCAGTCAAATTATTTCAAAATAATCATTAGAATATATTTTTACTCTTTGAAGAAGGCTTGATTATTCTGTGTTTTGCTTCTAACAGTTCTCACGAGCATCGGATAGCGCCTCGTCTATTCTGTGATATATGTGACCAGTTTGACCTCCATGATACGGATGACTGTCCGCTGCAGGCAATGTCTGACAGTCCGCCACCATCTCATCACCATGGTATTAGGGGAGAGCAGCGGCCATACTGTGAAGTTTGTGAAGGTACGTACAAGACACTAGTATGTATTATGATGGTGTAGCATTTCTTATACAATGTTAAGAAATATGAATTTGATGCATTTTTAGGCATATGAGTTTTACTAACATACATGTAACTCACTAATCCACCGGCTAACGCGACAGACAAATGGCTACTAAACAAATGTCATCTTGTACTGCGATTCTGTCGATATATGAAGTGCCATTTAGGATCAAGATGTGGTGTTTCTTCAAGTCATGTGGTCTGACAGCCTGTTTTATTGAACCACCATGTTTTGGTCCACAAATAATTGTGGTCTCTCGAACGTTTTTGGCAATCACAGACATACATTTTGTCAAGCGCCTCCTTTAATTAATCATTGAAGGCCAGTTGCATTTCAATGCCAATGTTAATGCTTTTGCTCCCACCTCAATGTTATGAGAACAACTGTGTTCATTTTGAGATGAGAGCTATTGAAAGCTGTTACTGTTGTAGACAAAAACTGCTCTCACAGCTCTCGGCAACACCTCAAAACAAAGCTTAATCATGCTAACATAAATTGATGAATGTATGGGAAAAGTATCATCAGCATTAACATTAATAGTATTACGGTAATGAGTATTGTGCATGTAGACTTTGGCAAAGCCGTAATTTGACTGATTATTGATACTGTATTCACCTCCTCACCTTTGTATTCACCCTCTCCCCTTTATCGCTCGCACATGCACGCATATATGCTCATATACACTTCCAGCATAGTAGCTAATTGTACAGTATATAATGCATTTTAATATGTGTAGTCATGTGCATGGACATGTATTTTCTTGTTGACATTCTTATATATCCTTTTGATTTTAGTTTTTTTATCTCGACTTTACGAGGTAAAATGATGTTAGCAACAGCAGCCAATCTGCGTTTAGCTCAACTTAGTGGTTCATATCTCGCATTGTGTTAATAATATTGCACCCAAATCTGGACACATGCTTTCATATAATGAGAGGGTATGATACTGATATTGGGGTCAAAAGGTCACGGTCACTGCCCTTAATAAAAACTTCAACGTTTGTTATATCTCTGGTTAATCATACTGGATCCAAACGTGGACACATGCTTCCTTTGAACAAGAGGCAATAGCGCAATGAATTGGGGTCAAAAGGTTAAACGTCATGGTCATTGATACGTGTAATAGCATGGTTCGCACGATCTTGAAAAGTCCTTGAATTTTCATGCCTACCTTGAAAAGCCCTTGAATTTGCAATTTGTTGTGTGCAAAATATTCAATCTAAATAAAGTTTTAAATAAATTTCGTCAACAATCATTGATTTTGTTGATCTGCGCCATTTGCGATAAATCCTGATGTATTCAGCTATATATGTAGTATTGCGTTATAATATATAGTATGTAGATTAGAGGAGTCCTCATGTCCTTTTTGTAGTATAGTATAGTGATTCCGTCTAATGTTGGTCAAATGAGCAGTAACTAGTTCTTGCGCCCGTGTATTAAAATTAGCATCCCCGTGTACGATAGATATAACGGTCGCAGTTGGCTGAATTACGCCGGGTACAGCCAATCCATGCGCGCTAAGTATTTTATCAATGAACATGTGACGTATTACTATTTATTACAAAGGAATTTCATTCATAAATGTACACGCTAAAAGGGTGATTCTACCTGCGTCCAATCAGGATATTCCGCTAAGTGCTACGTCATTATCAATCATGCTGGACATTTTTCTTGGAAAATGTTTGTATTCAGACGTTTCTGATACGTTTTCGTGGGTTATTTAACTTATTTTATTTCGACTTTCAAGCAAATTATGCGCGATTGCGTGAAATTTAAGACACTAACTTGTCCACTAGGTATATTCTAGCCCGTAAGAACAAATAAAACATGTAATAACGAGTCCAGCCACATTCCTATAAGGTGGTCTAATGTATTGTCACTATTGACCAATACCCCGAGTGCCGATGACGAGTTCCCGGTCTCCACTACACTTACAATCGCTATACATAAACCCGGAACCATCAATTTCACGGAATTGGCGATGAAATTTACCGAAGATTATAAATATTTTGCGCGTTTCTGAGTGGCATAACAAGCTAGTCATTATTTATACATCACGGGTTTCAGTGCTTTGTTAAAGATCGTAACGTTGCGCTTTAGAAATGATAGTGAATCGCTTTTATAGATGCTATCGCAATGGGGAAATGCATGTTTAACAAACAATGACTATTGAATACTCAGTATAAGCAGTGGGTCACCGAATGTAAAACCGATAGGCATAAGATAGTTTGCTCTGTGTGTAGTAAAGAAGTTGACTTGTCAAAAATGGGTGAAAGTGCTTTAAAGTCACACACGAAAAGCTCCTCTAATTAGTTTAAACTTACCAAAATTAAAGGCATATTTTATTTTGTCTGATTGAGCACCTATTTTGTCTGTCCACTCAGATGATCCCATCCTTAATTTGAGCACAACCACACTTCAAAGCTGATGATTATTTAAAAATAGATTTTGCTGCAATCTGTTGCCCCAGGTGGGCAGCAACAGTTTGAAGCTAAACTTATTTTTAAAATATTGAACAAAAATTTTGTCAAAGGAATAAAGTTACCACTCATAGACTGATGGTCATACTCATTGCTGCCTGGTTTTCACATTACTATTGTGTTAATGGAACCACTACCAAAATATTATACAACTCTAATATAAAAGCCACCTTGGGGACCAGACAAAGCTAGTCCTTATAGAGAGGTGGCCTTTATATAGGGCTAATGGGCTTTAACTCATTTTGGTTACCGGCTCACCGCATATTAAGTCGACTTTTTAGCCCTTGAAAATTGAAATTTGGGACCTTGAAAAGGCCTTGAAAAAAATTGTCAGTCTGCTGTACAAACCATGAATAGTATATTGACAGACTGCCGTGACTATATAAGTAGAATTATATTTGACGTTAAGTTTCATAGTTCATAGCAACATTTTTGTTTGGAAAATGTAAAAAAAAAGTCTAATATCTAAAATGTGTTTTGCTTTGTGTTGCTAATTTTCTGCTGTTGGTTTTCGCTGAAGCCATTGTTGCACTTTATGTTTGCCTTTGTGTTTCAGTATTTGGCCATTGGACTGAGGAATGCGATGAGGAGCAGACATTTTGATCAGCATGTTGTAGTCATCACCCCTCATTTTCATAATGGACCATTCCATAGCCTCCATGATCATCAACAAGTGCTCTCGTATATTCTGAACTAAACAGAGACAGAAAGTCTAACATAAACAGAGACAGAAAATCATTGAAGACTATCTGATAGATGTTTCTGTCTGTGTTTTTGTACGGGTCTCTTCTCCTCCGTGTCAGATTTGTGAATTTACATTCCATTGTGATTACTCATCATGAAGAATTGTTTCCAGGATAACGTGACCACGTCATTCTCTCACTCAAAACAATCTAAGGGAGATAATTCATCTCTGAAAAAAATATCTGTACTCGTCGGAATGGGAATATTTGAAAAACTTACAAAAGTGTTATGGTTTAAAAAAATCTGTTATTAATGGATATTTGCTGTCAGGATGAGCTAGCACCCTATACCAGTGACAGAAGTTTACTAAAGTGTTTCAATTATCTCGCTGTTATGACAAAATGCCCAATTGCTCTAGTTGCTGTGATTATTACAGATATTGTTTCTGAACTTTAAACGGTGGGTTATAAAACAACAATCTCTAATCATTATTGGTGTATATAATTCATGAATGTTTCTTATATGATTAGTGAACTGAGCTGTATTGATTGATACGATTTTAAACATTGCTGCTACGACACAACTGTGATTTAATTTATGTTGAGCCAGAACTAAAAGGCCCACCGTTTTATTATTGACTTTGTTGGATTAACATTCGTATTGCGTGTGTGCAAAATTTTCACATTTTTAAACGAGACTATATCATCTTGGATATAAACAGTGCATAAAGTATTTAAGAGTAATATATTACAAAGAAATGACATTGACTTAATCGTTTCACGACAACTTTATTCCACGAAGGATTTTCCGTCATGCAATCAATCATTCATGTATTTCATGTTTTCCTGTTATTGGTATTGGATTTAGCATGTTTTGTGCATGTAGTTTATTAATGTTGATTAAAAACTGAACTAACAGAATCAAAGACTGTTTTCAGGATTTACAGATAATGTCATTGTTCACCATCTTAATGATGTCACCTCTGTTGCGTGAAATCTTCCTCTAGGACAGTATCATATAATATACACACATTGATATTTATTTATAGCTGCCTTCACTATTTCATCACATCACTCATAGCAGCTTGAGAAATCTCATGCCTTTCAAGGGCAAAATGTAGTGGTGGTCTTTTTAGATATTGGGATTGGGCAGTGGTGGTCGTTTGATCACCTGTTTTATGGAACCGCTACTACATGTACTTTTCAAATCAACTTTACGTATGTGCTATTTATTGCCTTAATTTATAGCCAATCACACTCCAGACCACCCAACTGTAAGCATAGATCGAGCTAAACTTTATTTTCATATATTAGTTCAAGTTAGAGAATTTCATCCCATGTTTATCAAATTTGAAGTCGATATACATCAGTACCTAACTGATGACTAACACGTTGTGAAATGTTGCACCTAGAGGGCATCCCTCTATCTCTTGACTGCACAATGGAATTCCTATGACCACTGACTTGTTACTGAGCACATTAATGGTCAGTCTAACCAAAACAGGTATCTGTATTGATCTTGAGACGTTTCTAGTTGCAGTAGAGGCTCTTTAAAAATTTTACCTCTGATCACTGGGTCGATAAATAAGTCTGTCATTTCAGTGGTTTATTTTGAAAATTAGTCTTCCTATTTTGATTTTCTTGACCAATCTAGGGCAGGAAATGGTTAATTCATCGTTGGTATTTAATGACTCCTTACTAATAGGCTGGCAGGTAATTTGAATAATGTGAAAATAATTTGTCAGAACCTTTCAGCCAAATTGTTTTGAAACATAAGGATTTTAATTAATATATGTGTAATGCACATAAGACTAATTCGTGTCCAGCAGTGTAGCCATTGATTTTAGTTGATAAGCTTGTATAGTGTTTCAGAAACTTAACTGGCCACTTGTTTCAAATACAGACAGGATTAGTGCTTGTAAATTGACCCTGTAATGGTTACACCAGCAAAAATGGCTTCTGCAGTGGTCTTGAAATGTATGTTTGCAAGTAAAGTGAAGACTATTTCTTGGAAAATTTGCATAAGAAATGTTTGGCTCGATAAGCGCACTAGCCATTTCATTGCTAAATTTTCAAAAATGGTCACCTGGCCGGCAATTGGGCATTCATTGAGACCACTGAGGAAGCCATTTATGGCTAGCTTGGCCATTAATCGGTTAGTTAAATCTGTCACGTATCACAATTAGACAAGACTCTTTTTCATCACTGAGCACGAAAGAAAATATCATTTCACCTTTGTCTGGTCTGTAATTTCAATACCTATGGTAGCAGAATTTGTGGTATTGGAGCATAATTGGCTATATGCATTCCAGTCAGTGCGACATCTGTCACTCAGTCTCTAATGTCATAATCAAAATGTGTCACTTGTTAGCAGATGTCATAAGCAAATGAAGTAGGTCCATTAAGAAAGGGGAAAAGGTTAGACAGTATCTGATTGAATTGTATCTTTGGTGAATTTACAATTTAATAAACATTCTGTTGAATATTTTGAAACTAATTTGACTGGGAGCTGTTGCTACTATCGGCAGTAACAGCTCTCAGTCCACTCAAATTAGTTTCAGAATATTCAACGGCTTACCTGTATAGTTACCTTGAAATTGAGATTCTGGGAATTTTGGTTTCACATCATGAGAACATACCTCCCTAACACTCTTGATATACTAGTATATCGGCTCTAAATTCAATAATATTCAGAATTATAAAAAGTTAGGTGCCCCTAATGGGCAGGTGGATGTACACAGTCATGCACATGACAGACCCCACCCACTGCGCATGCGCATACTGGTACTTCCATTTTCTAATATATTGGCTGACCAACCACATGTTGAAAACATTCCTAGTCTCTTTTTGAGAATTTTCAATAATAGTTATCGCCTTTTGGATTTATGGCCGATTCTAAATCTGCAGAGGAGTCTTCCTCATTATCTGTTAAGGTGATATTGTTCCATTTATTAATTATAGACTTGTAACTTTTATATGTTACCAGATTTCGTCGCGGACGTTTTGGCGTTACCGCGTTTTCAGGCGCTGGGAATCCTTGTTAAATTTCTCCCAGCGCCTAGGGCTATTAATCCCTTGTGCTTTGTGTTCACAGGTTCAACTTATGGATGAGTAAGTGGTCCTGTTCTTCTCTCGAAGGTTGTTCACGTCTCTTTTTTAAATTGTCATTGTGATATGTCTACGGGTTGGAGATATATTAAATGAATAAAAGAAAAATCTCCTTTTTTCCCATTCCCCTCATCAGTTCTTCTGAAGGAAGAGTCTCGGCAGATAGATGGACGTGTTCTCCACAAGAGGATGGTTTTGCCTGTGCTCAGGCTAAGGGAGTTTATTAGTTATGGCACATAATTATTTGAAAATAATCACAATTTTCTGCTGCCTTTTGTTATTGCACTGTATTCTCTCTTGTGTGTGCATAGGTTCTCGAATATATATATAATTTGATATTATATTATTCGGGAGGTATGAATGTCTAATCTCTAGATATTTCTTGCATTCATTTCTGACGTCCCCTCCCTTTGAAGGAGCTGTTGCATTGAGGTTTGATGTCATAATCAACCAGAGTTTTTTCTCTTTCCTTGATGTCATAATCTTAGTTTAGAGAAGTCTTTGATGTGTTTATCACCCTTTATTATGAAGGTGGAGAGATATCTAGATAGTCATTAATCTTTCTTTCTCTCTTTCTTAATTTGGGATCCTGGTTGTGATTGGTTATTATTAATTAGAGCAGTCAGCTGTCCCGTCAGGGTTGTCTGTCATAAAAGTGGATGTCTTCTCTCGAGTTTGTTTTGTTTTGTACTAATAGTCAATTAACAAGGGTTTGCAAACTACAATACTCATTGTCTTCGTATGCCTTCCCTTTTTCAGAAGTCATGTCCATCTTGCTTCAAGCCTATGAAGGCTAGATTCTTCCCCCACCCTTGCCATCTTTGTTCAGTGTGTAGGCTGTCTAACAAATGTGTCATTTGTAAAGAGTGTGTGTGGGGGGGGGGGGGTGGGGAATCTAACCTCTGAATTCTGCTTTTCAGGCTAAGCTGATGGTTGAGGAGGGCAAGAAGGCAAAGAAGAAGGCCTCTGAGAAGGGTGAGCTCGAGGCCTTCACGGTTAAGTTAGTGAGTGAGATACGCAGGACTTTGAAAGATCTGATGCCTGACATGCTTCGCGGCATGCTGCCTGGCACAGGTGTTTCAACTTCCTGCGCATCGACCTCAGTGCAGGTAGCCCCCGTCCCTGGATCATGCCCTACTAGCTCGGACAAAGTGTTTAGTGATCCAGGGGTGGCAGTCTTGGACCCAGGCTTGATGTTTGCATCGCCTGGTGATCCAGCGGCGCGAGCAGCATCAGGCAGGACCCGACCAGCGGGCCTGACCATGATCACTCGCGG
This sequence comes from Chaetoderma sp. LZ-2023a, assembly GCA_034401795.1. Lineage (NCBI taxonomy): Eukaryota > Metazoa > Mollusca > Caudofoveata > Chaetodermatida > Chaetodermatidae > Chaetoderma > Chaetoderma sp. LZ-2023a. The sequence goes on from CM067370.1 coordinate 70,896,012, forward strand.
AGAACCCTCGTCATCTGCTTTCAGGCATTCTCCTGGGCAGTCTGGGTTAGTTTTTCTTGCTAACCCAGAGTCTAACTTTCCTGACCAGGAAGATGATGAAGATGACTACCTGCTCGGTCCACAGGATGTGCATGAAGACATGGATGCGAGCGTCTACACTCCTCACGTGGGGAGCACGGCCGCTCGCACCTATGGCACTGTTCCCTCGGGAGCAGGCTTCATGATTCAGTCTGTGGGCCGGTTTGGAGCGGACGGCTGCCCGTATAAGATTCCACGCTTAAGCGTGGAATCTCATGGATGATCTGGGCCACGCTGGTGTGCATGTTACCCCTCACACAAGCGCGGCCTTGGTGCCCGGTCAGCCTATGCAGAATGTTATGCCAGCCCTCGCGGACTCGTATGCATTCCCTGGGCAGCCGGGTTCGTCTAGAGCCTCCAGCTCGGCCTTACCTGCGAATGCCATTGAGGATGACGAGGGCCCGCTGCTCGTCGGCAATTCGCAGGTAGCCACGGATGAAGACTGGTCTGAAGCGTGCGTGTGGCTCCTCGCTGTCAGACCAGAGCTCTCCGTGGACGAAACGGCCGCCGGTAACCCTCGGGCATGGTTACAGGCAAAGCGAGGCTGCTAGGCGATGTCAGGTTACTGCTAGTCAGTATGCTCGATATGGCCTAGCGCGGACGACCGCGCCGCTCTGGGAGAAGATACGCGGCCGGGTTCCCGTGCTGACTCGGGAGCGTTGTGCTCGGGCGCTATGCGCTCGGCTAATGCCGCCTTGCACGACACCGAGGAGAGCTCGCGAGCAGCGATTAGTGCGCTGTCGCATGTCTCTCAGCTGCTATCTGGTGTAGTAGCAGCCTCAGTGCAACAACAACCTAGCCCCGTGACAGTCCAACGAGCCATCCAGGATGGGATCAACCTGGCGTTGGACTGTCTGACTAGGTCAGTCACGAAATCATTGAGGATGAGGTGCACTTTTGCTTTGGACAATTTGTGCCCGTCTCAGCTCAAGTCGTGCTTGTTGCAAGCACTGATGGCGGGCCCTGGTCTTTTTGGAGGTGAAGGTTGTCGGCACCTCCAAGAGACAGTGACTTTGGTGAACAACCAGAGGGCGCTGTGCGCACAGTTTGAAGTGCTGCGCAGAGAACACGTGCGTGTTCAGCTCGCGATTGCTCGACAGCAGCACGCTCGTGGCGGTGCTGGCATTGTCAGAGGCCAGCAGGCCGGCCGGATTCAGAGACCGCGTCGGCCGTGCCAGCAGCAGCGTGCTGCTGTACGTCAGCCAGCGGCTCAAGTGCAGCCAGCCAGACAGCAGCCCGGGCACCGTGGCGCTGGGCGCGGCGCGAGAGGAGCGGCACATGGTAACCGGGCCTAATGGGCTAAAAATTTTCCGGTTACCACAGCACTGTCAACCCTAGGTGCACCAGTGGGAGGTCGTTTGACTTGCCACATTCAGAAGTGGGCGCGGTTAATTCAGGACCGCTTAGTCTTGCAATGGCTTTCTCACGGATACCGTCCAGATTGGATAAGGGGTCCGCCGTTGCATCTGTCTCTGGTACCGGTCTGGACTCAAGTTCCAAGAGATCCAGACAAGCGGTTGTGCATAGAAGAGGAGATAGAATCTCTAATTCTAAAGGAAGCAATTCAACCGGCGCAAGATTGTCCAGGCTTCTATTCAACCGTGTTTCTTGTGACAAAGAACACCGGGGGGTGGGGGGGGGGGGGGGTGGTGGCGACCAGTTCTCAACCTCAAACCTCTAAAAAGTTTATAGATACACCGAGTTTCAAAATGGAACCAATAAAATCGGTGTTGTTGGGGTTAGAGAAGGGGATGTGGACAGCATCAATAGATCTCAAGGATGCTTATTTCCACATTTCAATTGCAAAGAGTTTTCGTCGGTTCCTGAGATTTGCTTTTCAGGGACGCCAATGGGAATTCAAGGTTCTTCCATTCGGCATCTCGACGGCTCCAAGGGTCTTCACTCGAGTGGTACTTGCTATCACGACATACCTCCGCAGGAGAAATATAGCTGTTCACACTTACATAGACGACTGGTTGCTGCAAGCACACAACCCAGAAAGTTTGACAGCAAATCTGGAGATAGTTTTGAAAACTCTCACAGATTTAGGCTGGATAATCAACTTTCAGAAATCAGAGCTGACGCCATCCCAGAAGTTTGTTTACCTGGGTATGTTCTTCGATCTGGAGATAGGATATGTTTATCCATCCCAGGAGAGAGTGGAAAATCTCCTCGTGCATTCAGTTGGTTTGCAACAGTCGTTATATTCTAGCACGAGTCTATCTGAGAATGTTAGGTCTGATGGTTTCAATGGAACCAGTCATTCCTCAGGTGGCCTTACACAGGCGGCCGATTCAATTGTTTCTCATGGCTCAGTGGATGCAGAGTTCAGGATCACTGGACTCGCGCATTCAAGTGTTGGACCCTCTCATTCATCACCTTCATTGGTGGATGGAGAGAGGAAATCTGGCGGGGGTCATGCTGACCCCTCCCCACCCTCAAGTAACGAAGTTTACGGATACATCGATGGAGGGATGGGGAGCTTGCCTGGAAGAAGCCACTATATCAGGGCTTTGGAATCTGGAACAGTCAAAGGAACATATCAACATGCTAGAATTGCAGGCTGTAATTCTAGGCCTGGAACACTTCTTAAAAGAAGTGGAGGGAAAATTTGTGGTGATACGTTCAGACAACTACAATAGTGAGTTACATAAACCGCCAGGGCGGAACGAAGTCACCCAGTCTCTGTATGATGACATGGAAGCTGCTTTGCTGGTGCATGGATCATATGATCACCTTGAAAGCAGTTCATATTCCAGGAAAACTGAATCTGTTAGCAGACTCATTGAGCCGAAGGATGAGCATTCTGCCTACGGAATGGCAACTAAATCAATGTGTGGCGGATCACCTGTTCAATCATTGGGGAAAGCCCAACAAAGCTTTGTTCGCAATGAAGAAGAATGCGAAGATGACAACGTACGTTTCTCCGATTCCAGATCCAAGCGCTATCGCAATAGATGCACTAGCTATCAGTTGGAAAGGAATGTATGCATACGCATACCCTCCAACAATCCTGATTCCAAGGATTCTTCAGAAGATCGAACAGGAGGAATGCCAAGTGCTTCTGATCGCCCCGAATTGGCCAAGCCGATCATGGTTTACGGATCTGCTGGACTTTCTGGTTTGCAATCCGGTTCCTCTGCCTCTGATGGACAATATTATCTTCCAGGGCAAGACCCTTTGCAACAATATGTCAATGTTTCAATTGACTGCATGGATGTTGTCAAAAAATCCGTGATTAAGGGGGGCTTTTCTGGGCAAGCAGCCAATTTCATGGCAAGAGGGGGGGGGGGGGTCAACCTCCAGAGCATATAATTATAAAATCAGATTTGCAGAATGGTGCTCAAAGCAATGTATCAATCCGATGGAAGCATCTATTCAGGTAGTAGCTGATTTTCTCTGTCACCTGTATGATGCCTATAGTCTTAAGCCTAATTCTATTGCTGGATACAAATCAGCATTAATGACTGTTATCCCTTGCTTGGCAAAGAGGGGACGTGATGAAGTAAGTGTTTTAAATATTCTTATTAAATCTCAGACCAAGAAATCCTCCACTGACACCGTCATGGAGTCTTTCTCTGGTTCTGCAGGTTTTGAGTGATAAACCTTTTGAACCACTTAGTGCTATATCTGTAAAATTATTGACACATAAAACTATATTTTTAGTTGCTGACCGTTATATAGTTACAGGTGAAGGCCTTAAGCTTCTACCAAGATTGAATTTCTTGGTTAAGAATCAGTCTTTAAAATATCCGGGTCAACCTATTGTTTTACCTGCCTTAACCAGATATGATCCTGGTGCTAAAGCATGGTGTCCTGTCCGTGCTTTAAATAAGTACAAGAGAAGAACTCAGGTTTGGCGGACGGACCCATGTTCCCTATGGTTGTCATATATTGAACCCCATGGTAGGGCGTCAAGAGACACTATTTCCAGATGGATAGTAGAATGTATTCAATTCTGTCATAAGACAGCCACTGAAATTCAAGTAGATAGAGCCAAGGCTCAGTGTCCGTGGTGTGGTAACTTCCACAGCATTATTTAATGGTGTTTCTATTGAAGACATTATGTCAGTATCCCAGTGGCACTGTGAATCAAGTTTTACTTCTAACCCGCTCGCCGTCTCAGTCCTCAGAAAATAAATAATGTAGAGGTATGTATTTGTAACGAGTATTCCTCCTCTGCTAGTTACAAATATCACATTTGTTGGTAGTGTATTCCTACTATTAGCTGATACAATTCTCTTCATCCGGTGGGGGAAGAGATGAGTGCCGCACCCAAGACATCAGAGGTCAGTATATGTGACCATTTTGCTTTTTTTGTCTTGGTGATGGTGTCATATTTTTTATTTTTAATATGGTGATGGTTAATGTCTCTTAATTGTGGTTCTTTCAGAGAGTTTTGATGAAAATGGAGCAATTCTTCTTTTTCCATGTCTAGTAATACTTTTCATCAAGTATTAGAGAATGTGCTAGTCATTTAGAGCAGCGTTTTTTCCTAGCCTTCCTCAGAAAGAGGGTGGGTGGGCGCATTTGCTTTATGATCAATCTCTCGTCATCGGTCGATTATCCGATGCAAAATTCTATTCCTGATTGTGTTTCAGGTACAATTTCAGATGTTTTTAAATCTCTTGAAAATTCAAAGAACTAGTCTCTTCGAGGGTGTGCTGGTGTGTTTTCAGGACCTTGCCTCCCTCCCACCAAATTGACTTTCAAATTCTGCTTTTATCAAGAGTGTTAGGGAGGTAAGTATGTTCTCATGATGTGAAATAAGAAAATTTACCAAATTTCTTTTTCACAAGTGAGATGACATACTTACCTCCCTAACATCATCCCAGCCTCTCCACCCCACAGAGGCCTGGTCCTTTGGTTATTTGAATAGTTGCTTCTATGTCAGCCAATATTTAGTAACGGAAGTACCAGTATGAGCATGCATAGAGGTGGGGTCTGACATGTGCATGACTGTGTACATTCCACCTGCCCAGTAGGGGCACCTAACTTTTTATAATTCCGAATATTATTGAATTTAGAGCCGATATACTAGTATATCAAGAGTGTCAGAGAGGTACACATGTAAGTATGTCATCTCACTCGTGAAAAAGAAATTTGGTAAATTTTCTTATTTCAAAGTATTATAATCCGTTCAACATGAGTACAAAGTGGGTGGGGATAAAATGTATCACTGGAGGAATTCAGTTTTAGCTATGCCCCATCCATCTCTAGTTAAGCTCCACCCACGCTTTGCCCGTGTTGGGATCAATCGATCCCTGCACTCTATGAATCTCAATTTCCAGAAAACTACCTGTAAGCTGTTAAACTATTTTGAAACTAATTTAACTGCGTACTGTTGCTGCAGCATCCAGTTAAATTAGTTTCAAAATATTCAACAGCATGTTTATTAAATAGTAGACATACAATTCATACAACAACGCTTAGTCTGTCATCAATATGCGTTCGTGATGAACATATCTACGTAATTCATGACTTAATTGATTATGAAGTGAGCCTAAACCTCATGTAGTTGATTATGACATCATATGAGTGATAAACTGCTTATCAGGCAAATTTTATGATCGCTTTTATTGGCCTACTAAGATTGTATTTAATTGTGTTTATCAAAAACATATACAAAATATAAACAAACATATATATATATATATATATAAATATAAATATATATTATATATATATGTATATATTGAACTACTGCCTAATTGTATATAAATATAAAAGTATATATTATTTAAACATATATATATGTGTCATTCTAATTAAATGTACATAGTCGATGTACATAATCTAACCATTCTAAGCTATTATTATGGATTACCTTTTAAAAAGTGCATAGTTTGCCATAAAGAGATTTCTGTCTGTATGACAAATATTGCTATTCGCTAACAGATTTAAAAAAGTTTTATATAAAGTGGCACAATTAAACCTATTTCAACATTATTGTCAGTTTATTTTTACACCCTTATATGTGTGTTATGCTACCTGCCATGAATGTCAATTTGAACCCTCATACTTTGGCCAGTGATGTTAGGCATAATCATTCTTCTGATAGCATACATGTGAACTGTACTGTTTACCAGGAACATTTTCACTATCACTTGGAGCCAACCAGCATAATATCGTTGTGACCCATGACATCTTGGATTATTCTAGTTTCAACCTCTCTTGATTTGGCTGAACAAGGGAGATGTGATATATCGCTTCTTTGGTTCTCTGTTTTCACTTCAAGAGTATACTTACCTCCCTAATACTCTTTGATATTGCTAAATATCGGCTTTCACTCAATAAACACATTAAAAAAGTTAGGTGCCCCTACTGGGCAGGTAGTCAGATGACAGTCTGGCGGATGCTAGCCCCACCACCGTGCATGTGCAGACTAGTACAGTTCACATGCTATTTTTGCTCAAATGTTTTCTGCCTTTTTTTAACTATTAATTCGTTAAAAAGAAGTGTTTTCACCTAAGGATTATGTCAGAGCACGCCAAATCTCCAGAGGAGGGCTCAGGACCTAACCATCAGGTGAACTCAACTACACGTTTGTCTAATTTAGCTTTTTAGTCTCGTTGTATTGTGTTTCCGGGACTCACGGTTAGACATGAAAAGCGCCTGGAAAACTGGTTTATTTCTATATGGCGCTATGAAATACTAATCTCTCTTTGTGTTTATGTGGTACTAATCTCTCTTTGTGTTTATGTCCACAGATATCTATCTATGATTGATCAGGACAGCACATTGTCAGAGGGTTTGTTTTTCTCTCCACCAAGGTTCCATTTCCTACTAACATTGTTAGGTTATCTAACCAAAAATTCTATGCCCAATGAGTTGGAGGCCTCGGATGAAGGTCTTCTCACTTTGCTCTCTTGGTCCACTTCCTTCCCCTTATAGGTGGAGAGAGTTAAGAGGTCATAGTGTTGGTGGAGTTTCCAGTGCATCAGATCGGATGGTTTGTCTCTGCTAAAGATTCAAGTATTCTAGTTATGATTGAGGCACTTCATTTATATTTGAAAATATTTATGAAATCTGCTGCCATTTTATCATTGTTTATCTGCTGTCTGTATAATCTGTATACACTATCCTTTCCAGTTAGGATGTTCTGGATATGAATACAATTCGTCCTTACACCTGTTTGTTTCAGATCGATTTAACTTCTTATTTTTGAAGTTATGATGTCATAATCAGCCTTACTATCATTTAAAAGTTTTGTCCAACGCTGTTTTATTATTAGCTTGGGGCTTTATGGCCCCTAGCCTCCTTGTTTATATTTGGTATTGAGTTTTCTAATTCAATAACTGAATTACTCATTGTCTTCGTCCTCTGGCTTGTTTCAGAGGTCTGGCTGTCCATCATGTGGAGGATTTATCAAGGATAGATTCGCCCCTCGCTTATGCTCCCTGTGCAGCCCATGTGGACCATTGCTTAAATGTGAGATCTGTAAAATGTGGGGGGGTGGGGGTGAGCTAATGTCTGAGTTTCTATCTTTTGCAGACCAAAGAGAAGGCTCTGGAGGAGGAGAGGAAAGTTAAGAAGGAGGGTTCTGGTAAGAAGGGTAAGAGGAAGGCCTTGTCCTCTAGGATATGGAGGCCTTCCGTATTGAGATGATGGAAGAGATGAAGAGGACAATTAAGGATTTGGCCCCAGAGTTGCTTCGTGGCATGCTTCCTGGGTCAAATCTTTCATTGTCCTCTTCATCTGCTCCGGAGCAGATAATCCCCGCCTCTGAATCGGTGCTTCGTTGGGACCTACCAGTTTTCGTCCATGATTCAGAGGTGGCCCTATTAGAGGGAAAAATCCACTATGAGGACACTGGCAGCAGGCTTGCCGCGCGGGTTATTCGTGTTCAGGTGTCACTGGTGCCTGCTTATCAGGCCAGGTTTATCCGCACCCTGCAGGGACCAGCTCCTCCTATGGTACCTTTCCTGGTCAGTCCGGGTTAGCATTCTTTGCTGACCTGGAGTCTAATCTTTCTGGCCAGGAAGAAGAGGATTATCTGCTGGGTTCTCCTTCTGGCGCAATGGACATTGACGTACGTGCACCCCTTGCGGGGAACACGGGCGACATTGTCCATGGGACTACTCACGCAGGAGTAGTGTTCATGGCGCAGAAGGTAGCCCAGGCTGGATCTGATGGCCAGTTTTTCTGCATACCTCGGCTTCCCGATGGTGTAGCTGGTGCTGGGCAGGGCCATGGTGTGGCAGATATTTCCCCACACAATACCACGGCGCCTGCTTCTGGTCAAGCCAGTCAGTTTGGCATGCCTGTTTTTTCAGGCCCGCATGCTTTCTCTGGCTTGCCAGGTGTATCGATTCCTCCAGTCATACATACACCTGCGATTGCTCAGGAGGATGACGAAGGCCCTCGTCTTGTAGAGCATTCGCAGGTGGCCACAGAGGAAGACTGGTCTGACGCATGTCAGTGGCTAATAAACGTCAGGCCAGGTCTTGCTGTGGATCAGTCAGCCAGTCAACGGGACCAGTGCCCGTGGCTGGCAGGTAAACAGACTGTTACTGCTATGCCATCTCTGCCGTTAGCTGATCATATTGTTGATATGTTCACTGCGGCAGAGACGTCCATTAGGGCGCATGGACGTCTAGCGAAGGCCCCTCGCGAGGTGGCAAAGCGATGCCGTATTGTAGCTGATCAATATCAGTTATAAGGTGTAGTGCCGAAGCCAAGCGCTGATGATCGCGCTGCGCTAGGCGAAGATACGCGGCCAGGTTCCCGGTCTGACACGGGAGCACTGTGCTCGAACGCATTGCGTTCGGTTAACACCGCGTTGCGCGGTGCGGAAGAGAGTTCGAGGGCGTCTCTCTCGGCGCTTTCGCACGTCTCACAGCTGTTACAGGGGTTAGTAACGGCATCCGCATTGCGCCAGCCTAGTCTGGTGACTGTTCAGAGAGCCATCCAAGATGGAATTAACTTGGCTTTGGACTGTTTAACCCGGTCTGTAACCAGGAGTGTCCGGGCGAGGCGCACGTTTGCTCTTGATAACTTGTGCCCGTCCCAGGATTTGTATAATAGGCTGCTGCGTACGCCTATGACAGGTCCTGGTCTTTTTGGGGGTGAGGGATGTAGGCACCTCCAGGAGACGGTTACCCTGGTTAATAACCAGAGGGCATTGCATGAGCAATTTGAAGTGCTCCGCAGAGAGCGCGTTCGCGCAGGTCCCCCTGCGTATCATCCCCTGCAGGGTTGAGGGCCAGGTCAGGGGCCAGCCACCAGCGCAGCGCCGGCCATGGCCGCGTGCTTCGGCCAGCAGCGCGGGGGGGTGCAGGCTCCTCCGGCGCAGCCATCCAGGCAGCTGGTCGTGGTAATCGTACCTGATGGGGCGATTACCACAGTAAGAGCTACTCCAGTGCATCTGCACCAAGGGACAGTGCCACTCTTGCTCTTCTTATTTCCACTTCTCTCCCTAGGTGGACCAGTGGGAGGCCGATTGGCTAACCACATGCAAGAGTGGGAACGGTTGACTCAGGACCATTTAGTCTTGCAATGGCTTTCAGTCGGGTATCATTCCGACTGGATAACAGGCCCGCCATCACGACTGTCTCTTGTGCCAGTCTGGACTCAAATTCCAAGAGATCCAGATCAGCGGTTGTGTATAGAGGAGGAAATAAATTCCATCATTCTCAAAGGAGCAATTCAACCGGCACAAAGTTGGCCGGGCTTCTATTCAACCGTGTTCCTAGTGACGAAACGCACTGGAGGGTGGAGACCAATTCTCAACCTCAAGCCATTGAACAAGTTCATAGACACACCAAGTTTCAAAATGGAGACTGAAATCGGTGTTGGCAGGGTTGGAGAAGGGGATGTGGACAGCTTCAATAGATTTGAAGGATACTTATTTCCACATTCCAATATCGAGGAGTTTCCGTCAGGGCAGACAGTGGGAATTCAGGGTGTTACCATTCAGAATTTCTACGGCTCCTCGGGTTTTCACCAGGGTGGTTCTTGCGATTACAGCATGCCTCCGCAGGAGAAGCATAGCAGTCCACACGTACATAGATGACTGGCTGTTAAAAGCACACAATCAGGAAAGTTTATCAGCGAATCTGGAGATAGTTTTGAAAACTCTCACAGACTTGGGCTGGATAATCAACTTATAAAAATCAGAGCTGACTCCATCCCAGAAGTTTGTTTACCTGGGTATGTTCTTCGATCTGGAGATAGGATATGTTTATCCTACTCAGGAGAGGGTACAAGTACTCATCTCAGTAATACAGTCAGTGTGTTACAGTCGTCATGTCTTGGCACGGGTTTACCTGAGAATGCTGGGGTTGATGGTTTCTCTGGAACCAGTCATTCCTCAGGCAGCCTTACGCAGGCCGCCAATCCAGTAATTTCTCATGACGCAATGGACCCAGAGTACAGGTTCACTGGACTCAAATGTGTCAGTGCTGGAGCCTTTAATTCACCACCTGCAATGGTGGTTGAAAACAGAGAATCTCCTGGCAGGGGTGATACTAACCCCTCCTCACCTTCAGTTAACGATGTATACAGATGCATCGATGGAGGGGTGGGGAGCTTGCCTGGAAGAATCCACGATATCATGGCTTTGGAATCTGGAACAGTCAAAAGAACATATAAATCTACTGGAATTATGAGCAGTAGTCCTGGGAAAAGAAAGTTCAGGGCAAGAGTGTTCTAATACGATCAGACAACTCAACAGTAGTGACTTACATAAACCGGCAGGGCGGAACGAAGTCGGCCAGTCTGTATGATGACATGGAAACTGCTTTGCTGGTGCCTGAATCACAGGATTTCCTTGAAAGCAGTTCATATTCCGGGAAGGTTAAATCTGCTAGCAGACTCATTGAGCCGAAGGATGAGTATTTTGCCTATGGAATGGCAACTAAATCAATTTAGGCGGATTGTCTGTTCAACCACTGGGGGAAACCCAACATAGATTTATTCGCAACGAAGAAGAATGCGAAGATGACAACATACATCTCTCCGATTCCAGATCCGAGCGCTATCACAACAGATGCGTTAGCTATCAGCTGGGTGGGAACGCATTCCCTCCAGCAATCCTGATTCCGAAAATTCTTCAGAAAATCAAACAGGAGGAATGCCAAGTGCTTCTGATGGCCCCAAATTGGCCACGCCGATCATGGTATACGGATCTGCTGGACCTTCTGGTCTGCAATCCGGTTCCTCTGCCTCTGATGGACAATATTATCTTCCAGGGCAAGACCCTTCACAACAATCCGTCAATGTTCCAATTGACTGCATGGATGTTGTCAAGGAATCTAAAATTAAGGAGGGCTTTTCTGAGCAAGCAGCCATGTTCATGGCAAAAGCCAGGAGGGAGTCAACCTCCAGAGCATATAATTATAAAATCAACAGATTTGCAGAATGGTGCTAAATAAGATGTATTAATCCAATGGATTCATCTATTCAGGTAGTAGCCGATTTCCTCTGTCACCTGTATGATGCCTATAGCCTCAAGCCTAACTCTATTGCTGGCTATAAGTCAGCTTTAATGACAGTTATCCCTTGCTTGGCTAATAGGGGAAGTGATGAAGTAAATACATTAAATACTTTAATCAAAGGCATGGACAATCTAAGACCAAGGAATCCCCAGTGATTCCGTCTTGGAGTTTATCACTAGTGTTTCAGGTACTAGCTGATAGGCCGTTTGAACCACTAAGTTCCATTTTTATGAAAATGTTGACACTTTTTTAAAACTGTATTTTTAATTGCTTCAGACCGTTTTGTGGTTACAGGGGAAGGCCTTAGGATTCTACCTAGGATAGCTTTCATGGCTAAAAACCAGTCTGAAATATCCAGGTCAACCTATATTTTTACCAACTTTGACTAGATATGATCATAATTCAAAAGCATGGTGTCCAGTCCGAGCATTAAACCGGTACAAACAACGTACTCAGGAATGGTGGACGGACCCTACAGCATTATGGTTGTCTTATATTGAAGCCCATGGCAGGGCGTCAAAGGACACCATTTCCAGGTGGATTGTAGAGTGTATTCAATTTTGCCATGAATCTGCCACAGGTAAACAAGTTGACATGGCCAAGGCTCACAGTGTCCGGGGCGTAGTGGCTTCCACTGCCCTGTTTAATGGGTTTCCTGTGGATGACATTATGTCAGTAGCTCAGTGGCACTGTGAGTCACGTTTTACCAACCATTATCTCCGTGACACCTCGAATCCTCTCGCCTTATCGATTTTGAAAAGCTAATCTAGGTGTACATATTTTGACGAGGTATCCTCATTTTTTAAATATATTTCACATTTAATCAATGGAAACATCCACTTTTTTGGTCTGCATCAGTCTCCACCAATGGGGAGATGATGACAGCAACCATCTGCCACAAGGTCAGTCTTGTGTATGTGTTATCCATGGTTAATTGTAATGTCACGTGACCCTTCGTTATTATGAATATGGTGATGGTACGTGTTGTTTGTGGTTCATTATTGAGAGTATACGAAAATGAAGCCTTTTCGTTTAATGATCTATAGTACATGGCACTTGTATGTAGAGAGCGTATGGGACATTGAGGTCATTCAGTCTTCCTCCCAAGAAGAGGGGGGTTATGCATATGACATATTGTCATCTCTCAGCCATCGCTTGTGTTAGCCGATGTTCAAATCTATTCCTGATTGTGTTTCCACACAATTTCAGAAGTTTTAGTGCCTTAAACACAGCAAAGCGCATAGGGAAGAGCTGGTCTTTTGACCTCGCTTCCCTCCCGCCGAGTTCCCTGTCGAATTCTGGCAATATCAAAGACTATTAGGAGGTAAGTATACTCTTGAAGTGAAATAAACGAAATCACAGATTTCTATTTTCACGAGAGTTGATACTTACCTCCCTAATACGGACCCGGCCTCTCCGCCCCACAGAGGCTCGGTCTTCAGGCTCTTGTAAAGTTGCATAGTGTCAGCCAATAAATTAGTCAGAGGAAGCACTAGTCTGCGCATGCACGGTGGTGGTGCTAGCATCCGCCAGACTGTCATCTGACTACCTGCTGAGTGTTTATTGAGTGAAAGCCGATATTTAGCAATATCAAAGAGTATTAGGGAGGTAAGTATCAACTCTCTCATGAAAAAACAAATCCGTGATTTCGTTTAATTTGTGTATTTATATTGAATGTTAGGTTACGGCATCCTGCAAAGTTTATAAAAATTAACTTAGTTGGTATCATCTTCAATCAATCAAATTAGATTTGTACCATTAACAGTATTTAGAATATTCAATCTGTAGTTTGGCCAATATGTTCTTATCAGCAATATTTATTGGGATTTTGAGAACCAGATTATATTACTTGCCAGAATTTCCACACATCAGATTCTATCAGAATTTATTTGTGCCATATTTTGTTATCAGTAAGTGAATTGATGCAAGGCAGTGTTGATATTTGCACAGAATACCTGGTTAATGCATAGAGCTACTATGTAGATTGTGTTATCATAGAGCTACTATGTGGACCATTACATGAAACTGTCAAAATAGCTGCCGTTTCAGCTCATCTGGTTCAAAGTTGCATGTGAACTGTAGCCGCAAAGCATAATTCAGCTGAATTAAATAACTGTTAGGAATCAGTTCCAAGTGAGCACCTTAGGCCTCTTGTTAAAGTGATGCAATCAATGATCATATTACCTCAGATACAATAGTACTGGACTTCTCAACTACTATTTATTAGCCCAGTGAACCATTTCCATGGCAACCATCAGTCTGTCATTGTGTCTGTCATCTGTTCATCATGTTTTTTGATTTCTAACCTGGTGGGCTCAGAAACAGTGACACCATGGAGCTGATGCGCATACACACATCAAGGGATCACACACACACACACACACACACACACACACACACACACACACACACACACACACACACACACACACACACACACACACACACACACACACAGTATGGTGTATAGTTATAGTATCAAATGTATTTTACTAAATGAATGATGAATTTTCTTGAACCTGAAATTGTAGTGCCACATCGGTCTGGTAACCACTGTTAGGTCCGGGTATCCTTCCAAGGTTCAGTGTGGCGCAAGGTTGCTGATTCAATGGCTCCTTTGGGATCTATAAAATAAGATTAAACACAATATTTGATAGTCGCCCAGCAGATTGCTTTTCCGCAGAAGCACACTTGTGCCAGCTGCAAAAGTTCCACCTGTTGCTCAGATGCGAGGTCCCCTCCATGACATCAACATCATTCATGTGAAGGCATCTCCACATCCTCCATCGAACCCCGAGATATTCTTTTCACTAGACGAGGAGCATGAGTCATAGTCGCTCATGTACAAGAAGTTTAACCGTGCTCGGGGTATGACACTGAAGATTGTCACCTTCCCAGGAATGAAGAGTATCTACTGTCAGTTGAGCTTGAGGGTAGTCAACCACAGCACAGCTGTAGAGCGACACATTTCACTTCAAGAGTATACTTACCATCACAAATACTATCATATATGCTAATATATGTGCCTGGCTCAATTCAACACAGAATTAAAATTAAATCCACCCCTAATAGGCAGCTAGCCTAGCTGGTAAACTGGCAAACCGAGCCGTGCATCTGTGGCGCATGCACCAGTAGAGACAATGCTTATGAATTGGCTATCAATTTGGCGTGTTCTGCTAGAGTTAACTATAATACGGAAAAATTAGTTACCTCTCCGGGATGTAGAGTTAACTAATTTTGAAATGTTTTCAAGGTTTTATTCATAGGACGGAGTGATAAAGCTAGGTTTTACCTCTTAAAAATAGATTCACTAGCCTCAACGAGCAATGCGGTGGAGGACAGCATTACGCACCAGATGTATTCTAATATTGTTAAGTGCATTGTGTCACCTATATCCGGGATCATAAAATCTCGGTCAAAGGTCATATTTTGTACTGTTGTATGGCTTAATTTCACTACTTGATTGAAGTAATGTGTTCCTGTGAATGTTGTAAGACGGAAATCCAACTTGTAGTAACTGCTGGGTCATAGGTCCATTCCCAATAGTTAATTATGGGAGATGTACCAGTAGTATTGGTCTGTAAAAGAAACCTTTACATCTCTCCACCCTTGAAGTCCTAAATAAAGTTTGCATTTCACACCAGCGCTTTTCTCACACACGCACCCTGAGTACACTAGCCTTGCCATTATACATTGCTATTAGGTAGCGAGACTGCAGGAGGGCTTATCGAAATAGTTACTTTTAACAGTCTTTTGCTTGCCAAGCCTTTGTCTTGCTCCTCAATCTGGGTGACGTATTGGTTTTAGCTCACCTGGCCAGAATGGCCAAGTGAGCTTATGCCATGCCGACCGTCCATCTGGCATCCGTCAACTTTTGCTTAAAACGCTACTCATTAACCGCTTGATGGATTTCAAATTAATTTTGCCTTGAATGATCCTAGGGGGGGTATGCTTTAGAAGTTGTATACAGAATTTTGATTGGTCAATTTTTTGGGCACCCATCCTGAAATTTCTGGAAAATGGGGGAACATCATTTAAAATGCTACTCATTAACTGCATGGACAATTTCAACCAGACTTAGCTGGGCGTATCGAACGCTGGTATGGGTCAGAACTTGTATACAGAATTTTAATTGGTCAGTTTTTCCGGCGACCATCTTGGATTTTCTGAAATTTTCTGGACATCACTTAAAAGACGCCTACTCGATAACCACTGGGCCGATTTCAATCAAACTCAGATGGAAAAACCATAGCTTAGTATGCTTCAGAACTTCTTCTTTGTGATCGCTGGTATCACACTTGGAGAGCCGTTCTCAAGATGAAATCTGTGGCTTTCTGCAGTTCTTCCACAGGCCCATACAGCTTTTCAAGAAAAGAGGTTGACAAAGGCCAGATCTCTTCTCTCAGCAGCTGATACGTACTGCAACATTGAAGTATGTGCTCTGTGGTCTGTTCTGCTTCTCCACAAGGACAAGCAGGCGATGTCGTAAGGTGGAACCGCCTGTACATGTGTTGGTTTAGTCTGTTATATCCAGTTCTGAGATGAAAAATGGTCACTTGCTCTGGCCTCGAGAGATGATGGTAGGCATCTTCTGATTGAGGTGTTCTATAGAGTGACTTGATGATAGTTTTCATCTCTGTATGTGTAACCATGTTTTCTGTCTGATTCTCTTCTGCACCCACCTTTGCCATCTTGTCTGCTTCCTCATTTCCTTGGACTCCACAGTGTGAGGGGATCCACTGCAATGCTATCTGAAAGCATTTGATGGTTTGTAGTGCTTCTTTAAGTTGTGGCAGCTTACCTTTGGTGATAGCCTCAAGGACGAAGCGGGCATCAGATAAAAAGACAATCTGTGCAATATGGTCTGCTGTTCTGCTGATGGTATTAGCTACATGTACCAGTGCTTCGACTTCAGCTCTGTAGTTTGTGCAGTGTTTGCCTGTCGGTATTGCAGTTGACTCATGTTGTCCGTTTGGATACTGTATGTGCAGTCCAGCACCTCCGCTCCTAATTGCATCTTTGGCTGATCCATCTGTGTAGATCCTTATCCATGTCTCCTGAGGGTACATTTCTTCCAGCATGGCTAGGGTCAGGGCCTTCTTGCTCACATCACTGTGTTCATCTTTGGTAGTGAGATGAGGTACTGTGGTGTGAATAGCTATGCTCTCTAGTTTGTTTTCCCAGGGTTGAGGATCAAGGGTGTGGTTTGGGTCTTCTATTTGTGCTGGCAACATTTCTTGGTGTTTCCTTTGAAGGGCTTTCGTCTCTTTCACAAAATTGATCTTTTAAGTCTTCCTGATGACAGCTGTGCTTGCCTGATCTTCATCGGTTGGTTGTTGAATGATTTGAACTTTGCAGCTTGGATCAGTGCTTTGCATTCCCTTCCTTTACTAAGTGGGGGGATGCCTGCTGTCTGCTCCATTTTTTCTATTGGTATTGATCGCATTCCACCAGTGATGATGCGCAGTGCCTGGTTTTGTACTCTGTCGAGGTTCTGTTGATGAGATTTAGCTGCTGTCATCCATGAGCTGGATCCATACTCAAGGTGTGGTCGTACAGCACCTAGGTAGATGGTCTTGAGGATCCTTTCATTGGCACCCCACTTTGTTCCTGCCAGCTTCCTCATGATGTTTAGCTTTCTTCTGGCCTTTGCTCTGCATTGTGGATGTGCTCCTTCCATGTTAATCTTCTGTCATAGGTGACTCCCAGGTATGTCTGCTGGTCCTCGTACTCGAGTGGAGTACTGCCCAGTGTCAGATTGCCAACCTTGGTTTTGGTGGACAGTGAGAATAGCATGGCTGATGATTTCTCTTTGTTGATGGTAATACACCAGCGATTGGCCCAAGCTGTAATTCTGTACGTGGCAGTCGTTGTGTACTCCTCGGTGCACCAGAGTACAAGATCATCTGCATAGAGGGCTGCTTGGATCCCATTGGGCAGCTCTACTACAGTGTCATTAATGAAGAGTATGAACAGAGTTGGTGATAATACTCCGCCTTGTGGTACCCCTTGTCTCAGCAATACATTCTGTCCAGATTGTCCATCCACCAGCACCCTAGCTCTGCGATTGTGTAGGTATGACTTGGTCCATCGGAACATGTTGCCACCGATGCCTGTGCGCCGGAGCTTCAATAGGAGGCCATCCTTCCACACCTTGTCAAATGCCTTCTGCAGATCGATAAAGGCAGCTAGCATCACTTTCTTGGCTTGAAAAGTGTCCTCTATGACCTGTGCAAGATG
Organism: Chaetoderma sp. LZ-2023a; assembly: GCA_034401795.1. Classification (NCBI taxonomy): domain Eukaryota; kingdom Metazoa; phylum Mollusca; class Caudofoveata; order Chaetodermatida; family Chaetodermatidae; genus Chaetoderma; species Chaetoderma sp. LZ-2023a. The sequence continues at coordinate 70,913,768 of CM067370.1, forward strand.
TGTTGTTTGATCTTCTGTGCTCCTGTATCTTCTGAAGCCAGCCTGCTCTGAAACTATAATGTTCTCCGACTCCCGGTACCACTGCAGCCGCTGGTTGACGATGCGCTCCATGGTCTTGCATATGCAGCTTGTAAGACTGATAGGACGGTAGCTCAGCACTTTCGTCTTGTTCTTCCCTTTTTTCAGAATAGGAGTCATTCTGGCTTCCTTCCAGCACTGAGGAACCTCTCCATTGGTCCAACTGAGATTAAAGATGTCTAGCAACTTGCGGAGAGATACATTACCAAGATTTCTTCTTCAATTGGCGGATAGACTTCTTCAGTTCTGCTAAACTAATGTTTCATTGCACTGTGAGTGTTGGTGTCTGTTCTTTCCTTTTGCTCTTTTCTAACCTCTTTGATGCATTCGTGGTATAGAAATGTTGCTTTCTTTTGCATATGCCTTCGCAAAGGCATCTGCAGCCATCTTTCCTTACAGTGTTTGTCCATCTTCTTCAAGAGTAATCTTCTCTCCCCCGACACCCTCATCATTCAGTGCTTTAGTCAGTCTCCATAGCTTTGTGGTGTCTCTCTAAATTAAACCCTGTCGTCTTTCCCTCCAGCTTCTTCTTTTGGCCTCCAGCTTGGTCTTTAGATACCTGGCTTTAGTTTGTTGTAGTGTGAAGTGGTTTCATGACAGGGATTACCCTCTGCATCTTCTCTGGCCTTGTCTAGTTTATCATGTGCTGCTTGCAGTTCTGTTGTCCAGTAGGGACGGTAGTTTTTCCTGAACCCTCGAGGAATTGCTTCGTTGGCAGCCTTGAGGATACTTGAATTAAATTCCTTGACCGCATTGTTGATGTTCCTCCCTTCTACTGCTATATTTTGGGTACGCTCATTGGAACGAATGCCAAACAGACTCCAATTTGCCTTTTTGTAGTTCCACCTTGGATGTTTGAGGTGAACTTGTCGAAATTCTTCCAGAAAGTGAGAGGAGGACTGGGCGGTGGTCGCTTCCTCCTAACTGCGATCCGACCACTCTACTGAGGTTTCTGTGAATGTCTTCTGTACAAAATGCCAAGTCCGGCGTTGTTGTCGAGTGCCACCGGCGCGAGTAGAAGGTAGGCTGATCTGTGGGATCATTGACAAGTAAAAGGTGCTTTTCATCTTGCCATGCTTCAATGTCTTCTCGTTTATCGAGTGTTCTGTATCCCCAGCTCTGAGACTGGCTATTAAAGTCTCCCGCAATGAGGAAGTGGCAGTCCGGGACCTGGATTGTGTCAAGTGACAGATTCTTGTCGTTAGGGCAGTAATAATTGACGATGTCAATCACAGAGTTGCTGGTTGCTACCTTGATCTTGATATATTCTGCCTCTTCCATAAAGGTTTTGATCTGGCTGGCGTTCACGCTGTTTCAGACCAAGGTGATCACCCCGCCTTTCTTTCTTCCTCTTCGATCACACCGGAAAATCTGGTAACCTCTGATCTTAAATGGTTTTCCTTCTTGCAGGTGTGTCTCTTGGATGCAGCAGATATCAATGTTGTTTTCGTACAGGAACTGTTCGAGCTCTGATTTCTTGTTGGTAACCCCTTCTGCGTTCCAGTGCATGATGTTGATACTGGGGTACTCTGGGTTTGGTCTTCTCTTTCGGTTGACCAGTAGCTCTCCATCCTCGTCCCCTGGCTCCACAAGATGAGTTGATGGGACCTCCAGTAGCTGAGGGTGGACTCCTTCAAGGTGTGGAGCCCGGCGCTGCACCTGCCTGGCGGATCCTCACAGGGCGAGCACAATTTCGGTTGATTTGATCTCCAAGTGTCATTCATTTGCGTTGTGCATAATGCTCTGGTTAGCCCCTCCAAATGTCTGAATTGACACCCGGTGGGTTACACCCCTGCGCCACGTTGAGGCCGAGCATATAGTCTTAAACAGGGGCTTCAGAACTTGTATACAGAATTTTAATTGGTCCATTTTTTCGGTGGGTCTCTTGAAATTTCTGGGAAATGCCGGAAAATCATTAAACACAACTCATTAACTGCTTGGGCAATTTCAACCAGACTTAGCTGGGAGTATAGTACGCTGGTATGGTTCAGAACTTGTATACAGAATTTTGATTGGTCCATTCTTAGCTCACCTGGAAAGAATGGCCAAGTGAGCTTATGCCATGGTGACCATCTGTTGTCCATCTATCATCCGGCATCCGTCAACTTTTGCTTAGAAATGCTACTACTCCGCTTGGCGGATTTCAACCTAATTTGGCTGGAAGGACCCTATGGGGGTAGCCTTCAGCACTTGTATACAGAATTTTGAATGGTCAATTTGTTTGGCGGCCATCTTGAATTTTCCTAAAAATTGCTGGAAATTGTTCAAAACGCTACTCATTAACTGCTTGGGCAATTTCAAACAGACTTAGCTAGGAGGATAGTAGGTTGGTATGTTTCAGACCTTGTATACAGAATTGTGTTGGTCAAATTTTTCAACGGCCATCTTGGATTTTATGAAAATTTAGGGAAATCACTTAAAAGCCTACTCCTCGATAACCCCTGGGCCGATTTCAAACTTGGATGGAAGAGTCCTAGCGTAGAATTCTTCAGAACTTATATACAGAATTTTGATAGATCCATTTTTCCAGTGGCCATCTTGAATTTTTTTTTAAAAGGCGGGAAATTGTTTAAAACGCTACTCATTAACTGCTTTAGCAATTTCAGCAAGACTTGCCTGGAAGGATACTAGGCTGGTAGGTTTCAGAACATGTCTACAGAACTTTGATTGGTAAATTTTTCCGGTGGCCATTTTGGATTTTCTGAAAAATGCCGGGAAATTGTTTAAAACAATACTCCTCATTAATTGCTTGTGCAATTTCAACCAGACTTGGCTGGAAGGATACTAAGCTGGTCGATTTCAGATCTTGTATACAGAATTTTGATTGTTCCATTTTTCTGGTGGCCATCTTGGATTTTCTGAAATTTTTGAGAAATCAGTTAAAAGGCTACTACTCATTAACCGCTTGAACGAGTTCATGCAGACTCTGCTGGACCCTAAAGTCATATGCTTCAGAGCGTGTATACAGAATTTTGTCTTGTCAATTTGTCCGGTGGCCATCTTGAATTTTCCAAAAAATGGCTGAAAATCGTCTACTCAGTAACTACTTGGGCGATTTCAACCAGACTGGCTGGAACGAGCCTAGGGCGGTTGGTTTTAGAACTTGCATACAGAATTTTGATTGGTCAATTTTTCCGGCAGCCATTTTGCATTTTCTGAATATTGTGGGAAATCAGTTAAAAGTCTATGCCTCATTAACCGCTTGGCCGATTTCAACCAAACTCAGCTGGAAGACCCCTAGGCCGGTACGCTTCAGAGCTTGTATATAGAATTTTGATGGCTTGATTTTGATGGTGGCCATCTTTGATTTTCTGAAAGATTGGGAATTCATGTAAAATACTACTCATTAATCGCTTGGGCAATTTCAACCAAATTTGGATGAAGGATCCTATTGTTGTAGCATCTAGAAATTCTCTTCAGAATTTTGATAAATTTTGGCAGCAATCGCTGATTTTCTGAACGTTTTCCAGAACCATTTAAAAACGGTACTCCTTCAATCAATAGTCCGATTTCAACAAAACTTGGGTGGAACGATCCTATGATGGTAGGCTTCAACATATTAATCGAGAATCTTAATTGGTCAGTTTTTTAGTGCCCATCTTGGATTTTCCAACAATCATCCATCATGTGTATTTAAATGCCAATGGTCCAGGTGCGCGCCAGAGGCCCTTAGGCTTCATGTTTTGGTGGCCATCTTGAAATTTCCGAAAGATGGGGTGAAATCGTTTAAAACGTTACAATTTCAATTTCAACCAGACAGCTGGAAATACGCACACTGGTATGGTTCAGATCTTGTATACAGAATTTTAATTGGTCAATTCTTCCGGCGACAATCTTGGATTTTCTGAAATTTTCTGGACATCACTTAAATGCATACTGTTCGATAACTACTGGCCCAATTTCAATCAAACTCGGATGGAAGAAATCTAGCTTAGTATGTTTCACAACATGTATACATAATTTTGATTGGTCCATTTTTTCGGTGGCCATCTTGAAATTAAAAAAAAGATGCCGGAAAATCATTAAAATGCTACTACTCATTAACTGCTTGGGCAATTTCAACCAGACTTAGTTGGTAGTATAGTACACTGGTATGGTTCAGAACTTGTATACAGAATTTTGATTGGTCCATTTTTAGCTCACCTTTCCTCAGGCCGTGTTTCCTCCCTTGGATAACTAGGCACTCTTTATTGAGTAGGGTGAATAGGAAGTGTTGCTCAGTTATAGCCATCCTATAGAGCTGAAGATCACGAACGTGGATTCCTGTAGGCCAGGTGGCCTACAAGTGGTTCCTGGTGGCACCTACGGGAAGCCATTTCCATGGAGTTACCCAGGGAGGGATAACATTCACAGCTCAGCGGCTTGACCTAGTAGACATGGCTTGCCGGGCATACAGAATCACTCGTTTAAATGATTTTGTATGGTCAGTATGTTGGCCACCCCACATGGTTTCACAGCTCCGGCGCTTGGATCAGCCATGACTCAAGCCATGCCAGCCCTCGCTGGTCCATATGGCTTGCCTGGCTGTTACAGTGTCTTCCACATGTATACTAGAATGCTGACTTCTTCAGAAACCAGTGTCCCATGACTGTGGCTTCAGGGAAAGCCAATGGCTACTGCCATGCCAAGTCTGCCTTACGCTGAACATGGCCATGTACAGCCAGGCAAAGGAAGCTTTCAAAGCTCATGTTAAACTCGTGAAGGTCCCCTGCGAAGTTTCTCAGCGGTGTCTTATTTCGTCTGAGCAATTCACAAAAATATGGCATGGTCCCAAAGCCAGGTGCGGATGATCGCACGACTACGTGAGAAGACACGGCCTGGTTCCCAACATCGCATTCCGGGACTCGGAGGAAATTGGGAGACGTGCAATTTAAGCTCTTTCACATGTTTCAAATTTGCTGCAAGGGGTGGTTGCAGTCTCTGCATCCGGGCAAAACTCACCAATGACAGTCCAAAGAGTGATACAAGACAGTATCAATTTCTTTTTGGCCTATCTGACAAGAAGCATCACCAGGATGTTCAGGATGAGTGACCAGTTTGCTGTTGACAAATTGTGCCCATCCCAGTAGCTCGCCTATAGGCTCATGCGTGCACCTATGGTGGGCCCTGGTCTGTTCGAGGGCTAAGGATGCAAGCAGCTGACTGAGACTGTCATCCTGGTGAACAACCAGAGGGTGCTGCGAGACCAATTTGCAGTGCTCCGCAGTGAACGTGTATGTGCAGCTCCCCTTGCTCCTCGAGTTCTGCACCCATGAGGAGGTCGTCATGTCAGAGGCCAACCTCCAGCACAGGGTAGGCCACAGCCACGCCCATGTATGCTAACAGTAAGGGGGTGGGGAAGCAGGCTCAACACCCATAGCCTGTAAGGCAGCCCACCCCGCGAGGTGGGCGTGTCGCTAGCAAGTGATGGCATAGATTTGGCTGTGGAAATTGTACCTGAGGGACTGGTTTCTGCAAGGACCACAGTGCCATCAAGAGCAGCTCTGGAGTTAGCGCCGCTCTTGAATTTTTATGTTCCTCCTCGGCCCCTAGATGGGCCTGTAGGAGGCTGTCTGACTAACCACATCCAAGAATGGAGGTGGTAGGTGCAGGACCACTTAGTATTGCAGTGGCTTTCAGCCGAGTACCATCCCAACTGGATAGGAAATCAGCCGCCCCTGATGCTATGTCCAGTTCCTATCATATTCCAAGCGATTCAGATCAGCGGTTGTGTATAGAGGAGGCAATACAATCCCTCATACTGAAACAGACAATTTACCCTGCCCAGACAAATCTGGGATTTTATTCAACTGTGTTCCTGGTGTCAAAGAACACTGGTGAGTGGAGACCAATTCTCAAGCTAAAGCCACTCAAAAAGCTTTATTCTCACAATGAGTTTCAAAATGGAAACGGTAAAGACAGTGTTGGCAGGATTGAGAAAGAGAATGAGGACAGCATCCAAAGATCTAAAGGATGCATATTTTCACATTCCCATAACGAGAATCTTTCGATGGTACCTGAGATGTGCATTCCAGGGTCGCGAATGAGAATTCAATGTTCGACTATTTGGAATTCCCCTGGCTCCTCGGAACGTCACCAGGGTGGTCCTTGCTATCACAACATACCTCCGCAGGAGAAACATAGCTGTTCACACATATATAGACGACTGGCTGGTAAAACGCACACAAAACAGAGTTTATTAGCCAATCTTCAGGCAGTTGTCAAAATTTTTACAGACAGGCTTGATAATAAATTACTAGATATCAGATCTGGTTCCATCCCAGAAGTGTGTTTACCTGGGCATGTTCTTCGATCTCGAGACTTCAGTAATTCAGCAAGTGTGTAACAATCAATATGTCCTGGCACACGCCTACTTGAGAATACTGGAGTTTGCAATTTCTGTAGAACCAGTCATACCACAGGCCTTAAGCAGGTGACCTATCCAATTGTTTCACATGACACAGTGGCCCCAGAGTACAGGCTTACTGTACTCAAACATGTCAGTGTTGGAACCTCTTACTCACCACCTTCAATGGGAGATGAAGAGAAAATCTGGCATGGTGATGTCTCCTCCCAACCCTCAATTTATGGTGTATACTGATGCATCGATGGAGGGATGGGGAGCTTGCCTGGTAGAATCTAAAATATCAAGGCATTGGAACCTGGAACAGGCAACAGAACACATCAATCTCCTAGAGATGAGATCAGTAATCTGAGCACTGGAAAATTTCTTCAAGAAAATCCAGGGAAAGATCGTTCTTGCTCGTTCTGACACGTCATCAGTAGTGACTTATATCAACCACCAGGGCAGAACGAAGTCGCCCACTGTGCATGGAAACTGCTTTGGTTGTGCCTAGATCATGGGATTACCCTGAAAGCAGTTCATATTCCGGGAAGGCTAATTCTCCTAGCGGACTCCTTGAATTGCTGGATGAGTATACTGCCAACGGAATGGCACCTAAATTAATGTGTGACAGATCGTCTGTTCAACCATTGGAGCAAGGCCAATATAGATCTATTCACAATGAAGAAGAATGTGAAAATGACGACACGTTTCCAGATCTAAGCGCTATAGAAACAGGTGCTCTAGATATAAGCTGTGAGGGAATGTATGCATACGCAAATTCACCAGCAATCCTGATTACAAAAATTCTTTAGAAAATCAGACAGGTGGAATGCCAAGTGTTTCTGATCACCCCGAATTGGCCAAGCCGATCATGGTATAATGATCTGCTGGACCTTCTGGTCTGCAACCTTGTTCCTCAGCCTCTGATAGGCAACATAATCTTCCAGGGCAAGACTACACACAAATCTGTCAATGTTCCAGACGTCAAGAAATCTGCAATTAAGCAGGGCTTTTCTGAGCAAGCAGCCAATTTCATGGCCACTGTCAGAAGGGGATCATCCTCCAGAGCATATAATTATTAGATCAACAGATTTTCAGAATGGTGCTCAACATAATGCATAAATCCAGTGGAAGCATCTATTCAGGTAGTAGCTAATTTCCTGTTACCTTACTTGATAAAAATAACCTTATAGTTGAATACAAGTCAGCCATAATGACCCGTATTCCTCGCTTAGCTAATAGGGGAAGTCAAGAGTTATCTTGCTTAAATATCTTAATTAAAGGCATGGGTAAGCGAGGAATCCTCCAACGATTCCATCTTGGAGTGTATCTCTTGTATTACAAGTATTAGCTGATAAACTCTGAACCTCTAAGTGCTATTTCTATGAAATTGTTAGCTCACCTGGCCTGAAGGCCAAAGTGAGCGTATGCCGTGGCGGCCGACCATCGTATGTCTGTCTGTCATCTGTCCATCTTTCTTTAAAAGCTCACTCATTAACAGTTTGAACGATTTTAATCAAACCTTGGTGGGAGGATCCTAGTGTGATAGGTTTCAGAACTGGTATACAGAATTTTGATTTGGTAAATTTTTTCGGCAGCCATCTTGGATTTTTTAGAAAATTGGAAATCAGTTAAAGGCCTACTGATTAACCACTTGGCTGACTTCACTCAAACTCTGGTAAGGACCCTAGAGTAGTATATTTCAGAACTCGTGTACAGAATTTTGAATGGACAATTTTTTCGGTGGCCATCTTCAATTTTCCGAAAAATGACGGGAAATCGTGTAAAACCCTACTCCTCATTAACCTCGTGGGCAATTTCTACCAGACTTGGCTGGGAGGGTAGTACGCTTGTATATTTCAGAACTTGTATACATACTTTTTATTGGTCAATTTTTCCCACGGCCATCTTCAGTTTTCTGAAAATCAGTTAAAAGCCTACTTCTCAGTAGCCACTTGGCTGATTTCAAGTAAACTCGGTTGGAAGGACCCTACAATAGTATGCTTAGGAAAATATATACACAATCTTTTTGGCGTCTTGAATTTTCTGAAAAATGGCGGGAAATCATTTAAAACGCTACTCCTCATTAACTACTTGGGTAATTTCAACCAGACTTGGCTGTAAGGATACTAGGCTAGTAGGTTTCAGAACATGTATATAGAATTGTGATTGGCCATTTTCTTTATGGCCATCTTGGATTTTCTGAAAATTTCTGAAAATCAGCTAGAACACTACTCATTAACCACTTGCCTGATTTCAAGCCAACTTGGTCGGAAGGACCCTAGAGTGTATGCTTGAATTTTGATTGATCAATTTTTGGGCTGATCATGAGTTTTCTGAAAAATTGTGGGAAATTGTTTTAAATGTTGCCCCCTATTAACTGCTTCGGCAATTTCAACCAGACTTGGCTGGACTGATATTATGCTGGTGGGTTTCCAAACGTATGTACAGAATTTTGATAGGTAAATGTTGTTGGCAGCCATTGATTTTCTGAAGATTTCTAGAAATCAGTTGAAAGCCTACTCCTCATTAACCATGTGCTGATTTCAAGCAAACTCGGGTGAACGGACACTAGCGTGGTATGCTTCACAACCTGTATATAGAATTTTGATTGATCAATTCTTCTGGCGGCATCTTGAATTTTCTGAAAACTGTTTTAAGAGGCTACTCCTCATTAACCGGTTGCTGGAAGCATGCTAGGTTGGTAGGGTTCAGAACTTCTATACAGAATATTCATTGGTCAATTTTTTCGGCAGCCATTTTTTAGGTTCTGAAAAATGGTGGGAAGTTCTTTAAAATGCTACTCCTTATTAATTGCTTGGGCAATTTCATCCAGGCTTGGCTGGAAGAATACTAGGGTGGTAGATTTCAGAATTTGTATGCAGAATTCTGATTGGTCACTTTCTGGTGGCTATCTTAGATTTTGCGAAATTTTCTAGAAATCAGTTAAAAGCCACCTCATCATTAAACCACTTGGCCAATTTCAAGTAAACTGCTAGATATACCCTAGAGTGGTATGCTTCAGAATTTCTGTACAAAATTTAGGCCATCTTTGATTTTCCGCAAAAGGGGGTGGGGTGGGTGGGCAATCTGTGGTTGGGGGTGGCGGGATAATTGTTTTAAATGCTGCGCCTCATTAACCACTTGTATTTTTTGCCTGGATGGCACTTGAGGTTGAATCTGAGTGTGTGGTCAGCGTCCATCATTAATTTCTCACTAAGTATTGCTTGTACTGAATTCCAATTTTGTATTTTATGTCTTGTTACTGCTGAATTCAAAGCATTATGTCTTCAAATGCTAATAGTTCAAACGCTAATAGTCCAGGTGAGCGTTACGGCCATTTGGGCCTCTTGTTGACACTTAAAACTGTTTTTCTTATCGCTGTAACCTCAGCAAGACGAAGTGAAATTCATCCTTTGTCAGCTTAACATAGTCGCTTTGTGGTGACAGGGGAAGGCTTTAAGCTTCTACCTAAGCTTAATTGTATGGCTAAAACAGTTTTAAATACCATGGGCAGCCCATAATATTGGCCGCTTTAACGAGATTTGATCCAAACTCAAAAGTCTGGTGTCCAGTCCCAGCATTAATCCATTACAAAGAACGTACAGAGGAATAGCAATTGGGCCCCAGCTCTCTGGTTATCCTATATCTGTAACCGGTAGGCCAGTGGATTTGACCAAGGCTCACAGTGTCCATGGCATAGTGGCTTCCACGGCTCTATTCAACAGAGTTTCCGTTGATGACATTATGACTGTAGCCCATTGGCACTGTGAGTTGAGTTTTACCAACCATTATTTACATGACATGATTAACACTCTTGCTTTGGCTTTTGATTTTGATAAAATGAAACATAATTGTAAATATTGTAAATAAAATGCGATTGATCACATGTGTTACACCTGAGATCAAGGAGTCATCCGAGATGTCTGCAACCACAAAATAAAAGGTTAGTTCTACAGTGTTGTGTTTGTGTTTTTGTCACGTACCTTTTTTCTTCTTTGAGTGGAATTTCCTCCCTTGATGGAAGCACCCTTGTCAGACAGGGTAAGTTGATTTCTTGATAAATCGTTACTTTTTGCCGAATCCGCTTATCCATTGTTTGTAGGCAATTCCTATGCTACCTTTAGATTTTGTTGGTTTATTTTGCTGTTGGATCTTATTTCCCGTCATGTCATCCGTCTTCTGCTTACTTATCTCGTTAAGAATTAACAGCCGCTGCGTGTATAGTGAATAAATCATTCTCTGCCAATCTTCTAAACCATACCCCTTACCGGTTCTTCATGTACACATAGGAGGAGATTTTCATGAGTTACATCAAGCAGTATTTGCATCGCGCTGTCTATATCTTCCAGTAGGTCATCTGACTCATATTTTCTTAGTAGCTCTTCTAGTCTAGCCATGTGAGGGTTGCAAACTTCATTCAATCTCTCGCACTTTAACAGAAAGTGCTCATTGTTCTCAGCCTCTACATTGCAGTCTGCACACTGGCGATGTTCTGCCAAATCTTGCCTCGTGAGTTTGGAGACGTACGACTCCGCACATTGCCTTTACCTTCACGCTAGCCTTCCCTGTTTCCCTGGTTAAATCTAGTGATCTCGTCCACACATATGCGACATGCTCATTATCTAACGTTCCTCGGGACCTGTATCAAAGGGTGCTAAATTGACGCTCTCTCATCTCTCCAGTGTGCATGATCTGCCCTTCTCACTGTCCTTTTTCCACTCTGGTCTTGTTGGTAGAATATTAAGCAGTTCTTGTGCTATTGGTAGGCTGTATTTGTCTAGGATTCTGTTTATGTAAACAAACCAGCTGGCTGACTGCAGATATGATGGCAAGCTGACAGAAGGCCACTTGATACGCTAGGCTATCTTGATCTTGTAAGCAGTTTCGGAGTAGAGCCAGAACCCTTTTATCTATTTCTGCCTCAACTGGGAACAATAAGACTTAGCACTGATATACTGGCTGTCGAATCTGGGAGATATTGGAACCGCTGCATCTGCCTCTTTTGAAATAACTCTAACTTGTAGATGTTCTTGTTATCCAGTTTAAAGATCCCCGATCCATACAACAGTCTTTGGTTAATGTAGATCTTTCACAGAAATTGAATAGCGGGTGCGTTAAGCCCATTCCTATGGCAACCAGCGCCCATAAGTTGGTAGAGGCCTGCAGTTGCAGACTTGACCAAACCCGCTACCCTGTTGTTGTTTATATTTGAGGCAGGACCTTGGGTGTAACCGAGGTGTACTTTCTTATCTGCCGTCTTGACTGAGTTTATTTTCAATATAATATCTTGGCAGAGCCCACCTTTGGGGTTGTCATACATTAATGCTGCCGACTTATTTCTGTTGATTTTAATTCAGTCCTTATTGAACCTGTTCTCTGCAATTTTAGTCACTGCATATTCCGAGCTCCCATTTACTGGTATTAATAAGGCTTATCATATGGTACTGTAGGTGCTGAGCAATCCACTGTTCCAACATATGTGCCAAGACCGCTGTCCTGTATTTCTTGGAGAACCTCCTTGGTGATATACTGCTCCATGGATATTCCCTTGTTGTAAATTGATACTCTGAGATAGCTGTCCATTCCACTTCACTTGGCTTTTAAATCCGTCATAACAACTGACCATCAGTTGATATATATCGCCTGGGAAATCCATTAACTTTAACTTCCTGAATAGACCTTCATGCCATACCCTATCAAATCCCTTTTTGGCATCAAGAAGGACAAGCGCTAGATCCTCCCCTCGCTCTGATTACTCGCACACCACTTCAGTTAGGATAAGGGCTCCAAATATTGTTGAAGCATTACTCATGAATCCTGTTTGAATGGCATTTTGTGACTGACGGTACAGGTATCCAACCTTCTTCAGCATTGCAAGTTCTAGGATCTTCCCAATGACACTAATGATATTAATCAATCGGTATTCTGCTGGAACTCTTTTAGATTTCATCTTCCTTACTAGTGGTATTAACAGCCCTTCTTTAAATAGAGTTGGAATAATTCGATTCATGAGAATTACTTTGAACAGTAATGTTAAAATATGAACAATACTGGACTTGCGTACCTAATATGTTCGGCTGTATGACCAAATCTGTCTGCAGCTTTGTTTTTCTTCATCTGCTGGATACAATTGATCAGCTAATGCACTAAGCATTTTCATGTGCTCTATGTTCCTTATCAAACTCCTCATCACGTGCTGGCGTCGCTAGAACCTGGAAATGATGCTGCCACACTTTTAGATGGTCTTCTGGGTTGTTATAGTTCTCACCCGTATACTCCAACACAGCCATTGTTAGGTCCCCAAACACCCGCTGTTTGGCCACCAGCTTGTTGAATACTATCTTATCATACGCAGACACATGCATGATTTCTTACAGCTCATTGCACCTCTGACTTGCAGCTAATGTTTAATGACCGTAATTCCTTGTTCTTCTCTTTCACCCTTTTGTAACATACTCCATTGCTCGGTCTATTCTGCTCCTTCCATTCCTTAAAAGATTTCTTGACCTCATTCTGATCAGTTACCATTGCTGGGGGTTTCACCTTCATCCCTGATTTAACAGCTCCCGATTCCGCCTCCCTCAGGCTCTACATCAGATCTCCCACAAACAGCTCCACCTCAAGACATGAATGCACACCTTCCACCGTAGACAGCTTCTGCAACATGCTCTCCGAGTTTTTCTTGTATGCCTCAAGTCTGCACTATTCCAGTTGGGTTTTCTAGGTATACATTGATTTGGTTTTAGTATACTCCTATGGTTAAAAGCTGTGTCAAATGTTGCGGATACTGGTTTGTGGTCTGACAAACTGATATCCAACTCTACAACTTCTACCATGTCTACTGCAATGCAATTGTCTTCCTTACCCATAAAGTAATCAATTATTAAGCTAGAAACATGCAGTCTCTATGGGCGAAAATGTGATATCAAGAGGATAAGTTTCTGCATTTTGAACTCCACGCTTTATGCTCTAACAGAATGATTTTAACAACTTATCACGTTTATTTTCAATTGTGCTTCTATACCGTGAACCATTAAAATCCCCAATCACCATCACGCCGCTCATATGCACTTTTGAAATGATTTCTTTAATGTTCTCTAACTCTGTAGCGAACTCAGCTTCAGCCTTTCTTCCATTTGTAGACGGCATATAAACACCCACAATTTTAACTGCCCCTTTTATGCTGTTGATTACAACTACTATTGGTTTCTCTGACCCATCAGATAAAATTTCCACTGCTCGAGCAATTGATTTATGCTGTAGCACGCCAATGCCTGCTTGTCCCCGTGGTTTACATGACAATGCTATTGGGTTGTCTTGGTCATAGGGTTTAAAAGATGACCTTATCCCGGCTTTATGCAACTCTCCTTTCACAGCTTCAGTCTCAAACCGGTGAAGCCAATATTCTTGAATGATCATCATGTGATTATGTCTTATCAGCCACATCAGTGCTTCCTTGTTACGGGTGTACCCTTTAATATTGTAGGTGGCAATTCTCAAATTTGCGCTCTAGATGCATTCACATGAGTGGTGTTCGCTGGGACAGGGTTGGCATCTGTCACCACCTTTTCTATCACGTCCCCTCCTCACTTCATCCTTGTTTTTATCTTTTGGCCCTTGCCTAAAAATATTGGTCATTACTTTGAAGCACTTCCCATCCAAGTCATGTGGCTGCTGAATATCTGCTGTTAATGACAACTTCTCCAGTGAACGAGCCAAGTTATGAATATGTATGTCATCCTTCTCATTCCATAGCTCTGTCTGTGTCCCACCAACCGCTATAACTGTTCTCCTCTGCATCCAATTCCTCTTTTTCTATTCCGCAGGATGCATGTCCATCCGTGCTTCCAGCAACATCTGCATCTGCTACTCTCCCCTCTCCAGTCAGCAGCAGGTCTTCTGTACTGATTGATTCACTTACTGGCGGCATATTGTCCACACTCCTTTCCTCTCTTAATACCTGATGTAGCAAGTCTCCTGAGCGGTTCTTCTCCCTTAGATCATCCACATCTGCATAGTATTGGTTTGAGGGATTTACCGTGTCATGATAGCAAACAGAATGTGCACCATCTGTGGGCCCTCCAGCTTCTCTGTGCTCGTCTCATCTTTCCGTCCATCTTCAGGGTACCATCTCATTAGATCTAGCCTACCATGCCCCTATTCATATATTATTTTCCTTCCTACACCACTATATACACTCTCGTTGTTGACTACCCACTCTCCATTCTTCTTTCCTCGCACTATGATGTGCACTCACTTGTTCTAGGCTGCGCAGTCTCCACTCCTCTTCTCTCACCCCTGGCGGTCTTCTCTGGTCCATCCCTTCACCCCAGCTACACGTACACTCTCGCGTACTAGACTGTGATGTATATAATCAGGATCCTCATATCGTGTGTCATGTCTCCTGTGTCTTGCATCGTACTAATGTCGTGTCTGGTATTCATACCGTGATCTATTTCTATTACTTGTCTGATTTGGATTAGCCCGTCTTTTCACCCCATCTCTTGACCCATGACTTGAGTGCAGACCTTGGCTCAACCTAATTATCTCAGCCAATCTACAATCTCTCGTACCAGTTCTTTCCCCTGGCTTCTCTCTCCTCCATCTGACCCGATCTCCCCTCTGTATTCTCAATTCTCTTTCTCCTGACCTCTCCCTCAACCATCCAGGGTTTCTCGGTATGTTTTTTACCTCTTGCGCTTATATTTTCTCTGGTCTACCTGTTTGGCTTCGAGACGTTGTGCTCTTCAGCTTTCACTCAGGTATTTTATTGTCGTCACTAGGCATTGGTCCTCTCTCCTCTATCCGCTTGTTCACCATAAGCTGATGCAGGTAAACCCCAATCCGCCTAACTTTCTCCGACAACCGATGACTCTCCTTCCCATTCAAGCCTTCTACCCTTAGCTAACCTTCACTCTCCTTCCAGTCTTCTTATTCGTTCACCCATAGTCCATCTCTCACGTTCCTGCTCAGACATGGCCTTCATAGTTTCTTTTTCAATTCTGTGCATCGCCTTCATTACTAACAGTACAGAAGAAGACTCCTCATTTCGTGGTCCAACTATGTCATTTTTGCGCTGGGTCCCTGCTTCCCAGTGGTTATCCCCGAGGCTCTGTCCTTACCACTCCTACCCCAACCCCGCATCAGTGTTAGGCTATTTCTCATCTCGTTCATGTCTGATTTAAGTTTGTTATGTAAGCTGTCGCCTGGCCCTCTCCTGAGGAATCCATCAATATGCTTCAACTTTTCCTCCAGTTGCTTATCTGTGGCTAGTATTCTAGATGTTACTCTTGGTAGATCTATAATAATGGCTGTATCACCAGCTGGGATAGCATCCCCTGTTTCTTTCTTGCTGCAGGCGCCCACAGCCATCTCAATTGGTGAAGTGCCTACTTGTACAAGCTAGTCGACAGTTTGGCATTTGTAGTTCCGGCTGTCACTTGTTACTACTATGTCCGCTTCTGCCAACCTTGAAGCATGTAGTGCATCTCCTGGTAAAATGGTGTCTTTAGTTTGTTTTTCATTCACCATGCATGTTGTCATTAGACAAAGTATTTAATGGGCCTGATCTTATTCCTTCTTCATCACCCACCCCTGCTGTTACTACTACCTTGATCATGTTCCTCCTTTGGTGTACTGGTGTAACTACTACTACGGTCCTCTGGATTTTTGTCTCTCTGTATCTATGTCTATTGATTGGTTCCTCTATCCACGTTGACTCTCAGCTTGTACAGATGACTTCGGTTCTTTTGACTTGCACATCTTCAATGTCTTCTGTGAGATATGCTATTATCATGGAATCGTCCGCCTCACACAGGAAACACCAGAATTGATGGTCCTCGTCATCATTCAACGGATCTTGCACAGTCTCATTCAATTGTAGACACTTTCCATGGTGCCATGCTAACGGGTACATTCCACCATCCACTTGCTATCGACAGAGAAGCATAGTGGGCATGTATCATTGTCTCATATATCTAGCAACACTATCACCACAGGTGTCAATTTTTGTCAGTCTGCTGTCATTACTTTCTGCCCCGACATGCTTGCCTTTTCCTTTGAGTTGATGCTGTGCACCGACTTTAGCTACTGAGTTAGTCTTTGTTTGTAAAGATTTTGATGTTTCATACCAATCTGTACCTAAATATCGGTCTAATTCGAGTTTTATGCAAATGCGAAGCACATTTGTTCGATTTCCTATAGTACTATTAGGTACTAGTACAGAGAGATATTGTGAAGCGATTGTCTCGCTTTAACATCAGTATCAGCTGATCGTTTGTTTATTTTCTTTTTGTTTTTGTGCCTTTTGTCATATATTTTGCTATTGAATAAATAATCTTGAATCTCAAATTGCAAGAGAACACCGGGTCATGTGACCATGCCTGCCTCCCTCCGAATTCACTTATGAATTCTAGTTATATCATAGAGTATTCTTGATGTGAAATAAACGGTCTTGGATTACTTTTTTAACAAGAGAGTTGATACTTACCTTCACAAATACGACCCGGCCTCTCCATCTGCACAGAGTCATGGTCTTATTACACAGTTGCCAAATTGTAGCCAATGATGCGTGGTTCGAATTGCGCATGTGCCAGTTTGACAATTAGGCTACCTGCCTATTAGGGTTAGGGTTAATTTTAATTCTGTGTTGAATTGATCCAGTTAGCTATATTAGTATATATCATAGAGTATTCGTGATGGTAAGTATCAACTCTTTCGTGAAGAAAGGAGTCCTGGATTTCGCCCATACACGCTGGAGGAACAGACTACATTCGAGAGATCACAGCTGTCAGTGGACCGAGAGGAGAGTCGCACTATACAATATGTTGAGGATACTCAAAATGGAGATGCTGCTGACAGGGAGGATGGTTATATCACCGGTACTTAGAAGGGGCATACAGCTGACACAGTGGAAGTTATTGAGCACATATTCAATGTTGATGGTCGGGAGCAGGTAAGTGCGAACATAAGTTTTTTGAATTCTCTCAGAACTACCAGGATTATCTTATCACAACTGCTCGCAAAGGGGTTGCACATAAATCAAGGAAAAAGTGGATTATCCGTAAGTAGTTTCAAAGAAGACTGTGGGGCCTGAATCGAAAGAGTTTTCCGGTACATGTGAAACAAAAGTCGAGGTTCCTGAAGCGAGAAACAGACTTTCTGAAATGAAATTTGGAACGAAAGGCTAACTTCCTGAAAAAATCCCAGACATTTCTGAAATGAAGCGCCTTAGGAGGGTGCCTCCTGGTAGCTTACAAGAGTATCATAGATCGCATCGATCACTACAGCGAGATGGAACACATCAGCTTCCTGGTTGGATTCAGCCGAAGCTTATTGCCTTCTGCAATGAGGGCATGAGATGGGACATCTCCACCCTTCATGTATTGTTGAAGTATAGAAGTTATACATTGTGGTTGATATCTGTGTGTATTTCTTAATAAAGATAAAGGTAGTGATATGTGTGGGGTGAAAACATCTGGTGATGTTGCTGATTCATTGGCGCCCAGGACAACTGGGTCAGTCAGTTGGGCATCTAGCAGCTTCTCTATCAGCATCTGTAGAATCTGTCTTGGTGATTGGGCCCTTATACCATTGTCAACCGCTTCAGTGGCGAAGTGTCACAACAGAAATATGTAGATGTGGTGTGGTGATCAACACCCATCTTTGAGTCTATTGCTGCATGGTACAGTATGGTCTCGAAGAATCGTCAGCAGTTCCTCATCTATTCACAGTGAAACAGGTGTACATACATCAACTAGACTATCGGCTATGAAAAATGTGTAGGGGTAGCCATCATTCCCTTGCATTTAGGATCCTCAGCCATTGCGCTTGACTATATGCTGCTAACTGACACAGCATATGCCTTATGGGCTTATTTGTTTTGTGACTGATCTCGACAAAATATATATAGGTATCATAAACATATGGCATGGCGATCTCGCTCATCACACCTTTAGCCAAGCTCAGTATGACTGCTGGATCCTGGAGAACCCTTCATAAATGGCACAGCATAGTTTAAAACTATGCACTATAAAGATGTACAACACATTGCCTCTGTCTGTGAAAGTCGCCCAGCAACGAAAGTTTGGCCACGTAATAAGGATGCCAGAAGACACACCAGCACAGAGGGCCTTGAAATGCATGGGGAGCGAGCAAATATAAAAAGCCAGGTTGTGAGTCGGGTTGTTTAAAGCTGGTGCGGTGAAAGAGGATTCTTGTCCTCTGGATGGTGGGCCAGTGGGTAGACTACTCGGCTCCCAAACGCTAGGCAATAGGTTCGAACCTCGCTCAGGTCGAAAAATGTAAAAATTACATTCCAATGGCGACTGTACTATATCCTAGTGCCAGTGCATCGTCAATGACATGATTCCTAGAACTAATGCTTGACAATAATAAAAACTGCATATATGCCAGGGCCTAGATATATGGCAAGTCTGGAATGCACACTATCAGTTCCAGTCAATTCGTGTGGTTGTGAGTCGGGTAGTTGAAAGCTGGTCTGGTGAAAGAGGATTCTTGTCCTCTGGATGGTGGGCCAGTTGATGACTACTCGGCTCCCAAACGCTAGGCGATAGGTGCTGGAGAATTTCCTGTGTTCGAACCTCGCTCAGGTCGAAAGTTGAAAAAATGTAAAAATTACATTCCAATGATGACTGCGCTATATCCTAGTGCCAGTGCGTCGTCAATGACAGGTTTCCTAGAACTACCGCTTGGCAATAATAAAAACTACATACAAACAAATGGCGACCGTTGTGATGTGGTGAGGTATTCCTAGACAGTGATCGTCAACCCCACGACCACGGCAGCAAGAAAAACCCCATTTTTGTCAGGGCTACATTTGACACAACCTTTCTGGCAACATAAACTGCCAGGGGCTTAGACTGCGTCAGTACCTTCTGGTCTTGTTTCACATTAGAGCCTCTGCATTATGACGATTCATTTGGCTCTTGGGTAATTGCTTTGCAATCTGTGCCATCGATGTCGTTTAATTAGAATACAACCTTATTAAACATGTATGCTCATACTCGAGAGAGGTAGAGAGATAAACAGATCTCTCCACCTGTTAATTGCAGTGGTTTTTATTTCTATGATTTATCCATCTATAGATAGATTACACTTGGTCCAGAAGCTAGTGAAGTATAATGACGTCTTTTTTACCTAATACCATACACATTCCAGGAAACGCCACAACATCTCCAGATGCGAGCAGTAACTCTGTCTCTGCTATTACAACGACCATAACAACCCCTCCATCTACCATCTTTACCACTTCTCTCAGTCTAACCCCAAGTAATATCATCATTGATAGAAGTTCTAAGACTATTAAGACAAAGCCACAACCGCATTGCAGGTGTGGAAACATTGACAATCAATACATGATCAAGTGTGATACATGCAAAGACAGGATCCACTATACATGTTCTGAACTTCCTCCATACACGCTCTCTGTACTTGATCACTCCAAACGTAAATATTCATGCCAAAAATGTATGTCACTGTCTACTCATATAGCAGATTTCCTGGCTTGGCATATTTCATCATATGACCGAGAGTATGTTCAGTATGCTGAGCACCTAGGCCATTTGACATCCCTGTCAATGGCTGCTGAGCCAATCCAAATTTCAAATAAAGCACTATCGGACAAAGACAACTCCGATGAGGATATGAGAATAGACAGGTCCATGCACTCCTCGCATGATTTTCCAGGCAGTTCTTTACCATCCCAGTCTGTGATTGCTGACAGTCCAAATTCCTGATAAAGCACAAATAGGCAAAGACAAATTTGAACAAAATCAGGAAGTGGCATCTCCATGCAAGGCTCACATGGCATAACAAATAGCACGATTGAGACTCTAAGTCCAAATGCAACTAATTTTAAACCACTATCAGATGACATTGAAACTGAAGACAAGATATTGAGAAAAAATCTTAAGTGAAATAGGAGCGATTGAACAAAACTATGAACACCTTAGTGACCAAGTACTAAATCGTCAAACTGCTCAACAGTTAATGTCTCAGACAACAGCTAGAAAGCAACAAATACCCGAGAAATGTACCCCCCCCCTGTCTATGAAATCACTTGGAGTGACTCAAAACAAACCTCAAAGTATTAGAAATTCGACCAACGCACCAGTCGTAAGACCATACATTGTTATTACATCCATGGCCACAAATCATCAGCAACCATTGCGGCATGTCAGAGCAACCTCCACCTTGACATGTTTTGATTTCGGGCACAGACAAGGTGCAGCTATAACTAATGCTGCAAACAGAAGTAACACCAACAACCACAAAAATCGCTGAAATTTCTGATAGAACTCAAACCACACACATAGAAACTCTGGTCAACCATACAGAAGATACAGCGATATAGTTTCTGCTATCCCGGTCCATGTAACTAGCTACAAAAATCAAAGCACTAACAATGGAACAAATAACAGAAATAGCTACACAACACATGACAATTCATACTTCCCACCTCGAAACTACATTTCAAACCAGCTTGCACCAAACCCAACACGAAAAAATGTCCTCATTATTGGCAGCTCAACACTGGCAAAACTGAGCAGCCAATACATGTCAACTGAACAAAGTATAATGATCCGATCCTTCTCAGGTGCGCGAATCAGGGAAATAACTGACAAACTGGATTCTTATCTCTTATCCAATCATTATGATGCCATCATCACACATGATATTTGTAAGCGCAAACTTGAGGGGATAATTCAAGATTACAACAACCTTATTGATAAAGTTAAAAACATCTCACCTGACACGCAGATCCTAGTATCATCCTTGCTACCCCGCCAATCCTTGCAAGATACACACAAAAACGACCACTTTTACCAATTCAATGCAATGCTTTATTCCCTGGCAACCCACTTAAATATCATGTGCATTCAGAACACACACTTGTTCACTAGAGAAACCGGCGAGACACAACACAAGGTTTATCGAGATCACATCCATCCCAACTATCATGGACTCTGTTTGCTCTCAGACAACTTCACAAGTTATCTATATTCTAAACTGCACCAAGGTCAGGATTTTTGGCAAGGCCCGGTACCAGGAATGCGAGGGGTATAACATTCATAACGTTTCCAAATCAGTTATTTTGTCAAGCCAGAGACATAACAAATCCAAACCGTTTTACGCTCCTTAACAAACTGGGTGAACTAGAATTATACACATAATTGTTAGAACCTGATGTGATTGGGCTCACTGAAACCTGGGCAAATGCACACCACTTAGACTCTGAATTGGCACTGGATGGGTTTACATGTTTTAGAAAAGACAAGGCAAATCGTCAAGGTGGTGGAATAATGCTTTATGTAAAGGACAAATACAGACCATTAGTACAAATGGATTCTGAATTAAATTTCAAATGAGGAAAAATGCATATGGTGTGATTTGATGCTTGGGCCTAATAAAATACTACTTGGTGTATGCTACAGAAACCCAGATGCTACTGAAGACTACAACAACTAGCTAAATAAAATTATAGAGGAAAATAGTAGGAGAGGCCTGGTTTTGATCATGGGTGGCTTCAATTATCGCAATATTGGTTGGG
This sequence comes from Chaetoderma sp. LZ-2023a, assembly GCA_034401795.1. Lineage (NCBI taxonomy): Eukaryota > Metazoa > Mollusca > Caudofoveata > Chaetodermatida > Chaetodermatidae > Chaetoderma > Chaetoderma sp. LZ-2023a. The sequence continues at coordinate 70,935,745 of CM067370.1, forward strand.
AAACCTACAGTTCGAGTTCTTCCATGGGTGCCAAATTTTTAGAGACTGTGAACTCCAACTATCTACACCAACATGTTCACTCCTCTACAAAAGAATCCGCAATTCTAGACTTAGTGTTAACAACAGGAGAAAACATGGTTGACAACTTAGAAGTGCGTAAGCACTTTGGAGGGAGTGACCATAACATTATAGTGTGGGACTTGGTGACAAAGACTACAATTGAGGAAAAAATCAAGTCTATTATAGATTTTAACAAAGGGGCCTACCAAACATTGAAAAACAAACTAATCCTCATCTCATGGGATGATTTATTCCAGAATAAAGATTCCAATGAATGTTGGGAAATTTTGTAAAATAATTACCATAGACTAGTTACTAAACAAAAACTCCGAAAAAAATCAAACAAACCTCAATGGATGAGGTGAATGAATGCCTGGCACTGAAAAAGGTACGTACAAAATACAAAAAGTGGAAACAATCTTCAAACAACAGGGGGCCAATAACTCGGCGAGGCAACAACAGCATGCCAAACTACAAAAGGAAAATTTGAAAGGAAACTATCAGACAAAATTAAACAAGACAGCAAGAGTTTTTATGCTTATGTAAGGAAAAAACAAAAAACAAATAACAAAACATAGGGTAGGACCACTAAAATATAATGAAGGAAACATCCTTCTTGATACATTTGAGAATGCTGAGCTATTACATGAATACTTTTCATCAGTATTTACGACTGAAGACTTAAGCAGCATCCCAATTCCAAAGCAAACCAATATACAAACTAGACTGTGTAACATAGAAATATCAGCCATCATTGTCGAGAAAGCCCGTGCTAATTTAAAGCCAGATAAGGGAGCAGGACCAGACAATATACACCCTATGGTACTGAGAGAAGCCTAAAAAGAAATTGCTGACCCTATATCCAAGATTATGATCAAATCGATTAGATCTGGAAAAGTGCCTGTGGATTGGAGTCTAGCCAACATCACGCCACTCTTTAAAAAAAAAAGTGGGGAAAGGACCAGCCAAGTAACTACAGGCTGATCACTCTCACCTCATGTATAGGGAAAATCTTTGAAACATTACTTAGAAATCAAATCGGTGCCCACCTAGAGAGCAACTACTTAATAAACCAATCACAGCATGGGTTTAGGAAAGGCCTATCTACACTAACAAACCTACTCTGCTTTTTGATAAAGTTACTACCCAATTAGACAATGGACACCCATGGTTGACATAATAGACTTAGACTTTACAAAGGTGTTTAACAAAGTCCCACATCAGAGGTTGTGCAAGAAAATTAAATCTCATGGGATAGACGGGGTGATAGTACAATGGATTACAAATTGGTTATCAGATAGGAAACAGGGTGTCGTAATAAATGGACAGAAATCTAATTGGACAAGCGTAAAGTGTGGAGTGCCCCAGGGATCGGTCCTTGGGCCAATTTTATTTCTGATCTATATAAACGACATAGACGAAAACATTACAAGCCAAATTGGTAAATTTTCTTATGATACTAAATTAGGTAAAGCAATTCTGAACAAAGAAAGTACACTTAAACTCCAAGCAGATATCCACAGAATTTTTAGCGGGTCTCAAGAATGGCCGATGCTCTTTAACGTAGATAAATGTAGTGTTTTACATTTAGGACACAATGACGTGTGTTATAGCTATAAAATGGGAAGCAACACACTAGCAAAAAGCATTGAAGTAAATGATTTGGGAATAACGATTCAGCAATCAATGAAAGTGTCAAGCCAATGTGAAGTAGCATCAAGAAAAACCAAATCAATCCCTAGACCTGATATATCATACAATAAAATATAAATCCCGACCTGTTATTCTCCAGCTTTACAAATCCCTCGTAAGACCTCACTTAGACTACTGTATCCCCTTCTGGTGCCCACACCTACAAAAAGACATAGACTTTCTGGATCGGGTACAACACAGGATGACATGCATGATCCCAGGTTTAGCAAGTATACCTTATGAAACACGTCTCCAGAAACTAAATCTTACAACATTGAAAACCTGGAGAATCCGAAATGACATGATAGAAGTCTACAAAATTTGTTCTAACCAGGACCATATTAAGCCAAATGAATTCTTCACAATGGCATCTACACACACTAGGGGACATGCACTTAAACTTTACAAACAACCCTGTCGACTTGATCTACGCAAGTATTTCTTCACAAACCGAGTTGTTAATGTATGAAATTCTCTACAAACAGAAGCAATTAACGCTCCAACATTAAACACAATCAAAACAACCTAGACTCATTCTTCAAGTCACAGGGTTTTATATAGACATAAGGTAGTCTAACTCCCAAAGATTGCAGTCACTTCTTCTACACTGAAGTATTTGACTGCAATCACTGGTAAATCACTGGTAAATCGCTGGAGTTGAATGGGTACAAGAAGATAACAGGTGAATTCGCTCAAGTCTCTAGTACTGGCATGGCAATATGGTAAACCTTTTATCGATTACTGAGCAGCCATTAGCAGATACGTAGAGAGACTCGGAAAGATGAACAATTGCAAGCATTAGAAATGATGATTCTACAGGGTTGTCCTAACGATAAAGAAAAGGACTGGCAGCTCAAGTAATTCCATGGTATAGCTATAGAGATGAACTTGGCTGTCAAAACGGTTTATTATTGGTGAGCGTGTGATTATACCACATAATTTACAATCTGAGATGAAACATAGTTCATAATCACATATCAGTGTAGAAGGATGTCTATGTTGAGAGCGCGAATGAATAATTTTGCCAGGTTTGTCAAACTGTGAGAGTAAGGAATACATCTCGACATGTAAAACGTGCAAAAAGTTTAACGTAGATCTGGTGAAGGAGCCTTTAATTCCCCATGATTTGTCAGACCCTCCATGACAGAAAATCTCAAAGATTTATTCTCATTAGACAGTCAAGACTATTTATTCACTGTTGACTATCATAGTAACTTTTGCGAAGTCGATTATCTTCAGGCCACTAAAACATCTACCGGAACTACATTTTGTACGATGTGATTCTCCTAATACGATAATTAGCGATAACGGACCACAATTTATTGCTGATCAATTCAAAACATTTGTGATAAAATGGGACTTTGAACATTTAACATCTAGTCTGTATAACCCCAAAGCAAACAGAAAAGTTGAATCTGCAATTAAGACAATGAAAGGGTTTAAGAAAAGCTCAAGATTCAGAAACATATCAGTAGGTTATATGGCTCTGTTAGATTACAGAAACACCCCCACTCAAGTTGAGGGACAGTCTTGTACAAAATCTAATGAGTAGGCGTACAAGAAGATTATTACTCACGTCAACCATGTTGCTTGGACCTAAAGATGTGATAGATGATAGGTATAAGTTGCACGAAATGTGTAGACAGGAATATCTAAAGAACTTAAACCACTAGGTGAAGGTGGCATTGTTCGCATAAAGTTCTTTAACAATCAGAAAACACGGGATAAGGATCTTGTAACCAAACGATTATACCAACGTTTACATGGATTACATACAGAAAATGAGAGTGTAAACTGTTCCATTTACGGAAACGTAAGCAACAGTTTCGTCAACCGGTGTCGTGATCATCGATGGCAGATGTTCCATTACTGATGGTTCACAGTGGCAATTCAGCACTTGTAATCGAGAATAAACTTTCCGATTGTGACCAACGAGGTAGTGGACATCAAGAGACTAGTAATCCAGTCCACGAACCATCTCAGAATCAGATGATGTTGAAAAGTTGTCGTGTCATTAAAGTACCAGCTAAGTACAGTGATTATCATATTGGACACATTATTGACATTAGAAATTAATTGATTGATTGGAATTCATCTTTAAATTTAAAGGTTTTTCTATAGTAATCTATTGCTGATTATATGCTTTTCCTTTGAAGGTTTCTAATGCTATGCAGGCCCCCGAATCTTAAAAGGAGACGGATGTTGCAATAGTATAACGGATTAGTTCAGCTTTAAGTCGAATTATGGTTAAAAGTTTATTTACGTATGTGTGAGTTAGGACTTATTTACATGTTGACCGACATTTTGAAATACCTTCTGCAGACATCACATGCCCATTGATGATGTTGTACAGGGATGCCGATTTTTCAGTGAGTGTATGAGGAGGCCTCTTGAGATGATCCAGAATCTTCAGCTAGTCCCCTCTGTCAAACTCATGTTTCTATTCGCCTTCTTTGAGTTTGGCTGGTGCAGCGGGAATTTCCCTGTCACGGTTGTACATGACCTCCATGTATATGTGCTACCAGAGCTGCAAATATGGGTGTCGAAATCAAAATGGTGCTTTATCTTTAATGCTTGCAGAGTTATGACGATGGCATTATTAACCTCAATATACATAGTAACAACATTGAATTTTAGTCGGTTGGATGGGTGGTATGAACCCGCAACTATGTTTACTTTGCTAGACACCAACACATTTGCTTAAATATCACAATAATTCATACATGTATTGTATCGTATACTATGTCGTATGTAATATAAAATGTTTAAATGCTATATGTATATACATAATATTATAATAAATGTTATATGTCAAAGGTCCACCACATCATAGGTCTTGCCTTTGGTGGATGCCTGTTTTGAACTGTTTAATTATTTATCTATATAGAAATTAATAACCTTAAAGCTTAATCTGATGTGTCTAGACATCAAAATGAAGCAGTCAGTTGGATGAGTTGTATGAGTCATTTGACATAATTACTAAGCATAGGCACATTTTCATCCGGCAAGTTAAGATTGCATAGTGATTATACATTGCTTTTTCAACATAGCGCGTTACAGTACTCAAAAGTTCTAGGATCACTACAGAAATATAGGGATGGCTAGTAAACTAAATATCTCCAGTGACGGGTTGGTTCAAACAATCAATCCTGGTGTAAGTCCTGGGATTGTATGTGGGATGAAGTACATTTCGGGATAGCGATGAGCATATTCTACACTAGTGCTCCAGGCTCTGAATGTGGCTTGATTGGGAACCATGCATCCATCGCCGGGTCAATCTTTTGGGGTGTTTGATAAGGAAAGCCTGAGTAGTCTCTCCTCGGGTCAGCATACACGATGCCTATTTTCTCCTGTATTGAAAATAAGCAGGGTTGGAATGTTCTTACTCATTCCGATTGACATTACTGCAACATCTTTGTCAGGGTATTTCAACAACTCTGGTAGATAAACCTTGTTTGGCAGCACGGTGTTCATGTAGAGGCATGCGAATATCAGCTTCTTCATGATTGTAAAGCAATTCCGAGAGAAGTTTTGAAGCTATCTGATTTGTTCCTTTTACTCGACAGGCTGTCTGCAGTAGTAGGTCGACAAACTCAATGCATGATGAACAAAACCTACCAAATCCCAAATTCATGAGCGGAATGGACCGTTCCAGTCTTAGCTATGCCCCAGCCATCTCTAGCTAAGTTCCACCCACGATTCGCCCGTGTTGATCGATCGATCCCTGACTATCAGTTTCCAGAAAACTATACAGGTAAGTTGTTGAATACTTTGAAACTAATTTGACTGGGTGCTGTTGCCTATGCCTATGGCAGCAAAAGTGCCCAATCAAATTAGTTTTAAAATATTCAACAGCATGTTTATTGAATAATAAAGACACAATTCGTACAATAAGTCAACATTGCTTAGTCTAAATCAAGTATGCATTCGTGACGAACTCATCTACATAATTCATGACGTCATCCTACACGTCGCGTAGTTTATTATGACGTCATATGATTGATGGATAAACCGGAAATGTCCATTGGTTGAAGCGATGGTGGGCCTCTGAACATTTCGGATTTCCGCAATATCACAGCTGCTTATTTGCTTGGATTCTCTCGAACCTGATCGTTTAGGCAATGAAGTTGTGTTGTGAGAAATCTCTTGATGGTTATTCAACTGGCAGGCATCGAGTTTGTCTAGAGCTGACTTTGGAGGTTACAGTTATACAGCATCAAGGATACGCAGGTTGCATTGCATAAACGTAGTATTTTTATCAAGGGCATCTTTGATCTACGAATCCATAACTTCCAGAAGGACTGGAAAGCTATGTTCCCCATGCCGCAGCAATGTCAGCAGTATTGCAAAGCAGTGAGCCCAGGATTGTACTTTTCCTCCATGGTTCGCCGCCACGAAGTCATTTTCTTTAGTTCCATGCTTTCTAGATAGGTATATGTGAGTGAACTCTGTTTTGGATTCATTCATAAAGATTCTCAATTTTTAGTTTGCTTGCAACTATTGGAAGAAGTTCGCCAAGGGGTTTCTTTTCCTCGTCTATGAAGTCCACATCATCGGCATATTCCATCTCTAGTGGCATACACAGTATTGGCGCTCTGGGGTGGGGGTGGGGGTGGGGTGGGGTTGGTCTTGTGGAACTTTGCCGCACGGATTTCAATGCAGCAGCAAGGTAACAGTTGATGAGCACAGGAGATAAACCATCTCCCTGCGGGGAGCCGATTGTCTTAAACTCTACATACTTCACTGACTTGACTCGTATTCGCAGCGTGGTGTCTGCCAGCAGTAGTCTCACTAGTCGTAGCTCATCGTCCTTGC